>WUAM01000431.1:58088626-58106610 GCA_024336885.1 Actenoides hombroni | reverse complement strand
GAAGGACCTGGGGGTGTTGACTGACAGCCCCCTGAACGTGAGCCAGCAATGTGCCCAGGTGGCCAAGAAGGCCAATGGCATCCTGGGCTGTATCAGGAATAGTGTGGTCAGCAGGAGCAGGGAGGTGATCATTCCTCTGTATTCAGCTCTGGTGAGGCTGCACCTTGAATACTGTGTCCAGTTTTGGGCCCTTCTCTACAAGAAGGACACTGAGGTGCTGGAGAGGGTACAGAGGTGGGCTACCAAGCTAGTAAAGGATTTGGAGCATGTGTCTCATGAGGAGAGGCTGAAGGATCTGGGGCTGTTTAGCCTTGAGAAAAGAAGGCCGAGGGGAGACCTTATTGCCTTCTACAGCTACCTGCAGGAAAGTTGTAGGGAGGTGGGAGATGGTCTGTTCTCCCTGGTGACAAGTGACAGAACAAGAGGAAATGACCTGAAGTTGAACCAGGGGAGGTTCAGGCTGGATATTAGGAAGAATTTCTTTCCAGAAAGGGTTGTCAGGCATTGGAATGGCCTGACAAGAAAGGTGGTAGAGTCACCATCCCTGGATGTGTTTAAGATCTGGTTAGATGTTGTGCTTAGGGACATGATTTAGTGGTTTTTGATATTACTAGGAGTAAAGTTGGACTTGATGATCTTAAAGGTCTCTTCCAGCTGAAACAATACTATGATTCTAAGTCCTTTCATTTGAGCTTATTAAATACTAACAAAGCACTAGATACTTTTTCAAAACAAAAAATCCCATGTTGAGAAAAGTATTTATGCTTTGCTATTACAGTTTTGACTTCTATATGGGTTTTATATGTAGCTTGGTCTTTTGCAAACTGTCTTTTCAAAAGAAGGCAACGAGAATATTTTCATTGAATGCAAAATGCTTTAGATTTACTCAGAATGTAAAGACATATATTCCAGTCTGTGTGTCTATAGGCTAAAATACAGTGGCCTGGTTTTAAAATGTACAGAATGTCTGAATTTTCCACCAGCTTCAATGAGAGCAATACAAAAGACAGGATAAAGATTAAATGAAAAAATCATCTTATGGGTGTGTCTCCCATGACACTTAAGGCAATCAGTGTTCCTTTCTAAATGGCTGCTGAATTTTGCAGCTGTACCAAAGGTATCCACACTAACTGGGACAACTTCAAATGAAGTTGCCTTAGAAATCACTCCTGTGATGACTGTCTGTGTCTAGCAGTGGGAACTGCAGGAGGGTGAGACATGCATAAACAGGACCCCCCAGTTACTTTACACAAACTATCTGTGCTGGGGAGCCGGCAGCTCACAGGGAGATATCCAGTCTATTGCAGGATTTGGATAATGTCAGGATGGTGTAGGTAGAGGTCTGCCTGAACTTCAACAGAAACCTGGCTTTGGTAGGTGCTCTATGTCAGCTTTTTGTTGCTCAAGAAACCTCATTGAATGCCTGTTTGCAAACCATGGAAGGACTGAACAGACAGAAATGCTGAGATGAGTTCCATCTGTTCAACCCTTCCATGACTTTTCTGTACGAAGAAAAGTAATAGGTGGAAAAGAAGGACAGGGAAGCAAAGTGGGGGTGAGTAATGGCAGAAGGTGAAAGGTTTGGAAACTAAGAAAAAAATCTGCCTGATGTTTAAGCTAGCCAAACTAGTGAACATAGGGCTGAAATGTGTCTGTCTCCAGTGCATGCAGCTGTAACAATCCTCTTACTGTGTACTAGACTCCTAGTTTTGACACTTTGCCTTGAATTAGGTTCAGTTACCGACCTTGAGCCACAGCTCTCCTGACCCCGAGTTTAAAAATCCTCTAGGGTCAGATGAGGCTGGCACAGCTTGATGAGCCTGATCTGGGTTGCTTATTCAGTTTATATCATCTCTCTATCCTAAGGGTATTCTTCATCAGAGCGTCTTGTTTTCCATAAACTGCTCTTTTAAATGCTTGAGTAATCACTCAAAGTTGGTCAGATGACCCTTCATGCACAACAGCTACACCAAAAGTCCAGGGAACAGAACCTTCATTCTCTGGCATCTTTACAGAGATAAAGGGACACGGGGTTTTTCACAGCTACGATGGGCCTTTTATTTTCTAAACAAGGGTGCAGTCTCTACAGGACTCTCTACAGCAAGTAGGATTCATTCAACAGATCCTGGGTATTCAGTGTACACTTTTAAACTGATCCAATTTTGCTTTTTTCATCCACTGATCATCAAAGGCTCCTAAACGTTTAGCTCAAGTATATGTTTTAGATACCAAATGTTAATACCCTCTCAAAAAAGTCACACCCAAAATTTTGCAATTAATCAGGATGCATAAACAGCATTGCCAGATAACTACTGGTAATAGCCACAGCCCTGCTTCTTGCTTTCCAGATCCCCTTTTCTCTTTCGGGGAAACCCAAAGTGGTATGCTCCCTACCAGCTCTGCCTCTACACCAGAGATTCTCAGCAAATTACCAAAACCAGCATTTACTCCTTAACAGCCACTCAGTGCAAACTAGGCTCAAATTGTGCTGTTTGGCTGCTGAGACACAGGATTAAATGTGAAACTGTGGGAATAAATTAGTTGTGACAATTGACTGGAACGGTAGATCTCCAGGGCCTGACTACAGAATTTATGCATCAAGAAACTGATACCCTGATAGGAGAGAAAGGACTTCTGGGTCACTTATGACTGTTTTATCCTCTTGCAGCAAAAATCAGTCAGATTTCTTCAGCTTCCTACAGTTTTTTAATGATTTAAATACTTTCTAGCAATAACATTACCATTTTTTTCTCCCTGAGACTTCGTCTGGCAAGTGGGAGTACATCCTGTTGTTTTTTTCTCATTTGGAGACTGCTTTGCCGATTTTTTGAGCTTTTTGAACATCAATGGAGCCTATTTGGATTTGCCTGGCCAGGTGGGCAAAGTCTGGAGGATGATTTTCAGGACATATATGTTTTTACAGTTCCTTTGTCTGGCACTTGATGCAAACCTAGGTTCTTCACTGGGTGCACACTTTGGGTGAGGGCCTACAAGAAGAAATTTTCAAGGAATTAAAACATGCGTACACACATTACCAAGACAACTGAAAATTAAAATTTCTCAAGGTATGGTATTGAGAAGACTGTCAGAGTGAATACAGCTCTGAGGAGTTGCAAAGATGCTCTTCAAGGAGGAATCATGAAGAATATTCACTTTTCATCAAAAGACATCCCTGATCACGACAGCCATTGCACAGGAGAGGGATCAAAACCATGTTATAACAGAAGTAAAACTTGCAGTGGGAGCTCAGAAGTTTCTCAGCATGAGGGGTTCCTCCCTAAGGAGACACTTCGCATAAACAGACATTGTAGGGGAGCTGGTGATGCTGCGCGAGACAGCATGAACAAATTCACCCGAGACATGCTGTATAAATATTTGAAATGGAAGAGCTTAACGTAAGAGCTGTCTCAGCCATAAAGTAGTACTTCAGCTCCTCTGGCCAGGCAGCAGGAGAAACTCAAAACAGGCGTCCACACAGAAGAAATATCAACGAATGACCTGTGAGACATGAAAAGCCCTCCAAAACCCATCCTCACTAAATCTCAGGCCCCACACTGGATGAACACCTCAGAAGTTTACTGAGATGGAGGATAGCCTTTCTGACAGAGACTGTTTATTTGGAAGCAGAGAACCCACAAAGGAGAGGGACTCAGGAAACTAGCCAGGTGGGAAAAGCCCCATCCTCTGGGAGACCCCTTGCAGTAGAGATGCCAGGCTGAACCCAAAGGAACAAGGTGTTTGGGTTGACATGTAGGGACCTGGGAAGGCTTCCTGAGCACTTTGCAGTCAGAGGAGCAGGCCCTGGGGTGGTGAAAGAAGGATGAGCAGCAAGACAGGCACTGAAAGAAGCAATTGTAGCACCAGGGGAAAAGAGGCAAGTGGTGTAAATCTGTCTTTTGGATGATCCTGGGTGACCGCTGGAATAAGAAGCCCAAGAGAAACTAGCCAGCTCCCAGCGACATGGAGGCACGTTGAAGAGAGCTTCCAATTCTGCCAGTGCTATGGCCAGGAAGGGACAGGTGAGCAGGGTAGTGTTGGGGGAGGCTGTTTTAGAGCAGTGAGGGAACCGTCTTGCTAATGCAAGGAGCCTAAAGTGCCACTTTCTCATTTGGCTTCAACTTGTCCTCATATCCCACTCCTGGGAGTTTCCAAAAATTGCTGCTTTGGAAACTGCACGTCTTATATGAAGTACATTTTTATTTTCTCATGAAACATTTAAAAACTCTCTGTCATGCACTAGAATAAGGGGCTAATATCATTCAGGCCCTTGTGAAGCCTAGTCACTGTTTCTATTGCAATGAATTACATTAAATAAAAGTTTAATGAACAAGTAATTTGACCTGCAATCTGCCTCTTGATAGGCATTTTATGTTGAGATTCAAGCCATCAGAACTTGCCCCAGTACCCAGTTTTTAAAACATGATAAACCTTTCCCTGACTGGAGCTGTCCACAGAAAGGGGTGACTCCCAGAAGAGGGGTGCATGGCTCCACCAGGTACTTGCCACAGCATGCCCCATGCTGAGCAGTGGGTTCTACCACACGCAGTGCAGCAAGGCTAATCACAGCTGCTGCCTCTCCACAGGGAGGTAAAATGGGGGAAATCTGTTTCTGAGCAGAAAGAAGCTCAGAAAGATGGAAACATGGATTTCTCTAGTAGATTGTGAGATACAGGAACTTGTTCTGCCCCTCAAGACTTTCAGAGCACCACAAAGAAAATGTTACATACATCAGGCTGAGGAGTCCCCTGGCCCAGTCTTTTCTGAAAACACATGAAATCAAAGGCAGATCCCAGGTAGACAGAAGACAGAAAGTCTCCCTGAGCTTCAAGCTCAGTTCCAGAGACTTAGTCAGCAGTGTCCATCACAAGCATGGCCAAGCCATGGAGAAAGATCTTTCTGTAAACACCAGTAAATGAGGCACAAACACATATTAAAACATGAAAAGCATTGCTTTGATGCCATTGAAGGTCAAAGAGAAGAAGGAGATGGCTACAGTAAATGAAATTTGATTTACCAATATGTTTCATTTCAGTTGCCTTTAGTTCCAAAATATACCCATGTATGGTTCAAGTCTGTGTGTGTGCATATGCCTGTGTATATAATTTCTGTCCAAGGTGAAACTATATACTCAGAAAGGTACAATCATGCATTTCACGGGTAGGTTTAGTTCTGTTATGTAGAGACACAGTTCCCTGTCTGCTCACAAGGAAAGAGCATCCCTATGCTTCAAAAACAGTACCAGATGGGTTTTGATAAAAAATTTCATAGCACTTTATCTTCTGCTGTCACAGAAGACTTCCACTCATGTTCTCAAACAGTGCTGATGATGTACCCCTCATCTTCAGAGGTAATCAGTCATATCTTGTGTCTGATATGAAGAAAACAATATGCTTTTTCCAGAGGTCATTCTCTCTGTTTTACAATAACAGATACACTCATTACAACAAACAAACAAACAAAAAATCACCCCAAACCAAAACACAAAAAAACAAACTACAACAAAAACAACACCAAAACAACAACAAAAAAAACCCTACCACACAGAATGCACAACCAAAAAAGCTTTTCAATTTGATGACTGTGCATTTCCCATCAAAGACTCCTGCAGAATAACTCCTCACTTCTTGGCAGCTCTGTGTGTTCAGTGTGTGCAGGATGCAAGAGCTGCCATACAGATGGAGCTGGCTACCTGTCAGTCTGTTGGCTACAGCAGTCTAAAAGAAGAAGTATTTTGTTTAAGGTTCCTAAGAATTTAAACCTACATGCAGTCATGCAGGCAGATGCCAAGGTTATATATAGGAACAGACTGGGTTTTCTGTTTTAGATTTTGGACTTGCATGTAGACTGAAAAATTTGTCAGTTGCTGACCCTTTATTTAATCATAGAATCATGGAATAGTTTTGATTGGAAGGGACCTTTAAAGGTCATCTAGTACAATCCCCATGCAGTGAAAAGGGACATCTTCGACTAGATCAGGTTGCTCAGAACTCCATCCAACCTGACCTTGAGTGTTTACAGGGATGGGACACCTAACACCTTTCTGGGCAACCTGTTTCAGTGTTTTACAACCCTTACCATAAAAGTTTCTTCCTTCTATCTAGTCTAAATCTCCCCTCTTTTAGTTTAAGACCATTACTCCCTGTCCTATAGCAACAGGCCCTGCTAAAAAGTTTGTCCCCATCTTTCATATAAGCCCCCCTTAGGTACTGAAAGGCTGCAATAAGGTCTCCCTGGAGCCTTCTCTTCTTCAGCCTGAACAACCCCAACTCTCTCAGCCTTTCTTCTCAGGAGGTGTTCCAGCCTTCTGATCGTATTTGTGTCCCTCCTTTGGACCCACTCCAACAGGTTCATGTGTTTCTTGTGCTGAGAGTTCTAGAGCTGGGTGCAGTACTCCAAGTATTTAAACGTATCTCTACTCATCCTAGCTATAAAGGTTTTGTCAGCACACAAAGCAAAGGCCTTCCAGCAAGCAATAATCCTTAAAATGTATTTACTATGACTCTTCAGTTTTATAGTCTTCAAAGATGGGGAAATATCCTTCTCTGAGGTCCTTTTCTTCTTTCTGAGTTGATTAATACTAGAGGCCTTTCTGATTTCACCAGAAGTGTAGATCGTCTTAATTAAAAATAGTCTGGAACATACACCAAATTCAATCTTGGCATGTTTTTTTTTTTCCTTCTGAAAAGACAAGATTTACAGTTCAATTTTATTTTTTTTTCACTCTTATCTAAACAAAATACTTCTACAAAACAAACATAAAATGCTTAACATGGGTATTTACATCCAAAGCCCACTACTGGAAACAACTCTAGAGGCTCACCAGAATTTTACTTTTCCCATAGGCCAGAGAAAGGGGTTTGTGGGGGTTTTTTCCTGCTTTTCCACTACAGCTTTTTAAAGCTGTTCTTAATGAAAATTTATACTATCAAAAAAACGTCAGCTATACAAGTTAAGCAATTATATCTCCAATGAGAGTGCTGTCTTAAGTGTAGCACTAAAAGCATTACTCATTACAAATGCTATTCTGAAAGCCTTTCTGAGTGAATCACAGAAAGCTTCTGCTGTTCAGCAACTAGAAAAGTAAGCCTCTAAGCAGAGCATGAACCCCAAGGACTGGGGCAGCACATTAAAACAGAAATATTTATACACATAAAGGTAATTAGAAAAAAAAAAGTAGCCCTGTTTCCGAGTCTTTAGAAGCAGCCATCTTTCTGTCAGGACGCTGTGTTTTAAGATGCAGACAAATCATTCTACTTAAAGCTGCAGTTTTTACAGTTTGTAACAAGATACTGAAGTCCAAGTCCCACTTGTGTCTCAAGAAACAATATTACATTACTGCAAGTAGGATGAGCTAAACCAGAGGAGATCACTGTTCCAGCAGTGCGATATTTATCCCACATGGCAAGAAAAACATTTTCCTTTGTAAAAGTAAAGCCATCAACTTTGCCTGCTAATAGCAAATGAATTACTAAAACCCCCATGACCTTCAAGGCTCTTCGCCGAGTCCTGTGAGGCTATACTAAGTGCAGGCTGGTCTACAACCATGAGGAATGAAACCTTTATGCTTTATAATGGGAAGCTAGAACAGGATCTCAAGTGAGGGGGGAAAAAAAAGGTCAGAAATAGTGACAATTTACAATCTCACCATAGAAATTTATCTTGGTCATCTCTGGAGATTCTACATTCATTTCAAAGCATCAGACAATGTAACACTTACTTTGTCTTCCTGGTATTAATGAGAATTTAAATCTTTGAAGTTTTTCCTTCCCCATTGTTGCTTTTTAAACTTGACATATCTAGGTGCTAGTGAAGCAACTTCTGCCTCAACTTGCCACGGATAAAAATGCCCTGGACTCCTGATTTTAACAAAATGCATGTAGAAAAAAGATCTGAAAACCAGCATTTAGTGTACGTATTATTGTTTAAAGGAAACTTGGGTTTTGAAATACAGTTTTCAGTCTTCTTCCAAAAGAAATCTGTATTTATTGTAAGCCAAAGACACCCATAACCAGCATTACATTATGGCAGTTTAAGTAAAAAGGACATACATACAATATATTGGTGAAAAATAGGCAATTTTTAGATAATAAAATTGTCTCCTTTTCTTACTGCTGTATTTTCACTTTTAAAATATATTTTATAAAACTCTTTATCCTTTACATTATAACTGCCTTTCAATTTACATTTTAAAGAGTTTAATTTCATTGTGATCACAACATGGGGGTTAGATCATCATTTTTCTCACAGACCTTGTTTAAAGTATATAGACATTTGAAGAAGGCACTCGGCGGTTTCTCAGAAATGCTATACTCGTTATCTTGACACAGCATTGACTTCTACTGCAGTAACAGGTTAACAGAGTGCTTCTGCACAGAGACAAAATGGTTCATCTGGCTGCATCTACATAAAGAAAGAAAATGGGTATTCTTATGCTAAAGCATCAAGTTGTTTTTTTACCTTGCTAGAAACCTGTGTGGAAAAAAAGAAAATCAATACCAACAGTTGTTTTAATTAAATCTAATTCTTGTTAAAAGCACATTCCTATGGAATCCTCTTTTGTCTTTGCTACCATTTTTAAACCACAGAGGCCGTGAAGAATTGACAAAACAATGCCAGAGTCCTGCTTTTGTTAATGACAGAAAAATGGGAAAACATGACTAGATTGCATCAATGTACACAAAAAAAGTACCCAAAGTGCCATTAGCAATACCACAGTCTTCTTCCAAATTATATATTTTTTACTGAAAGCAAGCTTTTTAACAGTATAAAGCAGGTTTATTTCTTCAGCATCTCCTAACCGCATTTTTACAGACAGATCATTTTAAAGAGGGCTTTATAATTGCTGTTATATAGCACTGCTGTTATGTAGCATTCATCCTGTCTAAGGTAACAATAAACTAGTAGACTTAGGGTTGGGAGTTGACATTATTTACTGTTGTCAGTATTTTACAAACCGGTTTCTATTTAGTATAGAGCGGTTTGGGTCGGAAGGGACCTTAAAGATCATCTAATTTCAACTCCCCTGACATGGGCAGGGACACATTCCACTAAACCAGGTTGCTCAAAGCCACATCCAACCTGATCTTGAACACTTCCAGGGAGGGGGCATCCACAGCTTCTCCGGGAAACCTGTTTCAGTGTCTCGCCGCCCCCACAGTGAAGAATTTCTGCCTAATATCTAATCTAAATCAACCCTTGTTCAGTTTGAAGCCATTACTCCTTGTCCTATCACCACAAGCCCATGTAAGAAGTCTTTCATTTAGGCCCCATTTAAGTACTGGAAGGCCTCTATAAGGTCACCCTGAAGCTTTCTCTTCTCCAGGCTGAACAACCCCAACTCTCTCAGCCTGTCCTCATAGGGGAGTGTTTTATACTTTTTGTTGGTAATCATGTACTTTACATACTATATCAAGTGTACATTCATGTTTTTGATCACAAAGAATTATACTGATATTTAAATTGCCCTTTAGAAGGACAATTCCTGCATCAAATGCTGTAGCATAAGCACAAAAAGCTTGTCATACGTTTAGTGCTACAAAAATGTTATTCTTAATTTACTATCAGTGTCACTAATGATAATGTCAACATCAATATCAATTTATTATTTATACCGGCATCATTCCAAATCAGCCAACCACGGACATGTCTGGACCATCTACACAAGTATTTCCAGTGTCAGAAAGCTCCTCTTTCAGATGATGAGTACGAGTGCTAAAAAGTGATGCTTTTATCAAAGCTCTCACAACTTTTTCCATTTAACCTTCTAGCTAAGGACCTCGGTTGCAATATCTAGTAATCATTTGAAGATTGCTACACCTCCTTATCAGCTTTTTGACATCTTCCCCATTTTTCATTTCTGCACAAAAAACATGTGGGCCCCTTTTCTGAGTGTCTGGGAACAATAGGAAGCAGAATCACCTAGACACTCTGTATACAAACACTTCATCCAAAGATGAAGAGATCACCAACAAAAGAATTAGCATCTATCACTGATTGCCACCAACTTCACCTGCCTGTAGCTATCTTCATGTTGACATCCATTTACCTGTGCTTTACTCAGTCCCCATAGACACACCACATATATTGATATACAGGGATTTTGCATATATACATACATGTATATGTAGGTGTGTATTTATGTATTTAAGAGGTCACATGTTCCTTTACCTATTCCTTAGCTGCAGAATTCCCTAACTAGCTACATCCCACCCACGAAAGGGTTTTGTGGGTACATAGATCATGCAGCCGCAAGCTAAGGCCAGAGGGAAACAAGACATATCTGAATACAAATGTAGTTTGGAGAATCTCAGAATTCCTATATATCCCATCTACCAAGGAGCAAACCAGATGTGTGATTAAGTTTAATCAAGAACTTGCTTCATTAGACCTTTTTGATTAGATCTTTCTGAATTGGTGTAATTAATTGCAACAGGAGTGGAGGTTTATATATGGGTCTCAGTGACATTATGTGCCATTTCCATACACATCCTACATATTTTTACTTCATCCACTTTGAGAAAGGCACCTGGGTATCTCTGCTCTCTTCTGTGTTCTCTGGCTGTCCCGTTCCCAGAGTAAGCACTCTACAGACATTGAGCATGGAGGAGATCTGAGGCCTTCCTGAGCAGCCAGGAAAGATATGAGAGAAAGGCTGTTCAACAAACACATGCTGGTCGTATAAAACTTCAGCAGATAACAGGATTGTTGTGTGGAAACACCTCACTGCTATCTTTCAGGCTCATGGTTTCTGCAAAAATGAAAGTAGCAAGTACAACATTGGAGTTGCAGCCAGACTGAAAAAATAACAAATAAACATGGTGTTAAATTTAAATCTTGCTCCCAGCTGGAGTTCTGCTGTATCCTGCCAAGCACAACGAGGAAGAAGGCAACAAGACTAGTCTGAAGATCAGAGCAGAGGTGTCTGTAAAGAACAAAGGATATTCAAACAGCATTGTTGGCTGCAGACACTGCACTGATGAGTCAGGCAGCACTCGGAAAGAGGAAACTCACAGGAAGAGAAGAGAGAGAGAAAACTAAGATGGCAGAGCATTAGAAGAGTAAAAAATGGGACAAAACAAAGTTAAAGAGAAAAAAGCAGAGTTTTAGTGTCCTTCAGCATTTAACGATGAAAAATCTTTCACTGAGATTATAACTATTGATCACCAGGCAAAAAGAATTACATGAAAGAGGAGACACAGTGCTGTTGAGAGTAGTCAGATGTCCCAAAACAAGGGATTAAGGGAATTGAGACCTACTCTAGTTTTGTAGACCCTTGGGTACAATACTAATGTAATGACATTCTATACTCTCTGTCACATACAATCCCACAGCTGTGTTCAGACAAGTGGTCATGGACCACTTTATGAAGTGAGTCAGAAAACTGGTGGGAAAAGCAGGAAGAGAGGGAAATTCCTTACTCATGGCATTTCTTAGAGGGAAGTATAAGAGGTTGTTGCATCCTGCACCATCTTTTCTTGACCTGGACTGAATTGACTTGCTGAGGGGAGAGGAAGACATTTTCTGAATTTAAAAAATGACAAGAGTACTAATCAGTGAGGATGTAACTAAGGACAGAGGCACTAAGCCCCACAGAGCACTGTGAGAAGTCAAAAAGTACAGTTTATACAGAAGAGCTGGCATAGAGAAATGAGGCTGTAGCCTTAAATCCACAGATTTTCCTCCAGAATAATTTTCTTGAACTACTAGGCTGTTTAGTTCAACTTTCACTGGGACGGTCCTCACGTCTTTTTGCAGGCCTTTCACAATTACTTGTCATTCTCTCTTCTTGCCTCCCTTCTAGACTTCTAGCACTTAATCAGATTTAATTTATTGGCAAAGTGAGTTTCAATTGCTTCAAAGTAATGAGCAAAGACACACTCTCTTTCTTTATTTAGCTCAACCCTAGTTAAAATACTGCTGCAGACACCAGCTACTAAAGGATGCAGAGAACATCTGTGTGCCGTGTCCTTTCACGTACCTTATCCAGTTAAGTTCAGTAGGGCAGACTTCAAGATCTATGCCCACCAGAAAATACTTCTATCATATGGATAGGATGCTACCAGAAGACAACCAGCTGGGAAAAAAATGAGACATCTTGCTGTATCTTTGGGGAACCTTAAGCAAAATTAAATCGTTGTGCAGAACATGGTCAACACAGAGATTTCCTCAGAAGGATTTTTCCAGTGTAAGTTCCCAACAAAGCCTTTCAAAGACACCAGCCTTGGGAGTAGTCAGTCACACATGTCTTAAGTGATTACTGTGGACATCACTGGTCAGCATGTCTTCAGCCTGATTTAGATGGAGCTGGCACATCCTAAATAAGGATACAAAACACTGGGCTATTGGTTCCTTTTCAGAGCTTCTCCCATGACTTTCCCTATAATAAAGCACTCCAAAAAGTGTCTTGCTCTGATGCAGAATGACACAGGGGTTCAGAAGTTCAATCAAACTGAAAGTCTCCATGGTCTTGGTCTATAATGAAAGCTCCCCACTGAGGTACTCAATAAGCATACTTTTCTAAGCAGTCTGGGTAGTGCTTCTTAGTCATGATTCATAAATCACTGGTGTCTCCCTGTTTTTTACTGAAGCCTCCTTCAGTAGAGGCTTCAGATCTGTGGTGTCAAGTAACTCACAGCTGGCTGTCCCTGACTTGTACAGACATAAAAACTTCCCTGTTTACTCTTCAAAAGCACCATGCAAACCAAAGGCACTGAGAAGATGTTTGATTTTCTTTTATGCTTCCAAAAAATCTCAGTGAGCTATTTCTTTTATAGTCTCTGATCATAACCAGAAAGAGAGAAACATGCAAGTTGAAATTTAAAGCATGCCTGTTGTTCAATTTCTCTTCTTTCTGGAAATAACTGGATGCATATAGTTCCATAACTACTACATTGTGAAAAGTCATGTTAAACAAAAATATTTGAGCTGCCCAATATAATTTAAAAATCAAATTCAGTCTGCTTTGTCAGCTGGGTCCACTTCGTATGAGATAGCCGCCTTTCCTTTTTAGTCACTGACTTCAGGAATGGCTATCATAGATGCTCCATTTCCATATTCTGTGAAGTCCTACTCATGCATATGAGTCTCTGGGGAAGTATGTTCAAAGCAGAAATGCAGTACATACAGCAAGTAGCTTTCAGCATCATTTGATGGGAATGAAACAATTGTGAAAATTCATTAGTTCAGTAAATTGCCGCTGCAGCATCTGTGCTTTCCAGTCACATTAAAAAACTGATGGTTTTAATGTAAGCCAGACCAACAAACAGTAGGAATTACACCACAGTGTTTTGCATCTAGACCTAGAATTGCTCTATGGCACCATCAGGCAGGCAGAATAGATGGAATCACCACAGAAGACAAGTTCAGAAACTACAATACAGTTAGGCTACTTGGTAAATACAAGTGTGTCTGTCAGTCATGAACAGCTTGGCCTGCCTTTTACCACCTATGTTTCCAAGAGAATACTGTCAACCAACCAGATCTTGTCTTTTGAGATCAATTATTCTACTTTGTATTATTTCAGTGTGTGCTGCAACATTAATAAGTCACCATGTTATGTGACATGTCAGAGAGTATGAGACAAACTCAAGTTGTTTGTTCTGTCATTGGTCTAGATCTGGTTGTGACCTTGTTGACCGCTGGCAGAATAAGGCCTACATTTGTGAGAGACTTTGTTAAGAGAAACAAAGACCCTATAGCTCTTTAGAGAATGATGGCTTCCCTTTCCTGTTTGAAACTTTCAGTTGGAAAGTGCTTAGCCACTCTCCCTCTGTAGATCAGATCTTCTGCAAGAGTGGCATGGGAAAATGCCATAACTGTATCTGCTTTCATCCCAGCACTTTCATCAGCACATCTCATTCTGAACGATATCATTCTTACAACTGTGTCATGAGTCTTACAATATCTGACACTAAAGCCATCTTGTTACATCAAGATACAGCTTTTATTAGAACAAAATCAAATTTTTGAGGTTATTGAGAAACTCAAAAACCATTAACTGTGTTCCTGAATGGTTTCAGATTAAGATATCACTATCGTCAAGCCAGTCTCATAGGTTTGGGTAATTTATTCAGGATTTTTTAATCTTGGGAGATGTCAATCCTATAGCTATGCTAATAAAGATCATGATGTACACTTGAAAAATACTAGGATCATATCTATTTCCTTTAGTTATGCCTAGGCAGTTGCAAGTTTAATTAAAGATATCACTCTAAATTTGCCACTAATTCCATATAAACACGTAATTATTTCTTTCCCTCTAGTCACTAGAAACAGTATAGCAAATCTTTTTATATTTATTCTAGACTTTATTTCTAGACCATCCCACTAACCTATTATAATCTACCATTCCTTAGAGCATTTTATTCTCAGTTCTTGGGTACTTTCACAAAGAAGTCATGTTTGCTAGTTATTAGAGGATATTAGCTTTCCTTTTGCCCTTCCTGTATTGCAGCTCTTGTGCATTTATTCTCCAGCATAGTCCAAATGACCTAGATACTGTAACTGGAACACCAGATATATTCGCTCTGCAAGTACCCAAGACAAGCAGCACCAGTCAAGTGTCCCAGGTAGGGCAGATGATATAATTCTTAAGGGAGAAATATTATAGAATCATACAATTGTTCTGTCTGGAAGAGGCCTTTAAGACCATCAAGTCCAACGGTTAACCCTGCACTGCCAGGTCACCACTAAACCATTGCACTTAGCACCATATCTGCATGTCTTTTAAATCCCTCCAGGGACAATGACCCCACCACTTCCCTGGGCAGCCTGTTCTACTGCTTGACAACCCTTTTGGTGAAGAAATTTTTTCCTAATATCCAATCAAAACTTCTGCTGGCACAACTTGAAGACATTTCCTCTTGTCCTATGGCTTGCTACATGTGAGATCAGAGCAACCCCCACCTTGCTACAACCTCCTTTCAGGTAGTTGTAGAGAACCTCCTTTTCTCTAGGCTAAACCACCTCAGTTCCCTCAGCTGCTCCTCAAAAGACTTTTCTTTAGACCCTCCACTGGCTTTGTTGCCCTTGTTTGGACACACTCCAGAACCTCAGTGTCCTTCTTGTAGTCAAGGGCCCAAAACTGAACACAGTATTTGAGGTACTCAGTACAGGGGAATGGTCACTTCCCTAGTCCCTACTGGCTACACCATCTCTGATACAGGCCAGGATGCCGTTGGCATTCTTGGCTACCTGGGCACACTGCTGGCTCATATTCAGCCACTTGTCAATCAGTATCCCCAGGTACCTTTCTTCTGCGCAGCTTTCCAGCCACTCTTCCCTAAGCCCGTAACATTCCATGGGGTTGTTGTGACCGAAGTGCGGGACCTGGCACTTGACCTTGTTAAACCTCATACCATTGGCCTCAGCCCATCAATGCAGTCTGTGCATGAAAACCCACATAAAGCAGGGAATCATCAATCTACTGATTTCACTGAGTGTGATGTTGGTTTTGGAATTCTACCTTGGAGAAAGTAGCCTGGCTGTCATCTTTCTCTGCAAAATAGATGGAATTTACTTTTTTCTCTCAGAATACATGACTACATCTCTCTAATGTAATCTTATATTACCAGTGTAATATGTAATAAACATTAATTTTCAGACATGCAGTTGATCCTGCAAAACTGCAAATGATCAAAAGTCATAAGTGTAGACTATGTCTTGTTTTGTCTTTCCTCAGTGTTTAGTTAGATCATGGTTCCCACCATTTTACAGATTGTACTATGAATACTAATTGAGACACGAAGGATTTAATCATTTTGAAGAACTTTCTGCCTCAGTCAAACAACAGAAGGGGTTTTAATTACATTGTATACAGCATCTACCACACCGTACTGTGAAATCACTAGTCCATCAAAATCCAGATTCAATTAACAATTTAAGCTCCTAACTACCCGCTCGTTGTGGTTTAACTCCAGCTGGTAACTAAACACCATGCAGCTGCTCGCTCCCTCCTCTTCCCTCCCAGTGGGGTGGGGAGGAGAATCAGAGAAAAAAAAAAAAAAAGTAAAATTCATGGGTTGAGATAAGAACAGTTTAATAACTAAAATAAAACAACAATAATAGTTGTAATGAAAAGGAATATAACAAAAAGAGAGCTAAATAAAACCCAAGAAAAAGTGATGCACAATGCAATTGCTCACCACCCACTGACAGATGCCCAAGCAGCAATTAGCCCCTCCTGGCCAACTCTCTCCATTTTGTATAATGAGCATGGCATTCTAGGGTAGGGAATATCCCTTTGGGTAGTTCAAGTGAGGTGTCCTGGCCATGCTCCCTCCCAGCTTTTTGTGAACCTTCTTGCTGACAGAGCACAGGAAACCAGAAAATCCTTTACTTAGGGTGCTACTTAGCAACAATTAAAACAGTGTGTTGTCGACACTGTTCTCACACTAAATCCAAAACACAGCACTGTACCAGCTGCTAAGAAGACAATTAACTCTATCTCAGTCAAAACCAGAACATTATTGCAAAAGTGGATTGGGAAGCTAGGAGTTTGCATGTCTTATCAAAGGTACAGGATGAACAAAAAAGTTGCAGTGCAAATGAAAACTGAGTGTACCAGGATTACGTCCTCTTAGTGATGCAGTCTCTCAATTTAAAGGAATTATAATGAAAAAATAGGGGTATTTTGAATGTTTTCAAATACTCTTCTGTCCGTGCATACTTGTTGAGAATGTTTTCATACACTTGTCATAAGATTTTGTAAGCACAAAATCTCAGAGAAAACAAGTTTCTTTGCTGTTTATAAGTATATAAACCGCACTTCCCATGATGACCAGTGGTATTTTATTCATTCCTTGTGCTGCCCTGGTAATTCGCTTTACTAGTGTCTCTCCTTATATACTTGGGTTGCTCTTTTGGTCAAGGATTATTTTTATGCGTCTCTGTAAACCATCATGTACAATGGCATCTTGATCTATGACTTATTTTCTGATACAAATAACAACCTGGCTCTTAGATCTCAGATGAAAGAGGTATTCAATCCTTTTTAAAAAAAAAAAAAAAAAACTGGAATATTGTTATTTCTGTAAGCACAGAAGCAGAACCAAATGGAGGAAAAAAAAAAAAAGAGAGAGAGAGAAAAGGAGGCCAACAATGCTTTCTGCAGAAGCCTAGAAACATTAAAGGAGAAATAGCTGCCTTGCATTACCACTGATTATGTATCTGACTACCAGGAGGTGTATTGTCCTAACAGAAATCAAAGTGGACTCAAGAGAAATAGACAAACTGTGATCTTTTGTGAAGCTGAAGTCAAGAAAGCTGTTAAAGGCAATTGACAATGGGCATATTACCTAGTTAACAATGAAGCTGAAGAAAGAATTTCAAAAGAATCAAAACAACATTAAGGTGGGCAGATTTTGCACACAGAATGATGATATTATTTTTGAGCCATCTGTCAAATCAAGCTCAAAAGACTTCCAAACCCATGTTTCAGGGGGTGGAAATACCATCAGAAGCTTTATATTGGCTTTGATGCAAATCTAACTGCGTTAGTTCATTGTCTCTAAGAGTCATTGGCTCCATTATCTTACAAAGGATATTTGTATATGTTTCTATTTAACATCTTTATTGATGATCTTGATGAGGACATAAAGTCTATCATCAGTAAATTCACAGATGACACCAAGTTAGGCAGGTGTGTTGATCTGCGTGAGGATAGGGAGGCTCTCCAGAGAGACTTAGACAGACCGGATTGCTGGGCCACTGCTAATGGTATGAGTTTCAACAAGGCCAAGTGCCAGGTCCTGCACTTGGGCCACAGCAACCCCATGCAAAGCTACAGGCTTGGGGAAGTGTGGTTGGAGAGCTGTCTGGTGGAGAGGGATCTGGGGGTTATAATAGACAGGCGAATGGAGACAGCAGTGTGCCCAGGTGGCAAAGAAGGCCAATGGCATCCTGGCCTGTATTAGAAACAGTGTGACCAGCAGAAGTAGGGAGGTGATTGTCCCCCTGTACTCAGCACTGGTGAGGCCTCACCTTGA
>WUAM01000431.1:58055886-58088526 GCA_024336885.1 Actenoides hombroni | reverse complement strand
GAGTGGGACGAGACAGGGGTGAACTTGTAGAGTAGGGCTAACGATTGGACATGATGATCCCAAGGGTCTTTTCCAACCTGAGTGATTCTGTGATTCTGTGAAATCTAAGAGAGAAGCAGTAAAAATTTACAGTAAGAATAAAGCAGTGAGAAAAGTAGTAAATTTTCTGTTCTCTGGTAGTAACAACATGGTTTTTGATTTTACTTTGGACGATAAAGTGACTCTAAGTGTCTAAAGCACCCCGGTAAGTTATTTTTGTCAATCCATAAAACATAATCACAAAGTTTTCTGTTGCAAATATTCTATGTTACTCTGAATCTTGGAATGATTTACATTATTCTAAGAGCAAAATAAATTGCTCAACACCTGAGCATCAAGCTACAGCCAAACTCTTACCAATAAGAAAAAAAAACCCTAAACACTGAGAAAACAAACAAAAAGCAACAACCACCCACACCTTACATAGGTGGCAGAAGTTGTCAGTGTTGATGATGACTCACATTACCCTGGTGCCCTCAGCTTAATTGTCAGTCATGGGCATAGAAATGAGTTGTTTATAGTAAAACATCTCCAGCTGGTGCTCTGGGAGAGGTTAGGGGCTAGAAGCTAGAGAAGGTGGCCTTTTCCTGTAACAGAATCTGAAGCAGAGGGGTTTCCTAGCCCTTCCTCTAGGATCTCTGGTCCATTCCTTTCCCTTCCCAGGAAAACAAGAATCACATGTGGGTAAACAGTGGCAGATGCCTGCAAGGGGACTGGAGAGGGAGCAGGTCACCACAAGAGGCAGGGAGATTACTCCACTGTCTGATGAGTCTCAGGGGGAAGTGGAAGTCTGATATCCCAGAGGGAAATAGGAGAAGGAAGCTCCTGCCCCCACCTCTGCTCTCCAAAACTCAATTTCTTTGTCCAAGCCTCTCAAAACCTCCACTTCTTTCTCCCAGCTTAGTCATCCATACATCTGTTTAATGTAGTCAGAGTTATCTAAAGGCACCATATTCCCTTTTTCCTTTTCCCATTACCCACCTGGTGCCCTTTTTGCAGATACTGGGCATTCCCCACAGAGCTGAATGTCTGTAGTCTACTCTGGCAGTAGCTACAACTTGGATGAGGGCTGTACAATCACTTTGTCATTTCTCCATCATGTGGTGGAGAGCACCTCTGCTAACAGACCTTTCAGAGCATCCCTCTGTTCACACTTCACTCCAACTTGATCCTTTGGCTCATTATTTTAATGAAACCTGGGGGAGTGGAAGGGAAGAAGATTCTATAAAATACATTGCATTTAATGCCTTCCATTGCCCCAAGGCTATTAGGTTAAGACTCAACACTTGTCATTGCTCGTGTTCCCTGAAATAACCATGATCACACTGGCTGTATCTGAGCTGCACTCATGCCACCCCAGCTAGAAGTCAGGAGCAGCCTGGGGCAGGAACCCTCACCTAGGAGCTCAGAAGCAAGAGACACATGGCCGCTGGGAACTCAGTCCTTACCTTATACACAGTGGGAGAATGGAGGTCAGAGATCTTACCATTAAAACAGTGCTTGAAAAAATAATTTTTTAGAACCTCACCACCACGGGGCAACATTTGCCTACCCACAGCCACAACATATCCACTGCAGCGGATTTATTTTGATGGAACTGAATTGGACAGGGAGCAACAGACTTAGTGCCCATTATGCAGCATCTGTTTTTATGCTTTTAATCTGTCAGTCTAACTTTCTTTGTCTTTTAATCACTTCCAATAAACCTCAGTGATACTTTTCTTTAGTCTTTTCATCATGTTTTTCTTATAAGATAAATGGATGTCATGGTTTTATATCTGTTATCCAACAGGGTCATGCTCTGATTTATAAAGAAAGAAAAAATTATGTAATAACAGGCATTTTAGATAGGCTATAGAAAGTTTCTCTTTCCCATTGCTTAAAGATCGAAACAATTTTTATTTGTGAATGATGATTGTAACTGAGCACAAATGAAGTAAATTAATTTCAGAAAAACTATGAAGGATCTAGAGAAGTTGGGAACAATCCTTTGTTAAATTATAAACCCATTAACTCTGTTTTCATTTGTTAGAATAAGTGAGTATATTATACAGATTTCTAAAGGTTTAAAATCAGTGAAATCCCTTAGACTGTCTTAATATTTTGAATTTACTCTGTGATTTGACTTCTTTGTTTCTGTAGAGTAAGACTCCTTAATCCTCTGCTCTGCCTTCTGTCTCCGTTTCCTTTCTCTCTCTTCCCCTTTGTTAATGGAGGCCTGACTTTTTTTCCACAGCATGATTCAACATTTGAAGGAAGCTCTTGGTTTTGCATTTATTTTTTTTTCCTTACCCCAAGTACTCCATTCTACAACTGGATGCTTGTTCAAATACTTCTTAAGCTCTGCCATGTCTCCTTAGATATTTTTCACTCTCCAGCGCACTATCAAGGAGAGTCACATCTTTGTTTTTCTCTGGTAAGCTGCAGGGAACCTCATTCTAGAGCTCATCATTGTTGCCATAAGTCCTCATCTTTTGCTTCCTGTGTCCCTCCACCACTGCCACTGACAAGAGCAGAAGCACTACAAGATGAGATCCAAGTCCACAGGGCTGAGACTAGCTTTCAAAGGTTTCAAACATCAGTCTCATAATGAAAATAAGATATATGATGTCATAAAAAAATAAGCAAAGGTCTAAGGCTAAAATTAGACATTTGGTTCCATCTTTGTAATGGAATAATTCTTCCTAGCAAAAGCAAAAGGCTATTAAAAACCATTACTGTTACCTGCTGGTGAATGCAAAGAGCAAGAGTGTAAGTATAAAAGCTTTTCCCTTCTCAGCTGAACACAGGGAAAATCAAGGCAAATAGCAAGTGGCCTGTTTCATCCCAGCATTGTTATTCAGCCCCATGTTTCTACTGTGAGAATGTAGCAAACTCAAACTGAGCTCATGCTTGTCATTCAATGATTTCATCAGGATTTTTGATATGAAACTTTTCCTCTGGGTCAGAGAAGAAGAGGCTTTGATAGGAATAACGGGAATGTGCTCTGCTGTGGCTTGAGAAGATGCAGTCTCTCCCATTGTTGAATGTTTTCTAAATATAAGCCTAAAATAAGGACGAAATTCCCATCAAAACATACAGTCCCAATCATGCAGCCTGCTTCTGTGACTCCAGCTGGGAGTAAGGATACAAGCAGAGCTGTTTTCTCTTACTTTGTAGTCTCTGAATCAGAACACAGAAAGATGTTAAGTTTGTCCAAGAAACAGCGGGTGTTAAGTCTTCAGTTTTCACAGCTAATATTAGACTTGAAACAGTAATCAAGAAAGCAAAGCTTGAACATTTGGCTTGATTCCATGGAGAATAAATTAAATTTATTGTTTGTAAAAAATGTCTGTGTTGCAGGGAAACAACTAATACATTGGAAAAAGAAATCAACCAATAAATAAAAAGCAGAAGGAAATCCAAGAAAAACTTAGAGCTGTGACTATTTGTAAGGACATTAAAATGCTCATCAGAATATTGAGATCATAAAATGTTTTTTATCTTTAAAGGAAAATAAGTTATCAAATGCTATGTGTGTATACATATATATATATATAAAACATGGATGTATGGATACATAATGTGTTTGGCATTTCAGAGAGCTATTATTTATGGATTTTCTACCAAGATGGGAGAAAATGCTTCAACTCTTTTTGCCTCTTTAGCACTTCTTTTTTCATCGTAGAAAAGGTCCCCTAAAACACTAAGAGCAAAATCTAATGCTTCCATGTGACTCTTAGAAACAGGACAGTAATATGAGTGGCTGGAGTGAGAAAAAAAAATAAATTACTCAAACAATGTGAATAGGCCAGGTCTTTCAGGAACAAACAGAAATTAGAAAAATAAACCCACGACAGTTGTTCATATGAGATGGAGTTCTTTCTCAGGACTGGATATTTAAACTCACACTGCTCTGATGGCACGAAGGAGGTTTGGACCCAAAAGCTATGCCTAGATTGCTGAATGAAGCTTGCCTGAAGCTGCTGACTGACCCTAAGGCCAAGTGGCATGGAACAGCCTGTGTCCATACCATTAAACTCTCTTACCCTGTAAAATAAGGTGGCTGCAGCTACACTGCACTTGGGAGCCATCCCTGGCCTGAGCTGACTTCTGAACTGTGCCTGAGAATCGCTGGGAGAGCACTACTTGGTCAAAAGCAAGCCAAGGGGCATTTCAATAATTTAACAATATAAATAATCAAGTCCAGCGATGTGCCCTGGCACTGATTAATTTATTAGAGCAGACACAGTTGACACGGCCAGCTGCTGATCCCTTAATAGCACAGAAAAAGCACAGATGGCCTTGGACCGCTCTTCTCTTCAAGCAGGGGTGCTGGGAGCATGTCGAAGCATATGCAGCACTTCACCAGGGGCCAGAGGAAACCCGTTTGATGCAGAGAGAGCCAGGGCTCATGCTGGTAGCAAAGCTGCTGCTTTCCAGCGCTGCTGCCTCCCTCCCCTGCGGGGCTGTGCAGGAAAACAAGCCACCTTTTGCTCTGACCAATGTCCATGGAGTGCTGGAAGATGCTGCTGTAGCATGCACTGGAGGAGGCACCAGAGTTGGCCGTGGCAGACAGGGTCTATGTACTGTGGCCAGGGTCCATGCCCAGGGCTTGGAGGCAAAGCTCTCCATGTCTTCAGACCAAGTGTCCCCCTGCTAGGGCCTACTCGCTCCAGTGTAAATATTGAAGATAGGCAGCTCTTGTTTATGAAGGCTTTTGGTTTACAGGAAGGTATAAATCCTCCACTGCTGAGAGCAGCTCAGCCCAGGCTTGGGAAGCATGATTCTCATCAGGGCTCAGCCTTTGGGAAGGAACAGGGTCCCCAGGCAGGCAGTGGGATCCAGGGGAACTGAGTCACCCAGGGACCACAGCACCCACTTCAGAAGCTTGCCAAGGAGTGGGGAAAGAGCAACTGGGACCTTTGTGTAACACAGCAAAAAACCCAAGCAAGTTACAGGAGGGGCTGCACTATGTACTGCCATTTACATTTCTTAACGAAGTTCTCAAAACGAGTGGCTTGTTTTGCTCCTGAGTAGTACTGTAAGTGTCTTTGGTGTGCATTTAAAAAAAATTCTCTCATTTTCAATAGGATAGTTTCACTACTGGACTACTCTGATCATTAATTTTTAAACAGAATGTCTGGACTTACTGGAGGTCACTGGATTAAAAAACACCTTTTCTTTACGAGTCTCATTTTAGGAATTGTAATTAATTAAACCACAAGTATTTAAATGACATAAAAAATTAAAAGAAACCCATACAAGGCAGCCATGCATAGACTAGTTCCTGATGTGAGATTCAAAATACAGCTATTTTGTGTCTGTCCCTCTGTTTATGTCTGGAAGGAAGATGGGCAGCCTTGAGGAATTCAATAGTCACTCATTATTTGCCTTACACCACTCTGTTGAGATGACTCCATGGATGAGACACATGCCATGGGCCTCAACTTCTTCTCACCAATCCAGTTAAGACTGACGCTCCAAGTTCCTGGTCACCCTCATCACTAGGGTCCAGACTCACATCCATCACAGTCTGGATAGCTTGACTCAATCTTACTGTTAAAAAACTCTGTCCTTCAGCAATGTCCATTGCCAACCACCAGCTGAGACAGGCATCATGGATGCCGTGTTAGCCATGCACATGTCTTCAGAAGTCTGACTGAGAGACAGTCTATTCACCTTCTCCATTTATGTCCTCTCTCTCTCTCCACACCACAGCCATCTTCTCCACACTAAATATCCTCCCCTATCTAGTCATATAGAAGTTTCATACTTCTAGCATGAAATGAGTTGCTCTAGTTAACTTTCTGCACACCCTCGTGAGTGGGCCATCCAGCTGATATTCCTTGAAAAGAGATCATGAATCTGACCTGTGCTTTCAGGTGTCACTGCACTTCTCTGTTACATGAGCAGACTGTGGCACACCATGCAGTTTCCTTCTGCCTTTTCAGAGGCATCACATGGCCAACATTATATCAAGAGTCCAGGAGTCCTCCCTACAAAGGCCTTGAAATCACCTGTCTCTGGACAAATTAAACCTGCAGACATCTGACCTTATAGAGCATTGTGGATGCCAGGTGCTAGGTCTTAAGACTTTTCTGGGTTTCCAGGATTAGACCCCTTGCCAGAAGTATAATGTAGATGTCGATACAAAGTCACAGGATTGCAGAGGTGTTGACTCAAAAGCATACGCATGTTATTCCATGCACCTCCTATTTGAAGAAGGACTTTTGTCAATACTCAGTCAGGTCATCTGTGGCTTTGTCCAGCCCAGACTTCAAAATCTCCAAAGATGCATATCAGAAAACCAACCTGGGCATCTGTCCAGCGCTACCCTGCCCTCCTGGTGAAACAGATTTTCCTAATGTTAAACCTGATTGTCCACAGCCATGCTTCATGGCTGTTGCCACTTGTTATATTATTGTACACCACCAAAAAGAATTTGGCTCCATCATCTTTGTAACTGTCCTTCAAGTAGCTGCAGTCTGCTGTTTGGGCCCCCCTTAGCCTCCTCTCATGCGGTAAGTGCTCCAGCTCCCAGCACTTCACTGGACCTTCTTCAGTTTGTTCACATCCATTGTGAAACAGAGGCGCCTAACTCTAGATATGGTGGCCTAGTGGCAGCCTGAATAGTGCCAAGGATAGGTATATAATGCCTTCCCTTGATCTGTTGGCCACATTCCTCCTAAAATGGCTCAGCATACAGTTTGCCTTCTTTGCAATTTTAGCTCATATTCACCCCAGAGTAAATAACCCATCATAAGGGCCCAGTCCTTTTCATCTGCACCCAACATGATTCTGGTCAAATAATCAGGTTTAGTAAAAGATTTAGTAAAATATTTCATATTATTTTTTTCAGAGTCAATATGTCTGTAATCTCACAACAATCTAAACAGCATGTTGCACAGATCATGAGTCTTTTCCTTGAGGAACTGTCTGTTTCCCTAACAGGAGCACAGCAACCATCACATACATAGTCAAAAAAGGTAGTCCTTGCTCCAGATAAGAAACTTAGGCAACAGAAAGTTGGGTACCAGCCTTGGCATGGGTACCAAAAGCAGACAGGCAAACATGAGTTAACAGTGAGATCGTGATGTTGTGGAATAAAAAGCAGCAGTTTCAATGTCAGCTGCCTAGCCATTATATTTTATTTCTGTCTTCTTTAAGGGTGTCATGAAGAAACTCCTTTGGGTTGCCAACATCACATCAGACGTTATTTTTCACTGAGGCTAATACAAAACAGCATGGCTTCAGAACAGGAAAATAAATACCAGGAAGGAAGGAAGGAAGGAAGGGAGGGAGGGAGGGAGGGAGGGAAAGTGCAAGCATCCACATGCTCAAGATGTTCTCTGGAGGTCCAGAATGATATCCTGGCACAGCTCCTGGGGATTTGGCAGCTGGAACACCTGCGCTGATATGAGGCAAGAGGGCTGATTTCAGCTAAGCAGTTAGTTTTCAGTTTGGGACTGCACCCCTGACAGTGTCCTGGAAGCCTCTGCCAGTTACATGGAATGACGCTGTTTTTAACCAAGCTCACTGACCACCACAGCAGAAACACATTACTGTAATTCCTAAAAATCTCATACAACTGACACAAGCCCTAGCAGTCAGGATGACTGAGCGTGAGAAGGCAGAGCTGTAACAATTTTTGTGTTAAATATCCATGCCAATTTACCGTGAAAATTTTAATCTGGATGCATAATGTCACTGAAAAATCAAAAGTAATGAATTTTTGACACAGCTAATCTTACAGTATTTACAGTATAAAAAGAGGAAGCAGTTCTGCAGAGGATTAGTCTGATCCCCCTCAGTGGGACCAGAGCACAATATTGATTAAAAAGGGCTATATCCCTGAATAAATTCAGGACCATAAACATGTTACTACATTCACTGAAAAAGAAACAGAAGAAGCAGTCTAATCAGATCATATTTCCAACACAGAGTAAGTGTCTCATAAACTGTGAAACAGGGGAAGGTAAACTCTATGAATTTCCTCTCTGATAAGTCAGTTTGCTTTCAGCAATTGTAGGAAATAAAATTATTGAAGAATAACAATTTTTTTTAAACTGGTAACATAAACAGTCTCTTGCTGCAAATGAATCTGAAAAGCACAGCCACTGCATTTTCCTCTCCATAGATAGAAATTGTTCTGCTCCTGCTCTATTCACAATTAAAAATCCCAGTAGCCCCAGCAACTGGGCCACTGAATGTCTGAGGCAGGCCATATAAAGGTCTGAGAAACATCCCCAAAGCCCCAAGAAAACAAAGTTTAAAAGGGAAGCATTCTTTCTCACTCCTTGATTACCTTCTTCTTGTTGCTGAGGAAAGAGGCAAGTCTCTTAATTCCCAATATGATATCTCTGTATATTAACTTGTTAGAATAAAGGCTAAATTCAAAACTAAATCACTTGAGTAGCAATTCAGTACCTAATTTACTGTAATATTAGGCCCCTGGCTCCTATTCTCTTCAGTTCATAAATGCAGATTGGCTAGAGGGACTGCAAAACACAAAGCAATAACATAAAATAAACTATTAAAGCAAAGGACACCATGTTCCTTTGATTCTCACACCCACCCACACACATACGCCCACACATACGCCAAAACTCCTCAGGAGTAAGAATTCTGAAATGTGAAAAGTCCAGTAAACACAGCTGTAAAATAGACTTAACACTTTTTTATGTACGTGTCCTGTGTCATTAAGCAGCTTTCCCAGAAAAAAGGCCGTGACATACACATGTCTTTTTTTGCTGCTGGAGAGGTAATTGCTTTTTCAATAGAAGTCATTTCAAGCTACTTGCTATACATTGAGTGACAGACCGGACAAGTAATTTTGTGTTCCCACAACAAATTAGAAAGGTAGCAAAGCGATGGAGTAAGCACAAGACAATCCTTCTCGGCCCTTCAAGTTATTGCACAGAAAGCATTAAAAACGATACGATGTCCAGCTATTGATTCCATGGTGAAACATATTTCATTCCAAATTCTTTTGCAACAGCTCGCGTCTATGTTGGTTTTAAGAAGACTTCAAATGTCTAGAAACTTAAGCAAGAAAGTTGTTAAAGTTTGGCTTTACAGGGATCCCTTTAAAAAATTACACACTTTTTCTGTTTGGAAAGAATATCTTGATTATGCCAGAGGTCTGATTTGCCCTTGAAAGTTTTTCTGCCTTACAGTAGCCCAATGCCCAGGCACCCAAATTCAGCTGTGTCCCCTATTCACCAAACCCTCAGCTCAGGCTGGTAAAGATACTCCTGGAAAGCACTTCTCTCCTAATAGCACATTCCAGTGATGCCATGCCCATGTACCCATGGGAAACTGTCTGCAGCAGCAAAAAATGGCTTCCAGAACTGCAATGATTCTTATCTTTTTTTTTTTTTTTTTTTTTTTAATATAAACTCAGCTGTCTAGAAGCCGTATCCTCACCCTCCTCTTTAAAGCATCTAGTGTTTTCAGTCAACTCTCCTGCTATCCCACCTGTGCAAGCATGTGGCTATGTTTCCATCTGGAGCTCATGCTAACTTGCCTTCAAGCCACTGCTCCTCTCTCCAAAAAGACTTGTCTTATATGATCTGCAAAGAGAGAAGGCAGATAATCCCAGCTACATCATTCACACTAGACTAAAGACATGTATTTGTAGATGGGAAGAAAAACAGAGTTTTTGGGACCTGGAAATCTTGAGCAGTTCTGAAGAGGAGACCACAGGCTGCAGCACACCTACTAAAAGGCAGACGTAAAAAGGGTAAGAAAGTCTGGAGCTGTCACCTCCATACTGGATGCAACAGTGCAGAGCTGGATTCAATGTCAAGCTCAGATTGCACCATTCCCCACATTTCATAGTAGGTGCTTTGCAGCACTGAGAGAAAGAGCTGAGGAAGGACAGATAACACCAGTTTATTCAAAAGCAGCCTCTCCCAAGGACTCTCTGATGTCTGTCTAAAGCTGATTCAGCCTGCTGAGGAAGGAAAAAGGAGTTAAAATAGGTTTATTATTGTGTGCTCCAGTTTACTTTCCCTCCCCATCCATGTCCTCTTTCCTAAAAGAGCCAGCCACCTGTGGACAGAAAAAGGACAGATCCTTCTGAAGAAGCCAGTTTATTTTCACAATATGCATCAACTGACAGTCATAAGCACACCAAAGAGAAAATAAAAGGTTAATATTGAAAGCATGAAAAAAACACTTCCAAATGCATGATTTTACAGGACAGGCAAACAGAACTTCTTACGGAATAAATCAAAGCAATGAAAACAGAAAAAGGAACATGCTGAAACCCATACTTCAGTACTTAGATAAAAAAAGATACAAAATTTAAAGCAAGCTTTGCAAGCAATTCACTAACTGGTTGTTCAGATTCCATGATTTTCATAAATAAAATGACAAATATGTGAGGTAGACATCCAGATGCAGTATGTCAGTTTTCCCATCTGCAAATCCAAGTCCAAAACAAATTACTTGCCTTCTGTGCTTGAATTCAAAATTAGAAATAAGTAGAGCTGGTTCACTTTTGGCTCAAGGGATCGGGTTTGAATTGGCTTGCTGATCTAGAAAGCAGCAATAAGCTTTCTGTTTGTAGAATATAATCTTAAATTTGGCATTTGTTCTCCCTGCAGTCCTCTGGCACAATGGCATCTATTCAGACCGCCTGCTTTAGTTGCCTAACACAAATGCTGAACATCTCAAAACCGGATGTCTGGCCACAGCAAGCATCAATAATAAAATAATTCAGAGTACCCAGCTTAGGGCTACTTAGCCTGTGGAAAGAGCCAGGCCTGAAAGAAGGTCCCTGAAGAATGATTCAAAACACTAAAGCAGATGCCAACATGCCCCTGCTGACTGGAAGACCCTTAACAGTGAAGAAATAATCCTGAAAGTTTCCTGCTAGCACATTGCTAAATGGGCAGTTGCCCAAAGGAGAGGAGAAGGTGGACTCCCAGCGGGTGCTTCTCTGAACATTCTGCATTAAATGTTTGTGTCTGCATCAGTTTGGAATGATAAGACCTCTCCTGTGGATGCCACATCACTGAGGTACACCCTTCTCATGCTGCCCCAGCGAGCAAATCCTCAACTCAGGATGGTCAAGACCTGCTGCCTTCCAGCCGCAAACCCGGGGTCAGCAGGGAGCTGGGCCCCTCACCCTCTTTGTCCAATGATGTGGTATTTGCTGCCTTCTTAGTGATCATCTAGCATAGCTCATCTTTGCTCAACCTCACATACCAAGGCAGCACAGCAGATACAGTGGCTACAGTTCCCGGAGCAATTCCCTATTCTCCAGCCTCCAGCTGCAAACTAGGAGCTGATGCACTGCTAGCAACACAGTGAAAGCTGTTTTTTATATATCCTATAAGATATGTATGTCTATATTTATACAAACACCACAAAGTATGAATACACATATGCTATATATTTATACAATCTATAATGTATGGCTTAAACATTATGTCATATGTGTTACAAACAACTACAGTTATTATAGTTATTTATGTATTCTATATAAGTAATATATATAAACTGAGATCTTATTCAGGAAAATTATAATTCAAAGGTTTCTTCAAGTCTTTCTGTGATGCATTTTTCAAAGCTGCTGCAAGAAAACCTTTAATCCCAGAATAGGATGGACAAATTTAATAAAAGGGTTCAACAAAATCCAGTGTTGCAGTGACAATCTCATCAAGAGCTAGAATGATATAAGGCAATCAGCTAAACCAAACCTCTACTCCCTCTGCTTCCATTTCTAAGCATGAATAAACGTATCGTGAATGTAGAACAAACATAACTCTTGCAGCATCTCCAATCCTGTCGCTCTAGTCTCTAATTGAATCATTTCATTTCGTGACTTGGTTTTCCCAGCACCACTAGTCTAAAACAGTGCAACATAGTGCCATTGTACAGGCATTAATATATTGTAAAATGTACAAATAAATTACATTCATAGTTACAGCAAGTCATATTGAAGCTAAGCTGGTCTGCCAAATAATAACCTGTAAAAACAGCAGGGTGAATTTTACTCTGTTAATACAGACAAGTATAGAACAATTTAACTGGAATCAGTGAATACTCTGATATCATCGCAAGCAAGTATAGAACATGGGTTACCACCTAATATTGTTAAGAAAGCTTTGGCAGTATTTTGCCCATTAGATGAAGTCACAAACATTTTTCAGGTTGTCATCAGCATGCCAGAAGAAGACTGTGAGACCAACAGCCCTTTTCCTCAAAAGCAACAGTATTTAAAATGTGACCTTACATCCTCTGACCTGTGCCAGTCCTTATATTCACCACCAGAGTCTTTCCACTGCATCTTTTCTAGAACTTGTCTTTTCATGTTTCTATTTTCCCATGAAATAGCACTTTATTCCCTTGAGAAATTGTTTACAGCAGAAATATCAGAACATATGGAGCAGTATTAGAAAGTATTTTCTGGGATTTTATGTGTTTTAGCCACAGGTTATTTTCTGTCCCAGGATGCTACCTGCTTGGCCTCAGCCTTACCAGCAAGTAAAAATCCCCAAATGCCCAGATGTCATAAATGTCTGGTTGTCAAGTATAGACATCCCGCAGATCATTTGTGGACTCAGTGTCTTCTAGGCACCATAAATAAATCTCATTGTACCAAAGGCAGTAACCAGAGGTCATGAAGAAAGCTTTGGATAATATAAAATATGCCTGTGCACCTGCTAGGCAGCATGAACTGCTTTACCCTCAAAAACTAGTAAGTGTACCAATAGAAAGAAGGGTACAGCTTATAAAACCACAGAATTCAAATTACTGAGCTTGTAAAAAGAGAAAATTACCTTTGAACTGTCAGATGACTGGCATTTACTATTTATTCCTGCATCATTTTGGCACCACAGATGTCCAAAGTAATGTACAATAGCTAAACTGAGGTAAGATGAAGAGCTGGTAGTTACATAGAGTCAGTTGAAATGCACAGCTTATACTCCGAGTTATAAAGTACAGTAGACTGTATTCTGGCTGTAGATTTTGGTCGTTCTTATTTGCCTTCTCAGCCATGCCCAGCTAAGGCATGCATCACCCTGTCATAGGGAATCACCTCCTCATTGATACGTATTTCATGACAAGATACATGTACCTAAGTGTCAGTATCCTCTGCCTATGATCTCTGCTTGCTCACAAGTCACCACCAAGTCCTCCAATTCCTCCACCTCATGGCTGCCTTTCTTCATCAAAGCTTTTAATGGGTTTATCATACAGAAACATTGCCCAGACTAAAATTAATCTTCAATACCACAGAGGCCTGAAATCTGATTGTTGCGAGAATTGTTCCAGCTTTGCGGCATTTAAATTCTCAGGCACTGTCCCATGTTAATGTAGAAGTTATTGTGTCTTGAATAGGTTTGTGCCTTCCCAGAACAATGTTAGATTAGAGCTTAACACTTCTGTATCGCCCAGCTTCTTGTCATGTGCTTCTTTTTTTTCCAAAATTAAATCCAGCTGTACCTAGTATATACTAAGGAGTCCAAGCTTCTTCTGTTTACATGTTGGGAGTTTCCTAAGGCTTATGTTACAGGTTGGAAAGTCTACTGTGCATTCTGTTTAAAAGAAAGAATGAAAAAAAGCAGAGATGAAAATTAAGTCCTTAAGTAAAAAGACAAAAATAAGAAGATTCCCCAGCTCTCCAATTAAGAGCTTGCTTATTCAGGCCTCCTACGTTGCCAGCAGACTACACACTAATAAAACCAATTTTGGATTATTTAGAATTGAGCAAAAATGCTGTTAGTTTAGAGAGCCAGCATGAAAATCACTGGCATAATGACAAGCTCCAGCAATAAGAAAATTAAATTACATCATTACACAGAAACATAAGCACTGATGGAATTCCACAGCTTTAATGAGGCCAGTATGGAGTTCATGACCCTCTATGAAAAATGTGTTTAACAATGATGGGCTGGGCCACTGAGTGTCATTATTTAAAGTCCTAAAAGGGAGTATGTCTTGCAATCTGGATGAGTCTAATCTGCAATAAAAAATGATAACCCAAATAAAAGACATGTCTCTGCCTTTTCCAGCCTCCTCTTTATAGCACCAGAGAAGAAAAGGAAAATATGAGTTTTGTAGCATTCTCATAAACTGAGAACTGGGCAACTGCTGGTGAATTAAGGGCGGACTTCAGCTCCATCCACGGGTCATGGCAATGTTTTAAGGGATGTAGAAGAAGGATTTTCTTACTTCAGCAATCAAAGAAGTTACCGAAGTAGAAAGAGAACAGGTAAACTGGGGTCAGGGTGTACAAGAGACTGTCAGATATTTAGGAAAAGAAACAGGGCAGAAAGTTCCTGAGTTTAGAAGTAAAGCATGATCAAATAAATCCAACTGATGATTCATTTAATGTTAGATAGGTGAAAATCAGAAAGGTTATGCCAGTACTTGTAAATCAAACAGTACCAAGGCATGTTTCAGACTCAACATTGCCAGGCTCCCTTCTTTACACCATTAAATTGCTTGTGAACCCTGGCATAGTTCAGGACCATTTCAGCTAACACTACCCAAAAATTTCCAGTTATAGTTCAAAAGTTAGCCCAGATAGGCAATTGCCATGCAGCAGCTTGTACTACAGAGAAGGATGGTTTAGCGGTGTGGATACAGGGTGTCCCCTGTCATTCAGCAACAGCACTGGGCACCACTCCCAAGCAGATATAATTAATTAATGTAGATATAGCTAGAAGGTCCATCACTATTGCTCCAGTCATAGGAGTTGTACCTGGCTTCATTTTTGCTCCTGAAAGGAGAGAGCAGGAGGGGATAAATTTCAGCCCCAAGTCACTGCTTGAGAGTGACGGATACTGGCATTTGTTGCAGTGCCCAAATTGCTGAGTTCTGGGACTATGGTCAGAGCTTTAACAAGAAATTAAATCAAACCTGGAAAAAAAAATCTCAGCTGTATGTGTCATGAGATTATTTGCATGGTCATCTTTATTTCATTTGGTATACTTGGATTTCAGATCAGCTCTTGAGAACACAAAGTACTCTGGACTCCATATGAAGTCCTCAATTCAAAATGCTATTAGGATAAATTTGAACTCGCTCTTTAGGGAGTATACAAAATCAAATCCAACACCAAGAAGAAGAATCACTTACTTCAGTACTCATGGGAGAAGTGAAACACTATTAAAATAAATGCACAGCGGGTAAACACAGCTCCTCACATTCTCTCTCAAATTGCATTTTAGAGAAATATTTTACTAAGGTTAATACTACTCTTCAAGTTGTTGTGGGGAGCTGGGGAGAAAATAATCCTTGGCTTTCAAAAAATTGTGCTTTGCAGCTTTCAGAGGATCTTTTTTGATTTTTGAACTTTTAGTGTCCCCACCTACCCCCCTTCCACATGCAGCCAGGACCTTTAGTTGAGCATTTATTGAACAGGTACACATTACTCTGCCACATAAATACTGTTTTATTGACATTTCCTATGCTAAATAAGCCTTTCTTCGGCTGTTTAATATTCACCATGTAATAGTGTTTGTAGAAAGGTGCTAAACAAAGAGAAGGAGAAAAAAAAGGGAGAAAAATGCTTTAGGCAAAGTTTCCCATCATCATCTTCTTACTGTAATTATCACCACAAAGCATAGCAAAAAATGTTCCAGAGCAAAATGATTTATCTAACATGGCAAAGTAATAAAGGTCAGATTCTGATTTTCTGATATTTATCAGTATTAGTAAGAAGAAAGTCAGCTCCTCAGTATTTTACACCCTTCTCATAGCGTAAATGACAACACGTGATTCAAAAGAGTGGGGACCTGATACATTTAAGGACATTAACCTTACTCCCTCAGAGCCCCTGATCTTGCCTGTTTCAAATGTTCCCACTTCCAAGTAAGCACTCAGCTGTGCTGTTTTCATCAGCATCTCCGTTCTCAAGTGCCTCCATGCTGTGGGGCACAGTTTGCAGTCAAGACAGTTTGCTCAGGAGGATGCTGTATATTGTGCTGACCATGGCCTCTCCTCCCTCTTTAAAGAGCAGAGAGAAACATCTGTGGAATAAGCCTGATTTTCTGAGGAGCTGGAAGTTATTACTAAGAGAAACAAGGCAAGAACAGAGAAAAAAGTAGGATAGGTCCAGGAGGGGACATTGGAGAAAAACAAGCCCTAAATTGCTGCACTTTTTATAGTTGTAGCAGGATTGCCATTTAAATGCTGATGTTTGCCAAAGTAAATCAAATATTTATTAAGGAAAACTCCTGCTTGGGTGGAAAAGTGGAGCTCTTCAGAACCGATGACATGCTTACCTGTAGCAAACGGATATTTTCTTTTTTCAATAATCACCCATTATAGACAAAAGTTAAAACCAGAGCTTGACACAGCACTGTCAGAGCAATTACTCTTCACTGCAAGATTCGGAAATAACCCAAGTTTTCCAGCATTTAATAGGTAATGTAGTTTAGGTTCCCACTTGTACTCTAAATGAGTCGCAGCCGCTGCTGTAGGTAATGCCAGTTAAACAGGTTGTGTTGCACAATATTCTGAGGGGGGTGATTTCTGCTTTGTCTTACTGCTCTAGAGAAGATTATCTTGCAACTGTTTTCTGCAGTGCCTGATTATACCTGACTGAAATATCAGAAAAAAACCAAACAAATGAACAATCTTTCTTTGCCAGGAATCATAATCATCTAAAAAATTCTTGCTGTGTTTTTTTAATCCACAAAAAGGAACTAAGCCATTTTAGTTTGAATTACTTTCTCAGAAAACAAAAACAAAAAACAAAATCAAAACAAAAAAAAAGCCAACCCTCAAACAAACAAAAACTTTTGTGAGAGAAATTCCCAGTGTTTGTTTGTTTTGAAATAGACAGACTTTATCAATTCTGCCCCAGTAATATCTCTGCTGAAGACAAATGCTTTAGAAACCAGAAGGCAGAATACAGAGGAAATCAAATTACAATTGCATAAATGTCTTTTTCCCATTACCCAGACTGAAACCTGTCCCCACAGATATTTTGTGAAGCTTTTATTTATTTTGTGAAGTTGCAGAATCACCTTAAGGTTTTTGTCTATTTGTGAGAGTCACCGTATTTGACATAGGAACACACACTGATGCACTTCTTAGAAAAGGCTCAGGTAAGAGTGTTTAATCAGTGATTATGTACCACACAGTTTTCAAGCACTTGAACAGCAGTTTAAATGCAATAGGATTTTGAAAAATAAATAATTTTCTACAGCTGTTCTTCTCTAATGTCATTTTTTGTAGTTCCCAATTTCAGCTTATTCGTTATGTTATGAAGCATGATCATGAAAGCTCTGTTGTTCATGGTCAAGAAAACATCTGTGAACAGCTGGCACATTTTATGTCCATTCTTATTGCAGGGTCAAACAATAATTTGTGCAAAATACTATCAGAGTTGAAAATTTTCTCCTGTCAATGTGAGCTGACAGATGTTTTGTCTTTGATCTATAATAGCCTACATAAGGACTGGACATTTAGGCACATTTAAAAAAGTACAAAGAGTGGTGAGATTACCATTTTAAAGAAATTAAACCACTGAAGAAGTTCAGTCATTGTCAAAATGTGTAGTAATAAAAGATGTTATGATAACTGGAACACTATTGTCTCTATAGCTATAGCAACAGCATTAAGTAGCTGACATCTAAATTTCCTATGTTATTCGATTAGCATCCCTTTCCTTTTTTCTTGCATTACCTTGTCCACCCTCCTGCTTCCTCACATTTTATAAATATAGCTACCTTTATTCAACATTGCACTCCTGCCCCTCCAAATCGCAGACTCTCCCAGACCTCCCAAATGTATGAACTATTAATCTCTTTTGTTTTTCTCAAACAAATCCTTGCAGTCCAAGCTGTGTCCTGTCCATCCCAGGTCTCTGCATCCCAGTCAGGATCGCAGCCTTCCAGAGGAGTTCCTGGCACTTTGTTTTGCCCAGACCTCCGTATCTTCCCAGCTGTTAGCCAGCTCCTTCCACATCTACCCAGACCATCCCAAAACCCACTCTTTTCCCAGGTATCACTGGGGCTTATCTCTTCTTGCTCCCATTTCAGGTGCCCCACCAGCTGCACCAACATCCCCCAACAGAACTGTACACCCCTGCCACCACCACCATCCTACATCCACGCTGCCCCTCATCATCCCTGCCTTGCCCTTGCACTGCTGGGGCTATCCATTCTTACCTGACTTTAACATTTTAAATAGAAGTGGTATTCACAATGATTTTAAAATGTTTTATGATTTAATATACTTTATATTATTATCTTCTGAGCTCTGTCATCAAAATTCCTGAAGCAGCAGAGAGAAAATATCAAGAAAAAAACTTTTGGCTGTGCACCAGCACAACTCAGCTGGTATTGTGCTCCTTTTATTTTTCTTATTTAATGAAGGTTGATGGAACGTGGCCCAGTTGTATACACGTGAAAACTGTATCTGATTAGTTGATAACCCTTATAAATGTGTCAAAGACTATAACTTGTATAATGTGCTAAGGAAAGACTTCTATAATCATTACAAGATAATGAAGACATTGTGATCTGAGTTAAATCTATTCAAGGAAGAAAAAATGAGCCAAAAATTAATCTGAACTAAAAAATTTGAAAGCTATGTGTCTTGAGAGTTTGAAAAATGTAATGTCCTGTGAGCAATGTCCAGACAATCTAACACAATGAATTTTGAATGGTATTTAGATGCCAAGGAAAGGCAGAGCACTCTACTTCAAAATAAAAAATACCAAATTACAGATTACTGTAAATTCTAGAGTGATGATAATAGTAACGAGATAAATGAGGTAAAATGAATGAAAGGGGAAGAAATTAATTTCGTAGATCTTTATGATACAAAGATTTGCATGCAGTTTTTCTTTTGCATACTGGTTTTATCAGCGTTTTTATGGGACTTGCACACTTTTTATTTTTTCTTTTGGCTCCTCAAGCACAACTGTTTTGATGGTTAACTTTCTCTGAATTCCTGAGTGTTATATCTGAAGCTTAAGGAATTCTGTGAAGATATTAGTGTATGTTGTACAGCACTTTTTCACCTAGAAAGGCATGCCACAATAAACACTCTGGGAAGAATATGCCTATGAGGAAGTCAGAGCAGCATCTTAGAAGTTTTTTGCCTTTGAAAATCACCTTTGGGATGAGGCATCTTGACCATAGAAGATAGACTAGCTGAAGCACTGTCTTACTTGAAACAACCTCACACAAGACACGAGTTTCCATTGGCCACTTTCACATCCCACCATTTCCCAAAAAACTGGTGAGGGTCCCTTTGAAGGCAGCAAAAAGCACTGTGAAAGCAGCAAGACTGTCCACCTCTGAGCTGGATTGATGATCAGGAAAAGGTAGTAGCCCTATGCATTACCACAACTCAGGATAGTCCATGTTGTACAACCATCACTACCCCATCTTTGCTGCAGTGGCACCCACCCTTGGTAGTAGCATGAAGGTGCATCAAAATGGCAGTCTTTCTTCTAGACAACAAAGTGATTCCAGGGGCCCTTAGGCTACACAACCCCTGAAACTCTTGGATACAAAGTTAATGAAAGTGTGTAGTGCAGACTGTATTCTGCTAATAATCCCCAGGGCTGGCACAAGACCGATGCATCAAAAATTATGTCCAAGCAAGCAACTGTGTGTGGTAAAACAAACTGTTCTAAAGATCGACCCATTCTCAAATAATTCAGACCTTGGCACACAGCATAGATCTCGGTGCCACATGCACCAATAGTTGCCATCTCCTTCTGCTGCCCTACAAATATGCTGTCATACTGCTGCCTTTTCCTCCTCTAAGGCTCACGCTTGCAAGTAAACATGTCTCTCCTCTTGCTGCCTCCTGTTGGGCTCACCCAACACCTTCTAAAGCAATGAGAGTGTTTCCACTGATGTCAATGGCATAAGCTCAGAGTAACTGCAGCTGCAACGGTGGCTACCTTACCTGAGGACTAACACAGTACTGCAAAGACACTGTGGAAATGATAATGAACTTAGACAAGGACAACTTGGCTTCTTTTTGTTTACAGTAACAACAGGTCGTAGTCTTTCTGAAAAAGGACAAGAAGTAGTAAGATGGTTGCATTAGTTGCACAAAAATATCTTCTGAAAACCTAACACTATTAAACCAATAGTAATAAAATAAGCCTTGGTAAATTTATACAAGCTAAGCCAGCCAGAAGGATTCTGAGAAGGATTTTCAGTATTTGTATTCTCATAAATTAATTGTTACTTCCCAGGAATAGTATTCTAAGTATAACAAACTAAAATCTCAACTATGGAGTTTTACAGTGCCCTCATAAACCTGTAAAGTAATAATGCAAACAAACAAGTTAGTTTTTTGGGGGTTTTTGTGTGTGTGTGTGCATGTGTTAAATGTATCACAGAACGCTGACGTGTAGAGTAGAATCATGTTCTCAGAAATAAATCTCTGGAACCATTTCTGGATCTATCCACCTATGTCATATCGTATCCTTTACAGCAGCGTTTGAACACCTTCCAACTACTTACAATACAAGTAACAGACTTCATCTCCTTTCCCACAATAAGATTGCATTCATATTCATTTTCTATGCTAGCAGATTAGTTGGTTTGTCTATCTGGTGTCTGTATCACAGCTTGTTGGGTGTCTCTAAGTACAACACAGTAAGCATAATAAGAAATAACAGAAGTGAAGCAATATCTGGTTTGTCTGGTAATATCATGTGTATATACAGGCCTGGGAAATTCAACGTGTAAATATTGCATTTGCTTTTGAAAGTAAGTATTATTTATCACACTAGCATTTCTTTCATTTTGTAGAGGCAGATTATCATCTCTGGTCCTGAAGATTTCTTGTCACACTGGTTCAACCCTATGTGCATCTCCTTGTAAGATAAACCCTCTATGAAATACCAGTAGGGAGATTTTTATTTTCAAAGCCATTTAATAAAAAGTACTTCATTATTCATTCTAGATGAGTCTCTCTGGAGATAGCAAGCTATCTTTTAACAGGGAGATGCTTCGGCTGCAAATCATAGGATACCAGCCTGGGAAGATAAAAGTCACAGAGAACTTTTAAATTAACAGAAAATGGATGAACAATTCATAATTAATTATTTGGGAATGAATGACACCTCAATTTATCATCAAATGTTTGCAAAGGCAGTACATGCACTTGTATGCCTTTTATGGACTTTATAGGGTCACTGCTGAACACTGGACCAATCCATTAGAGTATGACTGATATAGTCAGGGCCTTAGTCCTTCATTGGCTTCTCCACAAAAACGGTATGAAGGATGATGTCAGCAATAAACTAAATGCTCAGTTTCTTCGGGGATAAAATAATCAGGAATTTCACAGCTTGTGCCTATTACTTCAGTGTGACTGACTGTAGATAGTTATGCAATGATTCATGGAATCTCTGTAAGTACAATTTTAAAACAGCCTGATATTGTGAATTATACAGAATAACAGAATGGTAGGGGTTGGAAGGGACCTCTGTAGATCATTTAGTCTAACGCCCCTGCTAAAGCAGGTTCTCCTGAAGCAGGTTGCACAGGATTGCATCCAGATGGGTCTTTGAATATCTCCAGATAAGGAGACTCCACAAACTCTCTGAGCAGCCTGTTCCAGTGCTCCATCACCCTCAAAGTAGTTTTTCCTCATGTTCAGATGGAACTTTCTGTGTTCCAGTTTCTGTCCATTGCCCCTTGTCTTATCACAGAGCATCACTGAAAAAAGTCTGGCCCCATCCTCTTGACACCTACCCTTTAGATATTTATAAACATTAAAAAGATTCCCTGTGTTTTGACAAGAATTCCCTGTGTTTAGTTTGTGAAGACTGCAATTTTACTTCATACACAAAGCTTGCTTTCCACCTCCACTGGTTATTTTATCTCCTCACTCTTATTCTGTACTGCAATTCCCAAGGATGGTAATTCAGGGCTAACAACTGAGCAGTGATGCCATCTTTCTGCCAGCATGTGCCACGTAACCTGCTATGGAGACGTTCAGCAGCTATTCACTGCTAACTTTCTCACTTGTATACTCAGACATGCAGCATCTTTGGAGTATTTACAAGCTCCTTTGCCATGGTCACTATGTGCACTGTCACATACATCACTTCTGGCCATGTAGTGAGACTGTGTCTATGCATTAGGTCTCCTAAGTGACTTCATATGCATATCTCAGACCACAGCAAGAAGGCCCTGACCATGTCAGCTGCAATACATTCATTTCATCCCCAGTCTTATGATGGAAAATTCCACTGCATCTTCAGGAGGAAGAATGTCATGGAAAAGGCTGTGAGCTCCCAGAATAATTCAGAGCACTTCAGGCTGTCTCCCCATCTCCAGGCTACACCCAGGAAAAGAGTCCGCATGCAATCCACAGACTGGCTGAACACTTCTAGTCATTAGATTTTTTTTCATCCTCTGTCCACATGGAAATTTCATGGGACAAAATGTTCGCTATCACACTGGCCACCTGCTTTCCTAAACCTGAATTTCAGTAGAGAAGTAACCAAGCAAGGGATTATCAAGTGGGGATCTGGATCATCTGAGAAGGTGGATAAAAGGTTTAATTGACACAGAGAACTATAAGCAGAGAAACAGAACTGAGTGCAAGAGAGGAGGCAGAAAGCTAGCTACATGCCAGAGCAGAGACTCTATAAGGAGAGAAGAGAGTGTTGCTCCAGGAAGAGAATTCCGGGCACTTCAAACCCAAGGGCAGTTCCAGAGCAAAGAGAAAACTGGAGTACAGGTATATGTGAAGATGCTCTGGTTCTGATTTGTTGTTCAAGGTAACACAAAGAATTACAATTTTCTGGAACACTTACCAAAACTGCATCCCCACACAGCCAGAGCTCTGAGAAAGAGTGAGCAACTGCATGTGAGGGACACCAAGTGTTCACCATTGCTCATCGCTAGTTCAGGCTTCTAGGCGTTGTAACCCTGTTTCTGAGAAAGGTGCCCAGGCTTCACATAAGAAGTTTATTGAAGAGACCAAGGAAACAACACCAGAATTATTAAAGTGGCAGAAAGCCTAAAACCACACACAATCAACAAGAGCCAACCTAGCAGTGTGACATGTACCCAGCTTCTTTTAAAAGCTTGGTTTAAAGTTCACATTTTTTGCATTCTTCAGGATTCTCAGAATATAGCTGGCACTTGAAGACAGAATGTCTCGGTCAAATGCAGCACAGGTAATGAGACACAGAAACAGCAGTTAATGAATTCTGGAAGGAAAATGTTTGCTTTCAATGTAACAAAATCAGTTTCTGCACAAAGACATTTTGTTTAGATTTACCAAAAATATTTTCAGAGTTTCCAACACTGTTCTATATAAATGTTTGCCATACCCTGAGATTCTCATTCCACTTTTATTCAGTTTGAACCCAGGACTGAGGACAGAAATGAAGTGAAATCATCAGGATTTGATGCTCAGTGAGAATTTGCGTCTCCAAATAAGCAGAATCTACATGTTGCATGTAGGCCACTCCTTTGGGCTTGCACACAGCTAGGCTCTCCGGGACAAATTATTTTCCGATTTGGAAAATTTTGGTGTAGGAAATCTGAGGGATATATCTATTTTTCCAGAATTTCTGGACTGATGTATGTGAGGAAGCTCCCAAGGTTTTGTTGCCTATACATAACCCAGCTTCACAGCACAGGCTTAGCCAACTTCAGAACTAGATGGGGCTACTGAAGAAGGAGTCTATTTGCAATAGAAAAAAATATCCTATCTCCAAGCTGCCTTGGTTTTTCTATCCCCATGAAGAGTGGCTCCAGCCTTTCTCAATAGGAAAAGCCTTGCTGCACATTTACCACATAATGTATAACCACACACTTCTGTCTGACATTTCCAGGACTCGGATTTCACCTCTCTGGCCTAGAAACAGAAACCAGCTTCCCATAAATCCACCAACAGTCAAATCCCATGGACCAGAGATGAGAATAAACTGAAGGCAAGGGTGACAGGACTCACCTTCCTCAGCCCTCACACATTTTCTTGAGGAAAGCTGTTTTCCTTCTTAAGCTCCCATTGCTATGGAGACCCCACTGTGGTCGGTTCCCAGGTACTTCTGCACAAGGAAAAGCTACACTGAGAGCAATAGCAAATGTTCTATGAAAACATCAAACCAGGAGAGCATTCTCACTGAAATAGCATAATGGAGGTGATTATACAGAGAAACTGGGTCCAATTCATGATTAGACAAAACAAAACAAACTGTTGATGTTCAAAATATTTAACATTTATGAACCTACCTAATTTTTTTTTCATGATTACTCATTTCTGCTGCAACAAACATGCTATTTATTCCGCTATATTTCAAGTCACTTTGCCTATTTTTCTTTTCTCTAAATTGGCCAAAATATTTGTCTGGAGCATTGCAATATCTCTGGCAAAGTCAGCAGAATGGCTTGCCAAATAACATCTGTGGACGCATACAAAAGCTGGAATGAACAACAAAATGTTGATGCTGGCTTATAAACAGGAGTCCGGCTTTCAAGGTCAGCAAGATGTAAGTGGTTTGTTTGTTCTCCTGGGGGTAAGTATTAAGCCTCTGAGGCTTAGAAGGGAATTAAACCCAGATGTCGCATTTTCTAAGGAAGTGATGTACTCAGCAAGCTATTCTATAGTCAGAGGGAGCACATCTGTCATGGCTTTTCCTTGCTACCTGAAAGAGAGAGACATGTTGTTTTTTGAGAGAATAGCTGCAGATAAAGATGTCTCCACACTATGGTTTCTCCAGCATCTTCTCAGCTACCTTTAAATGCACCACAGAAGTACCTAAGCTTGTATCTAGGTTTGACCTGAGGTCAATGGAGGCAGCAATATCCAGAGAGCTCAGCTCAGATGTTAGGTAGGACATTTGTCTCCAGGAGATGAAAGTCTTAACTGACTAAAAAGGAAGTGCAGGCACTTCAGCTGGAAGCTTAAAGTTTGTAGAATAAACACAGGTACCAGTACAAAAAAAGTTTTCAAGTGACTCTCTGGGACACCCAACTGCCTCCCTAGGTTGAGAACAGAAAATCTCAGGCATGGCTTACGGCTTTGGATCCCACCTTGTGGATTAAGCACCTAAATGTTATGCACTTATGTCCTCTACTACATTTTCCCCTCTCCTCCAGGTTAGTCAACTCCTGAGTCAGTTTCAGTTTTCACGGATCTAATTTTGCCCCCTAAGGAACAACCCTGGAAAACCTCAGGATCCACTAAAATACCATGTGTAGCTCCTCAGCTACAGGAGACTTACAAGTGGTTCAGATGTGGTTATTCCATCAAAGCCATACCTCTCAGGGTTGTGCTGGCCCCACAGCCAGGGCATCATCTGACTCCTTGGCTGCTAGAAGAAGCTGCTGAAACTGACTTTACTGGATTGCAATCCGCCTGCGAAGCTAACTCAAGAGCCATTGCCATCTCCTGTTCTTGGGTCCAGAAGTTTCTGTAGTTCTTGGAGTGATGTAACAGGCAACTTGTTCTCACTTCTGTGGAGGCTGAACAGGCATTTACAGGATCAGACAGCCTCCACTTATTTGGGGCAGGTCAACATGACTACACACCTGATCTATATTCTGTACTGCTTCTCAGTGCACTTCTAGTCTCAGTTTAAAGTGTCTGTGACTAAAGCCATTTACAGCAGAGGATACAGGTAACACAGATAAAGCCTTTTGCATCCTCAAAGCCCTCTTATAGCAGGAAGATCAGTCAGTACGCTGCGGTCTGTCTCATGATCTAGGTGCAGCTATGTGTAGAATTATCATCACCCACTGTACTGAGCCCAGCATTTACAATTGTAGAAATTCAAAAGGTCATGGAAACACCATCAGTGAGGCAGTCTGCAATAACAACTCAAAGTGAGAGTGAGTTATGGCTCACAAACAAGCTGCCAGCATTAATAGCTGTGGACACAACAGGTAGGTACAAGAAATAATAGAAGAAAGGAAGAAAAGAAGAAAGATGATGGAGGGCAATGCTAATAAATCAAACAGCTACAAGGCCTGACAAAGTATGTAGCAGAGTGATTTTAATTGAAGTGTTATTCAGCACTTCTGTGACTAACCTCTGATCAATCAAAGGCTGATTTTTAAGGTTATGCAGAAGTTAACATATGCACAATAACAGATAAAACAGATCTCAAATCACAGGATTTGCACAAACTCCTTCCACCCATAGATGCCTATTCATTTTAGTGGAATCTGCATACCCATACTTCTTAGGCAGTTCATAATATTTCAAAGACCAAAGAATAAATTCAATGTACATATAAAACCAACAACAAACTAAAAATTATTTTAGGAAACCAGCTGTATCCCTAATATGCAATTGTTTGTCAAAGCAGAAAAAAAACCAAACAAAACAACAAACCAACCCTGTGTTAAAACTGAATGTTGTTTAGTCATTACTTGTCATAAATAATATGCAATGTCTTGCAACACTAACATACAACTGAGTGTATTAAATATTACTTTGGGGCATTAACTTGGATATGAGTTTTGTGGACTAAATTCTAATAATTAGTCAGGGTGTTTCAATATAGCTATGTGTGCATCCCATATGCATTTGGGGATCTTTTGAGGCTTAGTAATGTTACAAAAACCAGAACAGGAAGGGCAATAATGAAGCCAGGTCCAGTACCAGTTTAACCCTCACGCAGTTTAATGCAACAGCCTTTCTCGGGGCCATGCTTGGGTGTGAGGAGCTTGTATCAAAGAGGCACTCGTTTCATACAGAGTAGTACATAAGCCAGGAGAACTGCTAATGGGGTGGAAGCTCTTCAGCCTAGACATAACAAGCACAGGCTTTACCAGGAGTCCTGGTCTCATGCCTCATGGCTGTGGTCGCGGACGTTTGGCTACACAACTTTGTCCTGATTCAATCAGGGCACTGAGTCTCTCCCTAGGCAAAGGAATCAGAACCTGGCCCACATATCCTGATGTCTTTACAGTCTTCAGTCCTGCTGTGGCCTCTTCACGTGTAACCTGCTGACTGCCTGCATTTAAATCATGTCTGTCATTATTAATAAGTTAACTGAATTAAAAATAAGTGATGAAGAATATGAAACAATAATTTTTTTTCCGTACAAGAGAAACAGCACAATGTCATCTGCATTTCCTAATTAAAAATTTTAAATGCTGTTGCTATATAATAATGCCAAAGTTAACAAAGATACGTAAAATAAATCCAATTACTAAAGACCAACAGAATAAAATTCAAAGCCAAGGTGAAAATGTATAATGTCTTGTTTGTGCATATACTGCATAAAACTACCGCATAAAATTCTGATCTAAATCATCCTAAATTACTATGTGAAATGTTCCAGGATTAAGCATCCAGAAATGGAAATTCAAGAATTACCTGAGTGTTCTGTCCTTTTTTTGCTTTTCAGACACTGGAAATCTGGGTGACACAAGGTCCCTTTGTTAGCTTTCATGAAAGAGGGAAACTTCGTGCCATCTGAAAGCTAAGAGAAGCAGCATGATTTAACAAGCTAGACGTACACGAGTCAGAGACATTTGGTAGATGTTTTCCTCCTCCAGAGCTACCGGTATATGGTCCTCAGCACCGCTGCTTGAAGCAGAGGGTTCTTGCATTACCGTTTACAATGCTGCCATCTATTGGCATCGCTGGGCTTTTATCTTCTATAACCTATGTCGCCACATTTTCCGTTATCAACTTCTTGCACTTTTTATTGTTTTTCTCGATGGGATTTACCTGGCTAGCACACGCCTGCAATAAAAGCACTCAGTGACAATTGCCTCAGGCTTCCTGGAAAAATCAGTGGAAGAAACAAGTACTTCTGGTGTGTGATTCATTTCACCTCAAAGTAGATGACCAACATACATCAGATGAACAGCACCCAAAAAGCATTACTGTGCTTTGCCCGTGGCTATAACGGGATCTGAAGAGTGACTGGCTCAGGTGTAGAGATCACTGTCACACTGTAAATAAGCATAGAAAGACAGTAATAGGAATACTTTCCTCCTTATCCAGCAAGGAAAGACTTCAGAGGTGCTGCTGATTCTTAATTCATTAAACTGTATCCAGGCACAATGAGGCGACAGGTACTACAGAAGTAGGTATTAACTACATCCAACTTTGGATAAGTGTGATGACATCTGGTCCAGAAGTCCAGCTCCACTTCATATTTTCTTCAGCGGTAAAATTGTCTTTAAGAGCTTTTCACCTCTCCCCCGACTCTGCATCTAGTAGCCTGTTCCTTTACCTTCTCAGAAAGCTAGAGTTCGGTAAGAGAAGTCCTACATGCAGTTTCCTGCACGTAAGCACACACACACCCCAGAAAGAGATATCAATCTTTTCTGAGAAATGTTATGAATTGTGGATTTGGATTATACTAGTGCTAGACCTAAGTATAATTTGCTTTCATCCAAAAATATGATTTGCATCATGTTTGAAAGTTCGCTGCTGTCTACATTTAAACTATATCCTGGGCTAAGGTATAGCAGTCACCCTGTCACCCAACAACCCCTCCCCAACCAAGAATGGGGATTAAGAAGAGGTGAGGAGACTCACAGGTTGAAATGCAGATTTCATGAAACAGCCAGACTAGTATCAATGCCTGCATAAAAAGCAAGCAAAGTGATGCACAGCCCAGCAAACATACAGTGGCAATAATTAACACAAAGGTAGTCCTCAGGAGGAGGAACAGGCACATAACCACAACAACCAAAGCAAGAATCCTCCTCATCCTCAGCAAACTTCCCCCTTTATACTGAGCATGACATTTATGGGATGGACTACACCTGTAGGCAACTCAGGCCAGCTGTTCTGGATGACTAAACTGCTCATGGCCTATAGACCATGGCAGGCCTGTGATTCTGTCCCAGTGAAAACAGGACAGTTACAAATAATGTAACTATCAAACAATCATGTTAAATATGTTTTGTCATAATAAAGGACAAGCAGAGTCAATAATTTCAGTGCTTTGGCCAGTCAATAGTTAGTTTACAGTTCTAAAGGTGGCACAATCCCATTTTCAAACTCTACATAGCAGTATCAGCACTGCATTACTTCAAGTCTTTGCTGGAGATTGAGAACCTTAATACAGCCAACACACATGCCCTACCTTCTTGCCGTTTGCCTTGGTGCCTTTCTGCCATACACAGTACAGCAGTTCAGCAGCAACGCATGCCTTCGGTTTAATATGCATGTAACATAAGAATCACTTCATTGAGTCCAACCAAAGGTCTATCCAGCCCATTACACTGTCTATAAGAGTGGCCAATGTCAGAGTCCTCAGAAATTAATCAGGCAAGCAAACAAACGGCAGCTCTTTCTTAGTGCACAGGGATTTCCTAAGCCAGAACTGTATCTTGATGACTAAGAGATGCTCCTTTTACCATTTTCCTAATAGCTTCTTCTATCCTATTGACTCTCCCAGTGAACCTGGATGTTCCGCTGTCCACAACTTTCAGCCATCAGTTTGCTCTGTGTAAAAGCAGGCACCAATGTGTGAGCGTAAAGCAATCCAGAGCTGCCTGTACAAATGCAGAGGACAGAGGGGAGCAAGAAAAGCTGGAAGAGTCCGAGTGCATTGGGTGCTTAAGTGAAAAAAGCAGGCTGGTAATCACATAATACACAGCTTCTGCCTTGGAGACAGAAAGGCTCTTCACAAATTTTTTGGCCACAGGGAAATCACAAGACGCAATGCAGGGGCTGAACAGGACCACAGTTAAAGTTCTTGACGGTATTTACAGCTCTCAGCTCTACACAGATGCCTAACTCCCATAGGAAACAACACAGTGGCACAGGAGCTGGAGGAAAAGAACACAAAGATGATGGAGAAGCTGCCTAGCATTTTAAGAGGGGTGATTTACTGCTCTTAACATGCTGAGAATGTTCACTATTGTCTCGGTTTGCGTTACAACAGAACTAACTCTGTTCAGTCAATGCACTTTTCTGCTCAGTCTCTTCTAACTAACTGCACTGTCTGAAGTTAGCAGCCTGTTCTCCCAGGCAGTGTCTGCTTCTAGCAGGGATAACACCCCACATTTAGAGTGAGTACCAAGGATTGGTGTGCAGACCAAGGCCACTGTTGGATCTTGTGTACCATGTTGGGGGGTGCAGAAAGTGAAAGGCTGCACCTGCAGGGAGGAGCGGACAGGACAGGTGACCCTACACTGACCAGCAAGGGATTCCAGCCCATAGACATCATATTCAGTATAAAGCTGAGGGTCACGAGGGTCAGGTTCTCTTCTTTAGTGGCCAGCATCTGAGGGGGACTCTGTCCATTCTGCCTTCAATCTCAGCCTCTGTGTTCCTGAATCCACTACCAGAATGCAGTTCCCATCTGCTGCTGAGTCCAGTCTGGGATTTCCCCAGTTGCCTTCCACAGCATCAGTGGTGACGGTGATGTAATTACCATCGGGGGCGGGGGGGTGGGCAGGTGCAGATTTAGGTTCAATACTGGTTTTGTGAATATTTGCATATATTCCTTTTTATTATTATTTTCATTCAAGCTGGTCTAGCTTTCTTTTCTAATCAGTAAGTCTTTCTCCACTATTCCCTTTCTCTTCCCCTTTGGGAAGGGAGGGGTGTTAACAGAACATCTGTTATAGGTCTAATGGACTGCCTTGACCCTAAACATTGACAAGTACATTTATTTCAAGGCCATCATTGCCAGACTACCTCCTCTGGCACTCCTACCATATTTGTGCTAAAGCAGCAAACTGCTGCAGCAGTGTATATTTCTTCAAATTTAAGATTTTATACAGATGATGGCTAATAAAGCGGTGCCCAATTTTATCTATAAGTTAATTATCTGAAGAGACCAGATATTATCCAATGTTGCTGATGAACAAATGTACAACTCAATGTGATGACCAGCAGCTGCACTGTCATGCACCTCTGTGGGAAGGTGATCAAATACAGTACGCACATACAAATTGTTTTAGATCTATCTGCTGTAAGTATTATTGATTAGACAATTCAAAGTGATAAGTACATGAACCAGTCCAGTATTGCTGTAGCAGGAGCAGTAAACAGAATCAGAATGATCTTCGGAAGGAAAAATATACCAGGTAAAGGGTACAACAACAACAAAAAAGCAATCGATTCACATCTTAACTTATTGTGTCTTACTGCTGCCTGTTCTGATTTGAACACCAAAGATTTGGCTAGTAAACGTTGGCTGGTTTGCTGTTTTGGCTGATTCCTCATAGAGGAACTTGGAGAAGATCCTACACTACCACATTGAGAGGTACATTAGAGGATCTTTCTCACCTGAAGTGTTCGTGAAGCAGGTGACAAAACAGCGAAATTGAGCCACAGGAGATCTGCAGAGCCAGAGAGTATTCACCTAGAGTTCTGAAAGCAACACAAAACTAAACTGATCCTGAACTATTCTTGAATTCAAATATCAACAAGTTGCATCAGTTAAAGTTCTCAGTACAAGAGCATAACCTGATGACATTAGTAAAACACTCTCCTAAAAACATCTGAAGATCTTACTATCTATTAAATTTGCCCATACCAGGCAAATTAGTGGGAATTATTTCAAAGAATAACTTCAGTAGATAACATGGGAGATAAATGTAGAAATTTGCTATATGAAGGAGACTCAGTATGCGTGGTTTTTAAAGGGAAATCATATTTCACAATGGAGTTTTTTAATTCAAGCAGGTAGCAAAGGGAAATCGTCTCGATACGGTCTGCTGGGATTTTCAGCAGGCAAGCAGCAAGGGCAGTAAGCACACCAGGGGAGCTGAAAACAGGAATAAAATGTGAGTTTCTTGTACTGGAAGAATTAACTAAAAATGAAGAAAGCAGAAAGGAGAAATAACTGTTAGCTCTGATGGTGAGAGAGGAGCCCCAGGGGAGCCGCCCCTGCCAGGATCAGTGCCAGGAGCTGGGCTTACACTGTTTGGCCCACCCAGGAGCTGTCCGGAGAAGGGCACTGATGATGGGGTGGCATGGCCTGGTGAGGGTACTGTGGTAGTCAGTACCCTAAAGCTGAGGGGCTCGCCGACTACAAAGAAACACAGAACAACGTTGTGGCACCAGGTAAGAGCAGGCACATTTAACATAGATAGACTGTACCAAATGCTGCGCAAGGGGAAAAGCAGCACTCCCTGCTCCACTGGCTGTGTCAGGCCCCGACCGCGCCGCTCAGACAACAGCCCCAGGGAAATATTAACAGTACAGAACCTGGTCAGAAAGTTTTAAAATTAATTGGGCACAATAAAATAGTAATCAGAGGACAAAGTGTCAAGAGTGCCGCCTGCCACAGCACACCCAGGGCTTGAGTAACACTTGAGCCTGTGGAGTAGCCAACGTGCTCTGGGACAGGAGGAGGGAGGTACCGAGGAGGGGCAGGCGGGACGGAAGGAGCTCACACCGCTGCCTCTGTGAGGGGCAGAAGGCTACACGGGGCAGCACCCTCCCCGAAAGGGACGATTGCGGTGGCGGGGGCCTATGACCGTCCTCGGGGAGCCGGAGCCCCGCCGGCAGCTCCCCGCAGCCCCACGAGGTGGCGCCGTTGGAGCGGCGAGGGGCCGGGCGGAAGCAGCGGCGGGAAGCTCCGCTCGCCGCGCCGCGCTGGGCCCGTCCCAGCCGGAAGGAAGGAAGGGAGGAAGCACCAGAGGCGGCTCCGCTTGGCTCCCCTTGCCCACCGGAGCTACCCGGGGGGGTGCGGGGCTGCCCGTGCCCATTGCGCGGGGTCCCGCC
>WUAM01000431.1:58012102-58055786 GCA_024336885.1 Actenoides hombroni | reverse complement strand
AAAAGGCAAGCGGGTCAGAGGCAACTTGGGAAACAGAAAAAAAAACAACAAAGAAGCATTTGCAAATCTAAATGAATGGGGAGGGAGCTTTCGGAGCACGGGCGCCTGGCGGGGTCGGAGAGGTGGTGTTCGTGGCACGCAGGTCGGCTGTACGGGCTCGGGGCCTTTCCACGGCAAAACGTCGGCCTGAGACCTGAGGCGGGAGCGCGGGAGCTGAGGCGAGAGGTGTCCTCCGTGTGCTGGGAGTTGGGGCCGGGGTGGGCCCGGGCCTGAGGGCCTGCTTTTCTGCCAGCCCTTCGATTTGTTTGCCCTATCTGGCAGAGGCACGATCTGCTGATCGGTTTTATGATCCTTAAAGTCACGGAGCAGAGCCTGAGCACGGCATCTGTGAGATCAGGAAATGAATTTTGCCTTCAAAAGCAGTAGTGTTGAAGTTTTCATCCTCTTCCTCATTTCATATATGGCTTGTCAGTTCAGATACAAACATAAGCTAACTGGGGCTACTAATAATTGTACAGCTTTTAGCACTTGACTTTTGGCCTCTGATTTTTGTCCCAGATAGGATTTGGGTTTGTGTCCAGGGTCTCGGAGAAGAAAGACCCTCGTTTGAGGAGCAGCAGAGACTTAACACTGTCTCGGGCTCTGCACAGCTCATAAGAGCCGTAATGCATATGCTAAAGTTTCATCTGCATGCTTTGTTTTCAGGTGTGGTAGTTAAATGTGGATTGTCCCTGCAACGGACATAATTTTGTCTTGATGTGTAATTTTTTTCCCTTCTGTTCACAGGAATTACTACTATTGGTGCAAGGACATAGGTGTGAAGACATCATAGTGATAGGTAGGTCTTCATAGCTCAGCTGACTCTCCTGTTGGGATGACAAGCAGCCATAACTGTAGTCTAAGTGCTGGATGAGTCTCGTATATACAGCCATTCACAAACAAGAATGCGGTGTATAGTGTTGGCAATTTTTACCTTATCTTCTTTTTAAGGGAAATAGCTTGTACTGTCAACTGTCTCAGAAATCACAGGCTTATATTTCTGTGTGACTGTAACTAGGGCGCTTTGGTATTAAAGTTTACATCATACTCCAGCAATGCATGGTATTAATGTGAAGCACAGAGCGTCATAACACTTTTCAGACACTTCCCTCTTCTGGTGATAATTCTACACCAAGAGTAAGCATTAGAACTATGAAATGAAATAGGTGTTTGTGGGAAGATGCACTCTATTGATAATCTTACATGGTATAATTTTCTTACTGAACTCTTCAGATATTTTTGAAGAATATGTAGTAGGATGCGTTGAAAATAGTGAGCACAAATTTATGTGTAACACCTTCAGTTCTGAAGCTTCCTGCCATGGGACGCCGTGGAAACACCAGTATTCATGGGTTCAGAGAAATGACACATCCTGGCTCTAAAAATCAAAACCAGTTTGGAACTGAAAAAAGTATCTGAACTGCCACTTGCTGAAATTGGGAGAAATGTACCTGGAAAAGTAATTCCTGTATGCATACTCTACTGTTACGTTTTACTGAGTATCTCCTACTACCTGTGGCAGGTGCATTCATCCTGGTAAAACTCAAAAACTCTCAACCGTTGAACCACAGCTCTCCCTAGTGATCACTGTAATACACACTTCGGTCGAAGGCAAGGCCCTCAGCCAATGAAACACTTTGGTCGAAAGAAACTTCTTGGCCATTAACCATGTATGAACACAGATCAGATTCAACTAGGGTATAAATGGGCTCCCACCCGGGATGGGGGGGTGTCAGCTGAGTTGGTTCTCTAGGAGCGGTAAGTCTGCAGCTGGGGACTCTACCCTTGGCTTGAGACGCTGCCTAAGGAAACTCCTCAAAGCTGAGAGCCCTCGCCTTACAGGGTGAGTGATTGTGCATTTTGTGTCACCATTTTTAAAAATTAAGCTAAACTGGATACTGAGTTAGGGAGATCTCTGGCCTGACTGAAGAAGGCACTCTCACCAGTTAAAGAAGCAGGGACAAAAGCAGCAGTGGGCAAAGGATGCTGTCAGCTGTCTGTTGCTTTGGGCATTTCTGATTTAAACACTTGTTTTTTTCAGGAAAGACTTATATAAATGGGGGGTTTTTGTTGAAATCTGCTGAGCTTACTGAAATTTCACCTTCTTTTAATAATATCTTGTATTTTAACCTTAATGGCACACAAAAGTTCAATTTATCCTGTGCTCATTGGTGTTCTGCATAAAGTCAAACTGTCCTTGATCCCACACTGGTAGGTTTTTCTGAGTTGAACCTGTCGCTTCCAGTATGGCAGACATGCAGCAGCACTATGTCCAACACACCACTAGGGGACTTTGCTTCCAGATTATGAATTGTTAAGTTATAGAAAACAGTATTTCATGGTTGTGTCTCACATTATGACAGACATTGTCTCAACTTCTTCTGACTCCAGTGGAGTTAGATGCTGTCACTGATTTGAACAGATTTACTTATTTTCACTAACGCTTTCTTGCCTCAAGTTGGTAAGGAGGCAGGCATGTTTTGATGCAAGGGAATACGTCCATATTTAATTATTGGTGGGAAAATATTTTAAAACCAAGAAAAGGAAGTAATAACATTTATCAAAAAATAACTTTTCCATCATTAATGATCAGCATAGGCAAACAAATCTCTTCCTCGCTTTAAATTCTACACTTGATGGTGAGTTTCATGTTCAGTTTCTTCTGTGTTTTATTTTTTAAAGTCTAAATTATAGAAGTAGTTATCACATTTATTTTCTGCTTCTTGTCATGTTTCATATTTTACGTAGTTTGTTTTGGAAGAGTAATTCAGCTGAGCATAAAATGAACTCAGTCTTAACTTAGTGTCCCAGCTTTCACCATTGTTATGCTGAGCTTTGTATCGTAATCTAATATTCCATAAATAATTTATGAAAATAATTAAAGTTCCTGTGTTTGGCAAAACAGGCTTTTCATATTTAATAAGCTAATATAGCCAGGTAGTTTTGCCAGAGTTTTTCCCCTCCTTCCCCTTTAGAGAGCATATGTACACGTTGCGTATTAATAATAAAGTATTAGACTTCATCACTTGCTGCTGTAAAATGTGTGTTTACATTAAGGTCTGAATCTGATTTCTGTTTATGCTGAAGCTAGCTCGAAGAATTTTTTGTCATGTAGGAATTACAGTGAACATGAAAATGAAATACTTTTTCTCAAGTGGAAAATGGAGTAATCAGCTACCATGGACCTAGGTTTTTAAGTATGAGGAAAAGATGTTATGGCAACCTTGACAGTATCCAGATGTATATGGGAAAGGGACAAAAAGTATATGTCCATGTCATAAGAGTGGAAATAAAAGTTTTGAAGAGGCCTAGCAGGGGAAATGAGATGTTTGAAGTAAAGAAAGAGGGGTATCCCAAGAGTCTTTTATGTATGTGCAGGTTTCAAGTGTTACAAGTCACCATAGTGTTTTATAGTGACTTCAGCCCTAGGTTTTCTTCCTCCTCCAAGCTGACAAGTGAGATTACAATGAACTCATGCACTTGGGTTGCCTGATGCCTGATGGTGCAATCCTCTGCTTGCATGAGTCATCCCACTGATTGCAATGGGACTGCTTGTGTACGTAGGGCTTCTTGTAGATAGGTCAGCGTGACCAAGGGTTTATGTGTTTGAGCTTGGTGTGGGCTTTGCAAAGGACAATTTGCCTTTGTGGTAGCTGCACGATTTGCATTTTCTTTGAACGTGGCCCATCCCCATTCTCCTGTCATGCAATTAAGAGGCAAAAAGTTGCCACGTAATCAGTATTGTTAAATATGAGGCAGAACACATCTGCAGTATATGCTATATTTCTGTGCATTTTGCAAAATCATCATTTTATGCTGGTATAAATCTACAACAGTTGTAACTGCTGTCTTGGCTATATTCTCAGTGTTGCTGGGGATAGTATTTGACCATGTTTTAGGGTTACCAGTGGTAGCTCAGTGTACTGAGTTGCTGTTGCTTTCCATTGGCATTCGCCTAACATAAAGTTAAGTTGAGGTTGAGAATGTCAAGAGAAATATGTGGATGAAGCAACTAATGTCTTAATGTAATAAAATAATTGTCAGGTAGGGAGGAGATTCAGAATATTTCTCTGTGATTCGTGCTGGTAAATCACACTGGAAGTGAGGGTAATTATAATTCCTGACTGGTGGTTACATATGTCTTGTTCTGTCTCCCCCTCTTTTTTTGGTTTTTATTGTGTGTGTTTTTTGGTTTGGTTTATTTTTCGGGGGTTTTTTTCCCCCCTCTCCACTTCCCCCTCTTCCTTTAGCCTTTTCCTCATATTTAAAAATTTTGATTGCAACCTGAATTGGCCTGAGTTTTCTTTATGGGAGATATCTGACAAAAAAAAGGGAAAGAAATAAAGTGAAAGAAGGGATGGTATGTGGTTACAAGTGCACCACAGGTTTAAACTGAAAACGCTACTTGAATAGAGTGAAGATGGGTTTAATCATTTTATGGTAATTGCTTCTTTTATAGATGTTCTTGTGGAGACATCACTAAAAAGTAGGAACACTGTGTTTCATTTAAGTTTGTGATTTTTGTTTGGTACTAATTTGAAAAATAAAGGTTGTAGAAGCATAAAGTGGGGGAGAAAATGGAAAAGAAAAAGGGAATGGGGGAAAAAGTGTTCAGTCCCAGCATTTTAGACTGCATTGTATAGGAGGCTCCCTTTTAACTTTCTTTACTGTAGTGGGAAATATTAAGGAATGGGATTTTTCTGATTCTAATCAAAAACTATACATAAGAGACTTCAACTAGTCACAACAGAGAAGGGATATTTAATAGCTGTGGGCCATAGTACTCAAGTTTAACAAAAATATATTTTGTGCTTAAGACCATTTTAACACATACATTTTAAAGAATTAAAAAGCTATTGTTTGCTTTTCTAGTTTACCTTGATCACCAGAAAAACCTCCACAAGAGATGGTAAGTGGTCTTTATGGATTTCTCTGTGATAACTTATGCATTTTGTATATAAAATGTGACTATAAACACTTTTATTGAACTGTCAGTGCAGACATAAAAAAATTAGATGTGAAAGTAGCTAAATCACTTTGAAAATAGAATTCAGATTACAACAGTGAGTGATTTGTCTACTCCTGGGAAGACTCCAGAGACATAACAGGAAAATAACAGAGGACTCTGATCATTTGCCTTAGATTTATAGCTTTTGTTTCCTTGAGGAAATCTCTAATTTCCATTTATTCTGCAGCTGAAAAAGCACAGCCATAGAGCTAAGTCAGACTTTAAAGTGTTCCTTTCCCTCTTCTGCCCCAATGTAAAATATTTCTGTAATTTCTTTTTTAACAGATGTATTTTTAAAATTCAAATGTAAAGGGGTTTTTCAAGGGTCACTATCAACAAAAAAGCCACAAAAAGTAGTTGGACAGGCACCAGCATCACAGTTCTGTCTACATGAACTGGCTTTTTGTCTTCCTTTCCCCTAAATTAACAACTGGAGCTAGCCAGCTAGACAAATCGGCCAGCTGGGTTCCAGAGCTTTCAGTCATCAAGGCCCTTTTTAGAAACATTTTAGAAAACTTGAGATAATTTTTGAGCTTTAAAAGAAGATGTTGTCTTCTTTGGAAAGATATCAAATGTAGGCCATACCTGCTTTTGTCAAGCTTCATGATGTTTCAAAACTGGATTTTTAAGCAGTGTAAAAGATAGACAAAATGTTCTAAAAGTAACCTGTGAATGTATCAGATTTGACAACAGGACATTCTCATCCAACTGCTGATGAAAAGTCAGTGTGACATTCTTAAGCAAAGCAAGAACAGTAAATAAAACATTTGTTCATCCTGGCTTTTAGGTGGTTGGATGAGTAAGAATGAAGAAATTCCATATGGAAGGCAGATGCTTTTCTTGCACCCACTCAGGCATAAATATTCTGAAATGTGGTCTTGTAGCAGCTTAGTGTTAGACCAAGAGGAGAATCGGAATGAAGTTTCGCCTCCATAAATTGTTACTTTTTTGGAAAGATAATTTGTCTGGGCTTCTAAGTCACGTAACTGAGACCCACAGCCCTTCACAAACAGAATGCAATTTTTGATCAGAAATGTCTGGAGAAATGCAAGTTTGTTGTGGTGAGTTTTCCTATAGACCCAGTTGGCTGGAGGTATTTTGTTTCTGAGAGCGCTTACCAGCAAGAGCACTTAAAAAAGAGAGAGAGTTTCTAGAGCTCTTAAGGGATAATGGGCATAATTTTGCAAAAAAAAACGGAAAACATGAGAGTTACAGTTATTACTGCAAACCCTCTAACAATTTGCATTATTGACTAAAAACCAGAAAGTTAAGACAAATATAAGTAAACAAAATTAACCTCTTTTGATATTGTATTTCTTGGGTTTGGTTTTTTTCCTGTTTTGTTTGCGATTGGGTTTTTTTTTTTTGTTTTTTTTCAGAGAATTATTCTTTTAAAGCTACAGAATGGTGCCAGTGGAGATCAAAAAACCAAACTTAAAGAAAGATTATAGTCTTTTATGCCTTTTAAAAAAAATATATAACTAATAAAGGACTGTAAATGTCACATTCATCTCTGGAAACCTCAGCTAATCTTGCCGTAGTTTTGAGTGTTTGCCAAAACACAGTTTAATTAAAATTCTTCCAATTTAAAATACAGACATTCCATTTTGGCCCAGATAAAAGATTATCTATGGAAATTAAGATGTGGAAGAAAGAAAAAACTTTTTCTATTTATTTTATTTGTTCTAGGCTCTAGTTTACTTTATGACCTTCTTCTAAAATTCTCTGTTATCCCCTCTTTTTGAGGAGGATGAGGAGAGAGATGAAATGGCCTTAGGTAGGGGGCTTAAGGCTAGAGGGTCTGTGGAGCTTTGTAGTTGCTGGTGAAATCTGAACAGCGTGAAACTGTTTTTTCAGGAAAACTAAGATTAGGTGAAAGACAGCAGAAGATGTTAGAGTATGGTTTGTTCTATAGAACTGGTTTTCTGTGTACTTTATCAGTGCTCCTTTATTACCCATTTTCGTAAGTTGGTTGCTGATGAGTACAAAAAGGGGGATTTACTGGCAGCTCACACATGGCTAAATACAGTGTGGTTTCTGATAGAGGCCACGATAGATATATGAATTTGGCTGAATTGCCATTTGACCTCTTCTGAGAAACTTATTTTGGCAGGCAGATGGAGGAAATATATTACTGGGTAAAATGAATGCCTTTGTTTAATATGGAGGAATTTTAATCTCTTGTGTTTTCTGTCTGCGGATTTGGAAATCAGGTGTAGGTTGTAATACATACACCTTGGAATGATTCCATTTTTACAACTCACTTAAGCAGCTAAAGAACTGTGGAATATATTCACACAGCATATCCCCTGAAAAGAACTGATTCTAACTGTAGTAGCACGAACGCTTGGAAAATACTTACCGGACACTGCAGCTTCTCTATTGCTAATTCTTTACTGGTAGTTGTGTTGATGCAAACCCAGTCTTTTGTGAGAGTAATGTAGTGCATTTGCACTGTGTTAATACTTGTCCTCTTTCAGGTCTGCATGGTTTATCATAGGAAGAGGATGACTAATGATTAAAAGGCTGACTTTGCGTTTGTGTTTACAGTGTTTGTCCCCTCAATTACTGGTTGGTTTTTGGTTGGTTGTTTTTTTTTTTAACATGTTCTTTCCCTCTCCCCCATGTTTTGGTCACAGGAAGAGACTGAGCCATGGTATTCCAAGCAAGTGTACGCAAGATACTGGAAGCACTATGACTTAGCCATGCGCTGGATGCGTAGACACCAGAAAGCCTACAGGAAAGCCATGGAGTCCTTTTATAACCTGCCGTGGCATCCTTCTGCAGCATCTCCAAGTAGCCGCTACTCAGATTGGGATGGGAATGATCTCCCACATACACAAAGCTGTTCTTCCAGTTATAGCCCATGTGGCAGAGCTCCATACCGTGGGGGAGCTCAGCATTACGCAGATGCCCACCAAGGAAGGGAGGATGCTGACAGGGACTCTGAAATGGAAGAGGACTCTGAGTCTGAAGGGGAGATAGAATATGACTTGAGTGACATGGAGATCACAGAGGAGCTTCGCCAGTTTTTTGCACAGACGGAGAGGCACCGGGAAGAACTGCGTAAGTTTGTCCTTATTCTGTGTTTTCTTCTACTTGGTGGCCATAACACTGAGTGATGGATGACTTTAACGTTTACAGGTTTTGTAAGAATTCACAGAAGCAGGTACTGCAAGATAGCAAACTGAATGGAATGAAGTAGGTGAAACTGGATACGCTCAAGTACTATTCATTAGAAATAAGTCTCAGAAAATATTTGAAGGGGTTTTGGTAAGGGAGAGAGAGAAAATTATGACTACAAAGGGGAGAAGAACACATTTTTCCACAAGATAATGTTCATCTTCAGTGCTGCAAGAAGAACTCCAGAATTTTTATGGTTAAAGCTAATTAACATGCTATATGTCTGAGAGGAAAACCCAGAGGAAGTGCTTTACTACATCACTGAACTCTAGAGTGAGCCACAATGTATTTTATAACATGGAGCAGCCATTTTTTTTGTTATTCTTTGGCTAACCCAACAGTAAAATTTCATGACCTTTTTTTTTTTTCTCCCCCTGCATCCCTAGAGTACTCTTCATTCTGTACTATACCACAGGTTTCTCTTTGTTTTGCATCTTGATCTGAACCCAAGTCCTTAAGCAGGGAATATAAGTCTTAAGATTTTTAAAATTTAGTATTTTTAAGACTTAGGATTTTTTGGTCATCTTTGTTGCAGTGAAATCCTTAAATGACATAAAAGATTGTGCTGTACTTTACTGACACTTTACTGCATATACAAATGCAACTTGCAGGCAAGTTTATTAACTGTTTTAAGAAAGCAGCATTATGAGAATAACTTTTCCCTTGTGACTCCAATAGGAAATACTCAGAATGAATGTTGAATAGAGCTTTCTCTGAAAGAGGAAGATGTTCTAAAAATGCATAATAGATCCAGTGATTGGGAGGGAGAGATAAAAATTGTGTGAAGTTCTTTGATCGGAGAGCATCCAGTGAGCTGAAACACCTCAGCTTAACTTCATACTTCCTATCAGTACGATGCACAGTTGATCTAGTTAGCAGAGGAAAAGTGAGTTAAGGAGCTCAGTGGTAGTGCCTGACATGCATCCCTTTCTCATCATGTTTTTGCTGTATCAGCTCAGTATTCTCTGTTGAAATGTTCCTTTCATGAGGTACAGGATGCTTTAAGATGCCCAGCCACTTCTGGAAATGCAGTATATTTTCTTTGGATTTATTTTGTCTTTATACTTATTGATGTTTAAAGGTACGTGAGTGATTAAAGTGGTATCCTGGAAATTGGGAAATCTGGGCTTAGAGATATTCTCTGTTGCAAATATCCTTTTGTGACCTTGGTATAGCTATTTAATCTCTTCCTGACCCTCACTGGCTGCTCTCGCTGAAAATACGATTTGATTCTTTGTGATGAGCAGGTGAATTGGGAAAGGTTTCTGACTCGGAATACAGATTTTACTTTTTTTTCCCGTCTGCCAAAGTGGTACTTGGAGCTTTTTGGAATAATCAGGTTTCTGCTTGTGTGCCACATTACTAACCTAGTTCTGGGTAAGTGTAACTCCATACACTTCAGCAGCACTATTCCAGATCTTCATGCAAATTTAAGCAGAATCTGGTCTTTGGCTACTGCATACCTCAGTTTCTTCAGTAAGTTTCTCTGATAAAGTGAGGATACTACTAATAATGGTCTGCAATTCCTCAAAGCATGAAAGAGTAAACAAGCACTTGATGTAATTGAAATTTCAAAGTGCCACGACAGAACTCTTGGGTGAATGGTGCTATCTAAATGCTAATTTTGTGAATAATTAAAAATACAGGATGATCTTGGTCAGAAATATTTTTTCTTGCATGTTGGGGGAAAAGGAAAATAGAATAAACTGAGAAACTTCAACAGAATTTAAAAAAAAAAGAAGAAACAAGCAGCAGGAGGAGGGAAAAATCATTGTTTCTCTGATGGTGTGGAAATGAGCTGGTATAGAGGCTATGTTGAAGGCAGCAGCACTCTACTTTAGGGGGTAGTGTTATTAATTTTCCTGGATGCTGTTTCTGAACAAAATGAAATTTAGAGGTTCATTAAGCTTCAATCTATAATGACACTGTCATGTTACATCTTTCATACTGTGCTGAAAAATGATTGTTGTTCTCTATTGATGCTCAAGAAAACGGAGATAATACATCCACAAAAGAAACAGTTACCTAAGTATTTCTTCTCTGATGCATTTTCCTTTTAATCCCAAACTATATGTCCTCGGCTGCCCCTCACTTCAAGGGCAGATTTGTAGAGAAACTTGGCCACTGTAAAGCTCAGTAATGCCTGAAATTTAGGCATCTATATCTGGAAGAGATCTTTGTAATGTTGATGTAAGAATTTTTAAATTTTCTCTAAACTAAATGAGAATGTTTGGATATATTTAAGTGGAATATGTTAAGTGACTTTGATGATCAGTTCAAGTGTAAGGCAGCTGTTAGGGAACATTAAGGGGAAGGCTGTGTCTCATGTTTTCTTTCTCTGGCATAAATAAGGTGCTCCAGGTGGAATTCACAACCATTGACCCCTACACCTTGATATGCACACCCAGCTTGCTCTTGTTATATCAAACTCTTTCATAACATTCATTTTAAATGTTTCCTGGCAATTTACTGCAGTGTGAAACACATGGGAAAAGAAAAGCAGTGGGACAGATAGAAAGGAGTTTGGCACATAAGGAAGGGGATACTCACGCAGAGGGTGGAGGTCTGATTTACCTTTGTCATGGATGACTTCCATTAGTCTGCTGTTTCTCAAACCCTGCAAAATTAAGAGATACTATGCTGCATTAATGCAGCTACTTTGGACATGCATATGAGAGTCTTGATTTATCAGGTAAGATACAGCTGATTCCCACATACGATCTATGTCTCATCAACGTGTAGAAGGATAATCAAATGGACTAGAAAAAGTCCTAGCTGATGTCGAACTCTTCACTTTTAATGCCTGACCTAGAGTCTGCTGGAGGTAAACATGATCACAGACATCAGCAGATAATGTCTTGCAAACTTGAACTGTGAAAGACTTAAATAGGCCTGAGATGTAGGTGGGAAAGGCATTTGTGTCTGGTTGGTGACATGCCAGCATTCACACTAATTGCAAAGAGAAAAGTTTCAAAGATAAGAAAGCCATCATGTCAGACCAGCCAAAGAAGAAAACTTAAGATTTATTTCACTTTTTGATAACTGCCATAGACTTGAAGAACAGATTCCTAACTTTTGTAGCAATTTTTTTGCTTTGTTTTGTTACGTTTTCACAGTGGGCATTTGCAGTAGTTGGCTGGCTTGCACAGGAAAGCCTTTGAAACTGTCAAACTCTGAGCCTTGCTGCATGATTTAACACTTCAGCAGTGATACAGTTGTTCACAAACAACCTCTTTTAAAACAGTCTCTTTTTTTGTCTTTGAATTCATGTCAAATTCTTAGTAGTTTTTACATTCATGTCATGTGTTGCAGTCTAGTTATGTGTTCCTAGAACGCCCCGAAGTAATTGTGAGCAGAGTTTGCTGAGGCTGTGTGAAGTCAGGCTTGTTAATGCACTACAGAGTTATCTCATGTTCTAGATATACAGTGCATTTGGTTGAAATCCCTTATAGTTTTAATTTCTTTCCTCTTCAATTGTTTCATAATTATCTAGTAATTCTATTTTTTAGGGAGTTTTCTTGTCAGGCTAGTCGGTTCTTTTTCTTCATGTAACTGGTGATCCTAATATGCTGTGCTTCTTGGAGATGTTTTTAGTTGTGTTTAAAAGTCTTGCCTCTGGCTGTGGAAAAGCACGTAGTTATTTTTCTGCGTTACCACACCTGTCAGTCCTAAGTAGTGTACTGGATTCTCCAAGCATCCTAGATGTCAAGGACAGAATACAATAAGTTGCCTTTTTATATTTGCAAGAATTAAAAGGACAAAAACCAAGAAAGGAAGATTCCCAAGCCTAGTAATTCTCTAAATTGTTTAATTGCACATATTTATTGCACTTTTAAATTTAGCCTTTGAAGCATGTAGTTTGTCCTTATATGCAATCTTTCTTTATTCCCTTTTTACGTATAAGAGGAAATGAGTACTGTAATCGAGTGAATACAGCATTGCAAATACATTGAGAACCACTCTGTAGTAGTCAACAGGCAATGAGACAGTGTCCTTTATTTCAAAACAAAGAAAAGCAAAGGAAAGTAGTACCATCATGTCAGTTCATTACTGAATGCTAATAGTCTGTCAATTGTTAATTCTATGACTAGGTTTTTTTCCATTAAAGCCTCTGTTTGAATTGCCCACACATACCCTCCAGCTTTTCCCAAAATAATATTGTCTCAACTTAGAATTTTTAGGCCAGATGGAAAACCTTTAAAAAAAAAAAAAAAAAAAAAAAAAGGAAATGGTGAATGAAGATGTTTGTTTCAAATCTGCCATTTGTAGGTTTTTCCCCTCGGGTTTCTTTTTCTCTGAAGGTTGATGGTTGCCACTGCCTCTTCCGCGAACAGGGAGTAATGGAATTTTCCATGTTTTGAAACTTGTTTGAGTAGTACCAGTTCCGTGAAGCTTTTGGTTTTGTTTAAGGCCTATGTGCTTTTTTGGAAAATAAACTATTATGCAGGTTTTTTTGCCACCATTTTTTCCCTTTTTCCTTAGCTTTTGGTAAATGCTTCTCCCTGTTCTTCATCTGACTTTTTCTCCGTCAGACCAAGACTTACTCATGGTCACCTGCATCTTTCTAATTTCTTCTTCCCTACCCTAAACTGTCAAAGCAGTGTGGATGGTGAACTTGTAAATATGTGCTCAACTTCTTTGGCTTTGTCAGCCTTGTTGTCACATGAACTTTTGCACTATCTTTAGAAGCTGAATTGCTGAAGCTTCTGAGAAATGCCTGTGAAATAAGAGTGCTCTCTGCAATATGTGTGGGTGCTTGAGAGATGCTTTTGAAGCACATTCCTTCATGAACTAAAGGAAAAATGTGAAAAGCTCTCCTTTTGTACCCCATTTCTGCTCCTGATGATTGAACCTTTTGTTATGTAGCAGTAGAATCTTCTCAAGTGCACACACTGTGTCCGATGTAGAGGCCATGTTATTTGGTACTGGCAGCCAGTAGCTGAGAAAGTGCCTTCTTGCTAGAGAAACAAGGAAAAGTGCCACAGTTTTTGCAGCTTTGACATTGAAAACTAATCTGTACTTGCAAAAATAAAGGGTCTGAATAGCATTGGAAAAGCAGAAGTTGAGCACAGTTTTGTACGTTCCGTAAGAGACAAGGTTATCTTTGTGCTAAGAGTATCAGTTTGGGAACACAGCCATTCCTAGAATATGTGATAGTCAAGAAAATGTCCTTGCATCTCATACTAGAGACAGAATTTGAGCTTCAAAGAATGTATAGCTTTGCTGTGCTTTCTTTCCTAGCGATCCCAACACATCTTGCAACAAATGGACATTATGCTGTACAGGTCTACTTGCTGCTACAGGAATTAATGGGAGAGAGACACTAGAAAGCTTTAGGTGCTGCTGAGGAAACGGGGCATTTTCTGTATCACTGGACCAGATGCAGTCAGAAACAGATATCCTCTGCTGCATGCTTAGGAGAGTTGTGTGAGAGTTAATACAGAGAACTGGAAATCATATGCAAAGTCTTTCTTATTTCTTATGTGCCTGAGGCTGACTCTTTGACAATGTTGGCAGACCCTGAAAGTACACAAGTGCAAGGCCTGGCTTGTTTTGCTGCTAAGGGATGCCCCAGGGGTCAGCTCTCAGGTGGCATCTGAGGATGTTGTGGACGACAGCCCAAGCATGTACCCTGGACAGTCAGGTGGAGCTGGGGCCTGGAATGCTACATCCCCTTCTGCCAGTGATTGTGCTGGGCTCTCTTCTTTGTAAGCAAGCTGTGGAGTATTGGTATTTGAGTTACATCAGGTTTATAGCCAGAAGCATGGGAAAAGAAGCTCATGTGGTTCAGTGTTAAGTATCATGTAGAGGAATGCCAAGATGCCAAACACCTTTATTTCCTCTTATATTTGATGGAAATAAAGAATGTTGTCATAATGTGGCAATATGTATTAAACTTTGGAAAATTGTGTTTGAAATTTTCACCCTTTATTTGTCTGTCCCATGAGTTCTATTACTATAGTGGAGATTGTAAATACCTCAGGTGGTTTGTTGAGAGGTTCAATTTATTCATATTTATAAGGGATTTTGAGTACCTCAGCAGGAAGTGAGCAAAAGCCTCAAGTGGTAGAAGAATGAACAATATAACCTGAGAAAAATTGTTCATTCCAGACCTTTTGCTTAACTATTAAGTAGATTTCATCTCTGTGACCAAAATGCATCCTGTCAACATCATTTTTGCTGAACAAATACAGGATTTGAGCTACCCTTTCTCCCAGAGAGTTATTATCCCTAAGTTATGTATGAGATGGTAAGAGAATGGTAATCCTGTATTGTTACTGCTCTTAGTAAATCAGTGCTGTGGTAAAATTCCTTCTGAATTCTGGACTTGTCTTGAGGATATGAGACGTGCAGGACAAGAGACAGATCATTGCTCCTGTCAGCTGCCCTGACCCTGACCATCTGTGTGCTAGATATGCTTTTGATAGCTTCACAGAATCAGTGAGTTGTCACGGTTGGAAAAGACCTCTATGATCACTGCATCCAACTGGCAACTCCCCCCGTACAAGAAAACAAAACAAAACAACACAACAACAACAAACCAAACCAAAACAAAATCACAAACACACCACCTTATTTCTGGGTAGTTGCTGGTCTCGAAAAGAACCCATGAAATAGGTCATTAGCTTGTGATAGATTAGCTATTGGAACTTTGTCTTTACAAAGAAAATACCTGTGGTAATTGAGTTTTAGGTCAGATGAGCAGACTGTCAGCACCTGATTTGTGTCCATGCAGTTTCCAAGGCTTAAGGACATTGCTGTGATGTACCTGGGCCCTACAAAACTTTGGCAAAGAATCACCAGGTGGACTCCAGGGCTGAGAGGCCAGATGTGGAACAAGGAATTCTTCCCCGATCTTGTTGTAAAGCAAAAATAGCTTTCAGAATGCTGTTACAGAAGACTGCTTCATATGGGAACAGTTTGGTGTGGGAAGACACAGACACTACTTACACTCAGAACTGGTGCTGGTAATTTTTTGAAGGCTGCTTGTTTATGCTATTAGCATCTGCAGCTGCTCTAAGTGGCTCTTCTAGTCTTCTTTTCATTCTTTGTCCCTTCGGGGGAGCCTGTAGAAAGCAGCTGCAGCTGCTGTGGAAAAGAGCAGGTGAGACCATGCTGACACACAGCTCTAAGGAAAAGTGGTATAAAAGCTGCTCAGTGCTAATCACTTGACTTGGTCGGTCTGTCTTTGCAGTTTATGCAATCTTCAATTTCTCCTAAAATGTCTCAATTACTGGTTCCATTACTAGTTTGATTACTGGTTCTAGGTGCCACATGCAGCATTTCTGCATCTCTAAATTACTGTACTTAGGAGAGAGCTCTGTCACAGTTCTGTGCCAATAAATCTGAATTCATCAGCCTTTAGTGTGATACTCTCAACCTTGTAAGTAGACAGTGACAGTGTGGGCTATGAATTAAGCATTTTCTAACAGTCTTCTCTCTGCCTGGGGAACCATTGCTGTAGCAAAAATATTTAAAGTTTCAGGGTGTACAGCAGCGGAGTAATTCTGAAAAGCACAAATCAAAGACCAAGGCAGAAATGGATGTAAAGATGTTGTGTGCTTTCTGTGCTCTTTAGCTGCAAAATCTGCTCAGAATCTACAACAGAGCATGGCAGCAAACTTCGCAGGCTTTACACATTTTAGATGTCTCTGTTGCAAAGCAACCCTCTTGTACAGATTTGCTTGGAGATGCATAATTTGCCCCTGCTAATTTTATGGGGATGTTGTTAATGCCAAGACTTCAGAAGCACCGTTTGCTTTTCAGCATCTCTCGCTGCGCCTCCGTTTTATCAGCAGCATCCAGATGGAATTCATGTCCATCGTCATTAGGGAAATGTGGGTGCTGTGGAGGCAGAAACTGAGAGTTCGGAGACTTCCATCTGCCTGGGTCTTTTCAATACTCATTTCCTCACATGCTCAAAATCAAGTGAGAGAGACAGACAGATGCTGTTAGGCTGCCAATCTCAGACTGGAGTGGCCTTTACAAATTTCCACCATGACCTTGGACAGGTCATTTGGGACTAGATCCACAAAAGCTTTCAAAGTAGGTGGAATTTAGAAACAGCTATCCAAAATAATAATCTTTCTCTTCCAGCCATGCCTTCTGGGAAGAAGGAGGCTAGTCATTTATACCCAAAGGATGATGCATCTTAAATCCCAAGATGCAAGGGAACATCATCACTCATCTTTTCCCATGGCCAGGTTGAGCATCTTTGCCACCTTGTGATGTGATCTGCCATGAAGCCCATTCCAAGGAATCTAAAGCACTTCCTGCTCTAGGAATTTGTGTCCATTTTTCTTCTTACTTGAACCTGTAGTACAGGGGTGATAGCATTTCCTTGTCTCTCAGGAAAATAGAGAAGGTAAATATGATAACACTGAGAAACAGTTGAGCTGCAGCCGTATGAAATACTCAGTGCAGATTTATTCAGCTGTTCATCCATGTGAAAATTGTTATTGGCCTCCAAAGTACCCAAACCTGTTTATCTGGATACCAGAGTTTCCCCCTGATATTTTCAAGGACATATGTCTAAGTTGTCAGAACACTGCCCTGCAGTACACTGAAAGCATGGAGGCAATGTAAAATGAAAAATAAATCTTAAATGGCTATTTGTACTGAAAAATAATGTGGGTGTGTTATGCTATTGATATTGTTTGCATTTAGCTGGATAAGAATCTCCTGGGTTTAATTACATTTGTAGTTGCTGAAGTGGTGGTAGTTGCTCTGCAAGTCAGTTCTGTATTCACAGAAATTGGGGAAACTTGAGCAAGGAATCTCCAAAGAGCATGCTAGGCTTCAATTTTAATATGGTTGTTCAAATACTAACAAGCTAATGCTGCTGTTGTCTCATTCTGCACAAGCCTTTCAGAGCACCTTTATTTCTAGGAGGTCTGAAATTTCTGATGTGATTACTGAGCAGAAGGGTCAGAAGACTCCCTTTAAAACCAATGAGTTGTCATTGCGCTGGGATTTTTGGACACTAGTAGGGTGAGAAGGAGGCTGAAAAATGTTAGAAGAGTCCAGGTTATGGAGACTGCATCATATGTGATATGGTGGAGGAGGTGTTGAGGTGGTCGACAGCAGAGCATCTGGCTGGCTTTGGAGTGCGTTAAGAAGTATCTGCCTTTTTCTGATCTCTCCATTTCTCAGTAGGTAAAGCTGATGATGTGTAGTTACTTGCTTTCCCTGCTTTTGCATTCTTCCTATGGTATTAGTTACTGACCCCTGTAGTGAAGAGGTTGTCAGCCTAGATGGGCTTTTTAGTCTGATGGCTCTCCCCATGTAAAGTCTTCTCTTCATCAGGTCACTTAAACATTTCGCATGTGAATTGCTCCATTGAAGTGAGGAAGGGGACACATGGAACTCCCCCTTGCTAAGAAGCAGAACTTAACTTTCTGAAGGGCAGGATGCTGGCTGCCTGTTGGAAAGGAGATGGTGTTCAGACTTCCACTCCAGCAGCCGACTCTGGAATTGTTTCTATTGTCAAACATTTCACTTTTGTGAAAGGTCCAGTAGATGCACATCTGCAGATTTGCTCTGATGTATTTTCCCAATGTGTTTTGTTGCGGTTTTAATAATGGGTATGGCAACTATCTTCATGTATTTTCATTTAATTTACTGGAATGATTAAATGGACAATGAGAAGCTCAAGTCAGAGGTAAACTATGTTTCCAAAGCTACCCATCAGCCCTTTCTTTCACAGGGTGTGAAATATCTTGCTGATTCTGTTAGTTTAACCCTCTTCCCAGATGTCTCCTTCAAAACAATTGGTCAGGCATCACATTGTAGTTTACTAATAGCATGGGAAAAATGCATATTTACTTGCTGAAATTATTTTTATCTGGATCAGAGCTTGTTCTTTAATTCTGCATGTCTACTAAGTTATGGACCTGCTGGCTTAACTGAAAGGTCAGTTCATAGCCTGACCGTGCTTCCTTTCAGAAAAGCAGTGATGTGGTTACAGGTTGCTCTCCAAAAAAATAATTGTTCAAATGTTAAAAAGTAGCAGATTTTCCTGCATACATTACTTTCTCATACAATAAACCAAACTTCAGCAGTGTAGCCTGTGGCTGGCATCAGGAAAGAAATTTCAGTGTCAAGTTTGAATGTGCCAGTTCAGTTCAGAAGACTGACACAGGCTACTTTCTACTTTTTGCCTGAAAGCACCAAACTTTGAGTATTATTTAGCTGTCTAGTGCTCTGTACATCATGGAACACTTTCCTCCAAGTGCATGTGCTTAATTTTCTATTCAGGACACATGTGAAGAAGGATTGTGAAACTCACATTTCTTCAATGTGCTGCTTTGCTTTTAAAGAAGCGCTTTTAAATTTGAACATTTCCTTGTTCAGTCTCTTCTGACTGTTCCATAAATGCATGTGTATATATGGAGACAGTTATATATAGATTTAAGTAATCCTTCTGTTTACTGTAGCACTGGTGTCTTTGTCTGGCGTCAGCATTGTTGCCATCAGCAACAGATTGGAGTTGTTTTGGGGGATGGGAATGCAGAGTCAGCTGGTCTGTATTTAATCTTATTGCTGTAGACTTGATCCTTACTAGAGGCAGCTGCCGCTGCCTGAGCCTGTGCTAATTTCTAGGTGGTGGTCGGTCAGCAGCTTCCTAGCTGTTTAATCCTGTCAGATGGCACAAGCTCACAGTCTGGACACCTTGGTGTCTCTTGTGTGGTACAGATCGCTAGTTTTGTTGGGCTCACTTGTGTGTTTCCTATCCTAGATGCACGTATACCTGTTGATGAATTACATTTAGAGCATTCAAATTTCTAGAGCATGCTTTCATGGTTTCACTTGGCTAGCTGATTGCTTGTTGCTTCGTGTTTATGGGGTTTCATTGTTTCAATTCATTTTCAGGTTGGGATAAGAATGTCCCTTATTAAGGGTTTCATTGTGGAAGGTATGGAAGAAAATAAAAGAAAGGTGATTTGTTGTTTAGCTGGGCAGTAACCAGTGTAGCCTACTGCGAGTGTAAACATGGATTTGAAGGCTTGTATTGTTTCCGTCTAGGATCTTTGGCAGTTTGTTTTGGAGACCACAAGACAAACCCTTCTTGGTTTTTAATCCTATTTCTAAAACAGAAACCAGCTTCTTTATTCTCTGGTTAATTGTGTAACTTTCTGCCAGTTACTTAAGCCATACATTTCAAAATAATATGAGATCATTAATTCTGTAAAACTCCCCGCCAGGTAGGAAAGTATTAGATACATTTTACAGATTCATTACAGTGAAGGATGTGGTTAATTAACTTAAGAGTGATAAATACCACCCAGTAGCAAACCTGGAAGTGGAACACCTTTGGTTCTAACTTTACTTTCTGACTTTCTATTCATTTTCATTTCAATGGTAGTTTCTCTCCACTTGCAGTCTTGACAAGTAATTTTGCCCTGTTTCTACAGAGCTGTCCTCTTCAAAATGTGTAGAAAATCTGTATTATAGTGAAAGAGGAGGTATCCAGCTGAGTCCTTCAGATCTGCAAAATCTGTTTGCTGTCTGCTTAGCCTGTAACTGTGTCTTTCTTAGGGAGCATGCTCTCTCACCTTAGACTGGTTTTGCCAATAGGTTTTCAGTGCTTCGATGAACACATCTCAGTGCCAAAGCCAGCTTAAGCAATTTTCCTTCCTAGCCACTCACTCCTGCTCCAGTGCTGCCCCTGTAGTTCAGCATGTGTGCTGCCAAGACACTGTACTGTACCAGGATTAAATACAACATCTTGGGGTTGTTTGGTTTTTTGTTTTTTTTTTTCCTGTGGGATTCATTGTGTGGCCCCTTAGACAACTGTAGTAGCATCACTGAGGGGCCTGGGAGCTGGAGCACGTAGCCAAGGGAAAGGAGGTGGAACTATATAAGCTGGTTTTGTAGCTCAGGAAAGAAAACTGTGCGTGGAACCATGGTTTCAGACTGCCACAAGCTTGCCAAGGAATCACATCTGCTCTTACTTCAAAGCCTGTAGCAGAACATTTTCTTTTTTCTTGAGAATATCACGTTGCTTGTAGATATATGTGGTGAAATATTTAATTTCTTTTAACTCATTCCCTCCTCAGCTAGCAGATGGAAAACTTGTCAGTGTAGATACTTGGGGTTTTAATACCGTCAACATTTTTGATAGTTCTCTTTCATGTTGGTTGTGCCTCTGGTGTCTGAGAGCTTATAATTGCAGACAATTAGTCTCCCAAAAAGTCACTTCTATTTCAAACTAATGTTTTCAGGCCAGCTACAGCATTTTATTTTTCTGCATAGGTTAAACTGCTGTCATGGGAAGATACAGCCAAGCTGTCTCCGCTTTTTTGAAGATCAGAATTCTGCTGTTAAAAGTAGGAAGGGGGAAGTTACATTGTGTCATCTGTAATCTTTTTGTGGTCTCTTTTGCAAGCATAAGGTTTTTAATTTAAGGAGAAGTTTAAGCGTAAGTCTATTTTCCCCAAGCCAACTTAGAGCTAGAATGAGGCTGTTGATTCTGCTATAAAATCATCGCTCTTTCAGTACATTTCTGTGATTTCTCTTAAGTTGCTTAGTGTTCCAAAGTAGTTGCTTAGTGTACCTCCAGCTAGCAAGACTGCACTGCCTTCAACAACCCAGAATATTTTATCTTGACAGATGTGGGGGTAGGTCACAATTGTTTGTATCTCACAGGCTCCCACTGATGGATACTCTTGTCGTGCAAAGCTTTGCACTTGATAAAGAATAATGCTTGAGATGTCAGCCCTCTGGAAATCCATAGCTCTGTAGAAATTAAACTCCTTGAATATCCTGTTTACAAATCCTCAGATTTAAATCCTTATTTTGTTGCAATTCCTTTAGGCAGAGATTTTGGTTTTCCCCGTGGTGTGCCTGGTTCATGCAAGTATGGGTGTAATAACATGGTCTGATGCCATCTCTTTAGAAAAACTCCTATGTAAGTTGCTGGTAAAGCTACTTAGCTCTTCTAGGGAGATGAAAAAGCAGGCATTTTGCATTGAGAAGCCTGTGTGGGCAGAACATTTAACACAGCAGATAGGCTTGTGGGAAGTGGCATTCAAAGAGAGAACTAGGAGTTTTTAATCAGTGGAAATGGGTAGTGTTTTTAACTTTGATAGTGTGGGCTGCTCAGGATCAGCTCAGGTAGCATTTAAGGCAAGATGAGAAAGCTCAGGAAGTGCACATGCAGCAGTAAGAGAAAATCATTCTTCGTTTCAAATAAGGAGACAAATGTGTGAGCAGGTGTATAGGTCAGTCTGAAATCATGGAAAAGAAAAAAGAGATGAAGGCTGGGGTAAGTGCAGTATTTCCTTGAAGAATAATGTGCTAAGTAAGCAAGAAACTCAAGTCAGTAAAGGCCATTTGACGCTTCGGAGGGGCAAGCCCTTGGTCTCTTGCCATAACTACCATCATGTGGGGCAGAACATGACAGACTGGAGAGTGTGTGCACCTAGAGAACTGTGGAGAAGGCTGCCTGTACAGGAAACATCAGTTGCATGTGATCACCGTCTCCAGTGAGCTAAAGCTTGGATGCATAAATATTAAGAGCTAAAAATGGTACAAGAAAGCACACAATGCTTGTTACAAATCTTTCATTAAAATTTCCCATGTAGGTAATTACCCCCCCTGCTTTTATTTCCTTCTAATGTTGAAAAGTCTTTCCATGGAGACCTCTCTCCAAGTAAGGGATTTTATTTGGGGTTTGGTTGTGAGGTTTTTTTTTCCTTGTTTTAGTTGGTTTGGGTTTTTTTTCCTTTTAATAAGAAAAGGATGCATTCCAGAGAGGAATTTGTTTTTTCATTACTACTTAAGCTTCAAAAAGGGTATTGCAAAGAAAGAAGAGCAAAGTGGATCAGACTTAGGGAAAGTTTATGACGTTTTCCTTTTTATAAAATAAGAGAAACAAGACATCTGAATTTTGAAGTGCCCGTGGGGAAGACAGCTTACGTCTGGAAGGGCTTAGGTCATAGTTTTGCTGAAAGTATGTAAGAGGGCTTTTGTGTGCATATGAAGCCCCAAATGCAGTGAATTGTTAGGATACTAGTTACTGTTTATCCTGCTTTTGGCAGTCCCCGAGGAGGGAGGTGGTAGTCTGTATTTGTTCACTTTTCTGTTCAACTAGTATACCCCAGATTAAATGTCACCCATTAAAGGTGGGAAAAGTGGGTGTGGGGAAGGGAACAACAACCCAAAACTTTCTTTCAGAAGGCCTGGAATTACTGGTGATGTCCCAGAATGCAGCATGAGTTTGGTAGAGATCTCAGTGTTCTTTAAATACGAAGAAAAAAACCTACTTACTGTGTTCGAAAAAAGATGTCTTGACTGGTTTTGGATGGGTAGTGATGATTTCCTGGCAGAACTGGACTTGGTAGGAATAAGTTAATTCTGAAAAGAGATTCAAGAGACAAAGAGCATATTTGGGGAGAAATGGAACTGACCACTTAGAAAAATGTCAGCTGCCTGCCTGCCTTGAGAACATTTGTAAAGTACTGTTCCATGGTTGGGGGAAGCTTGCCAGTAGTTGAAGCTGAATGCTGTAAAAGAAAGCACGTTTATTTTAGTCTGTGTGAAGTGGAAGGAGAAACTTCTTAAAACTGTGTAAAAATTATTTGTTTCACATTTATAACTTGGAAGCACAATGACTTATGAATCTGGAGTGTGAAACTCTGATTTGAGAACGAGATGGGGACTTCATTGCTACGGGCTGAGAATGAGTGTTTTGATAAGCCTTGCTACCGAATTCATCGATGAATACTTGGTGCTTCCTTTAGAGAAAGTTTGATTGCCTTTATAGGTTTAGGGCTATAGTTTCTAATTTTGTTTGATTGTTTTTTTCATTGCCAGATGCTTGTTGTCATCTTTTCGATAAAGAAATAGTAGCACATTTAGCTCAAGTTGCATTGCTTTGCATTGGTTTTAAAGTAAATTTTGAGTTAATGGAAAGAATCCAGACTGCAGGAAAGAAGAGCATTTCTGCTTCCCAGCCCTTGTCCAACCAAAGACAAATTAGTTTGCATCTCAACAGGACAAAACTTCTTCTGCTCTCAACTATTTCCTATCTCTATGTTTGTCTGGAAATAATCCTTTTGGAAAAGCAGTAGTTTACAAACCCTTTAGTTCCATGGCTTCGCTTTCCTTGATTGTCCATTACAGCAAATAGAGCCATCACTGACAGCGGAGTTTGTCATGGTAGTATCTCTCCACAAATAACTGATTTGAAACTGCAACATATTCTACACAGCTGCAGTGGTATTAACAGCAACAGCTGCCATGGTCTGTGCTCAAATTCAGCCTTTGGTACAAAAAACCTGTGGGTCCCTCTAGCAGATTTCTGTCCCCTGCCTCTGTCTGGACTCTAAGCCTGATTTACATGTCTGAAACTCTGTAACAGAGTCACTCTGGGAATTGTTTAACAGTAGGTATGGAATAGCAAAAGTCAGGTTAGAAAGTTAAGGTCCATACATTTGATTAGTGTAAAGTAAAACATATACCCCAGACATTAGTTAGGTAATTTTGAGAATGGAATATCATAGAATCGTAAAGGTTGGATATGACCTTCAAGATCATCAAGTCCAACTGTCTACTAAATATTATCAGGACCACTAAGCCATGTCCTGAAGTGCCACATCTAGACGTTTTTTAAACACCTCCAGGGATGGTGATTCGACCACCTCCCTGGGCAGCCTGTTTAAGTGGGTATTATTATTATTTTGATTGCTAATATTAGGATCTGCAGGTTTATTAACTACCCTGTGCTACAAAATGGAGATTGATGCACAGTAAACTGTAATAGACTCATTCATCATAAAGCTTCTGCTAGAGATCCATTTAATTTCCAAACAGAAGAATTCATTATCTATCTCCAGAGAAATTAATTTTTCTTAAGTGTTGCTGTGTGCAGTGAGCTATCAGAGAGCGTTCTGTGGCAAGCAAGTGAGGAAGCAGCTGTCTCTAGCATGCAGCTATGGAACTAATGAATAAAAAAATTTCCATGGACAATACAGAAGTACAAGGAATTAGCTTTATGGCCCAAGAGAGTCAACAAATACGGGTTCAATTCATTGCCCTGCCAGAGTTTTACTGTGTAACCTGTGGTAGGAGACATTGGTTTTCTGGCATAGATTTTTGTTTTATGTCTTATAATTTCCATCGAGTTCATACTTAAAAGCATATTACCTAGTTGTGGGCGGTCAGGTGCCCCAGGAGTTTGTTTCAATGGGATGAAGTGAGCTGTGTAGTTACAGCCTGGGTGCTATAGTCTGTCATAATGCTGGGCCCTTTGTAGGCAATGTTAGTTCTTTTAATTCAGACCTTCTGGATAAAATGGCCTGACACCAAATAAATCTGACTCTTCCAAAACCACATATGGACTCTAATGTATGTTTCCTTGTGAATTCTGGCAGTGCAGCCCACTTCAGCGGTGTGCACTTAAAGCAAAATTGCAGAAAGTGAAACAGCTGTCTGGAATAGATTGCTAATAACCCCTCAAGCCCTCCTGCCTTTCACCTACCAACATGTAAATTGTGGAGGGTGTTTGAAATGATAGGATGAAAGCTTTCAGTGTCCCTGTCAGGCGAACAGTTGCCAAAATTGAGGTTTCTGATTATACTGTTTAATATCTTTTTCTGTGAATGAGGTGCAGGGGATAATTCACTTAGGAAGGCTGACAGACAGTCAGTTGGCTGCTCTGTACAGTACTTTCCAGTGCGAAAAATAAACTGCAGATGTTTGACACAGATATGTCAGGATACTTAACTTTGGGTTAGGGTTTGCAGATGTCATGTGTTTTGTGAAAGCTAAATATGTGTCTTAGGGGAAGGAGGGAAGAGGTACACAGCACCAAATACTGAGAAGCATGTCCTGTATGTGACTAATGCATCCTGACCTGTGGACACTCTGTCCCTTTTGATGTTTAAAAAAAAAAAAATGCTGTCATTAGTAGCGAACAGTTTCTGTGATGTTGTTTTGAGAACTGTCCTTTGTTATTGGTAGGTGGAGGAGTTCAGCTGCCAGGTGTTCTTTTATTCTATCTTGTAGAAATGTCCCTGTAAGAGGGGGGTCTTGTATAGCACTTTGCTGGTTTAACTGCACAGAGCATTATATCCAGCACTCAGGACATGGAGGTAAATTCAGGCATGCAAAATCTAGTTCTTGCTTCCCAGTTGGGCTTACCAAAGAGGATTTTTGATGACGGGATGGTCCAAATGTTTCACCTCTCTGAACTGTTTTAAATCCTCTTTAAAAGACTTTGTGCAGGGATTTACATTTGGTGCTGTTTTTGTTTGTCTTCAAAGCTGTAGCAGTAGGGCTGCCAGTTTTGAACTTTGCAAGTGTGCAGAAATGGATGAGATTGGATAAACACAATACTTACAGCTGGGTTTCATTGGATGCACTTAATGGCAGACACATGACAGGCTGATACATTCATTTTCAGAGAGCAGTAACTGATTATGTTTTCTCTTGGCTATGGTTCAGCTATAGTTGCGTTGTCCTGTATGTTGTTTCCTTATCTCAGCTGCTAAGTTGTTACTCTGGAAACAACTCTCTTGTTTAGGCTTGTTTGGTGGTTTGGGTTTTTGGTTTGGGATTTTTTTTGGTGGCAAGGGAGGGAGGTTCAGGACACATGAATGTTGTGCAGAAACGAAGCAATGCTAGTTTTTACTTGTTATTACTAATACAGAGGTTCTCTAGAGATTTTAGGATCTCATTCCAGGATCATCTTCCTTTCCCGCCACTTCTACCAGCCTGACTTTATAATGATATTTAGTAAGAATTTGTCATTCTGCGTAACAAGCGCAGTCTGACAAGTAGCGTGCAATTTGTTTTCTAAGTTGCAGAAGTTGGGTGCACCCTAGAGTGTGTGGATCTCAGCCCTCTAGACCTAGCACAAATTTGAATATGTAATATTAAAAAAGTTAAAATAAGATGTGATTGGTTGATAGCTCAGTAATTTACATCTCTTGTGGTTTATTTGTCTAGGGAAACAGCAGCAGCTGGAAGCTGAGCAGCAATACGTGGAGGCTGATCAAGACCTTCACAAAATGATGGGGCGTTCTGTGGAGCCACCTACAGAAAGACCCGGGGAGAGACGAATGGCAGAAATGAAGAAACTGTATGGTGCTGAAGCTGCCAAAATCCAGGCAATGGAGGCTGCCATGCAGCTTATCTTTGATAGAAACTGTGACAAAAAGCAGCCCAAATACTGGCCTATTATTCCCCTTAAGCTGTGAGTACCTGGACCGTGACCTGGCAGAGCTGTAGAGGCTGGTGCCTCGGGTTTTGTTGCTGAAAGAAAAAGCTGCAAATTTTGGTTTTGGTTGGATTTTGGGGCAGAGTCTGGCAAGGGCAGCGTGTTTCTTTGCTCCCATGTCCCTTTTACACTGTATGTCACCAATAGCCACAGTCCGTTCTACCTACATACAGTAGTCAAGTAGTAATAGGAGGAACAGTAATATCAAAGTTGTCTAAAATCATAGTTTCACTCATTTGATACCTGCCTGCCTTGACCCTGCTTGCAAGAAACATAACAATGTCTATACTCAGTGAACTGGGAAAACTTAAAGCAATACAAAAGATCACGCAATTTGTCTGCTTTTCCCATTTAGGAAAACTGAGTGATCCCCTTTTTTTTAGTCTTATTTAGCATAGTAGCATTTGGATCCTGTTTAACACAGCACAGCCTGAAGTGTTACGTCTGCTAATCTTGGATTTTTTTTGAGAACTGGAAGCCCACTGGCTAAGATGCAACATATCAAATTACTGTAGCCCAGCCATTTGATTTCTTTTTCAAAGGTTTATCATAAAGCAGGAAGTTTTTCTTCCCAACTGATACTTGTCTGTCAGGAGTTCAACTCTAAAGCAACATTGTATACAAAGATGTTTTAATGAAGGAGGTGGGGAGAGTTGGGGAGAAGCCTGATGTGGCCCCGTTTTTTTGAGATCTGTTTAGAAGAGAAACTTGAGAAGAGACAGCACGCTTGGGGCCAGTGCTTACAGTGATTTTTGCCATTCTAACAAAAGGCATCTAATTGGCTTGAAGCTTTAAAGAAGACATACTGATTTGATAGTCTAAGGGTGCACACATATGCTGTATATGGAGGCATGAGCTGTGTAGCCCTGAGGGCTGTGTTTATTTTAGGTGCAGCTTTTCAGTGCCCACCTGCACATTACATGCACAAGGCTTAAATGCAGGCAAGTTAGATATGCCTCCATGTGTACTCATCCTCTTTGGCTTCAGTTCTGTCATTCTGATTTTGGTCAGTTGTGCTTGCCCCGCTAACAGCCGACCAGGCAGAATGAAGCACACAAGTGATCTGTGTAAGACAGGCAAAATTGGCCACTCAGTACTGGTGACTCCTTAGAAAGTTGTACCCTGAATACTTCCAGGGGCTTTGTTCTGTGAAGCGCTGATGCTACATACCATTGTGTGCTGAAGGGCTGTAGTTTGTATTAAGCAGCATTTCCATGCCAGGGCAAAGGAACCTTGTGCTGTTTTAATTGTGACAAAAATCCATGTGCCCTTCTGGCAATAAAGGAAGGTCACAACTAAAATCCTCACTTCAGTTCATGCCCTCTGTGCCTGGAGTACCTCTGTAGCAGGTGTAGTTCGTAACACACGCCAGCAGTTGCTGTGCCCCCTGCAGCAGCCAGCAGCACCAAAGCGGGTCTGTGGTGCGGTTTGGAATATCTTTGGTTCTACTAGTAGTTATTGTGTTTTTTTCCAAGCAGCTTTTTCATTTCAGTTCCACCTCCTTCACTTTAGATGTGACAAGATGGAGTTAAATTGAACACTGAAATTAAAAACTCCCATTTGGCTGGTGTGATTAATCTGAACAACTTGTGTGAGACAGGGCCTGCGTTTGTCTTAGCTCTTGATTTTGTTGGGTTTTGTCAGAAATTCATTGTTTGTTTGGGTTTCCTTCTGTTGATCAAATAAATTCTTTTCATAACACCTTAGGTTTTTGTTTGTGGGTTTTTTTTAATAAACAAGCTTCCATACTTTGGCACTCCAGTTCTCAGATGCTAAAGCTTTCTTTTAGCTGCTGTATTGTTTAAGGAAGATTGAACTTCAAGCAAGGACAATTTTAACATACTGAGAAGCAGGAAGAGTGTTGACAGGACTCTCACAGGAATGCCAGTCAATACCACACACGCATGGTATGGTACAAAATCAATGGGAGGGCTGTTGCATCCGCTACAGGGAAAACCCTGTCCCAGATTAACATGCATAGATCTCTCTGTTCCTATTTGAGATGTTTCCAGTATGGTAATGCTGTCTCCCGTTTGCAATTCAGTACAGAAGAAAAAAAAAGATGGGTGGGACCATGTTCATACTTCTCAACCCCATTCCCAGTTCTTGCTGTGTTTTTTTCTGCATCCTACTGGTTCTGCTAGCAGAAGCAGAAATTCTGGTCTCCAAAAGTATTTGCAGAGACCAGACAAGACAAACAATGAATTCCTTTCCTACTTCAGATAAAACATACAAGAGATTTCCTTGCCTTTGGTTCTTTTAACTATTTCTAAGAGGGTTTAATATGCTTCGTGAGGCTGGAAATAAAGAGAACTGGATGAAGTGTTCCCTGGGAACTACGTGCTAAGGTCTGAAAGGGAGGAGTACACTACTACAGACTTAGAGTTTCTGCCAAAGAGTCTATTTTGCTCCTGAATTTCAGGGGATGGGCTGTTGCTGGTAGTCAGCCAGACGTCCCACTTTGCTGGTAGCTCAGGGGAACTTGGAGATTTTGTGTCACAGTTCTTTTACTCCATCTCCCATGTCATTTTACGTTTCTAGGAAATATCTCGCATAAAACCGTGTGATTGTGGAAGCAATGCAACAGCAATTGAAAATTACCTGCTCAGTCAGAATGTCTACAGCATTCACCTTTCTTGCACAGGTGTATTACGCTGCAATCCTCGATCACGGAACTGTGTACGCTTGGTTTTTTCCCCCAGATACAATGTTAACCCAGTCTCTTGGCTAGAATACAACTGCGATGCTGCAGACTTCATCCTCCCTTGTCCAGGATGTCACAACTTGGCTTTCAGTTACGCCAACTGCTTGTACAGTCCTACCCAGGGGAATTCTTCACTTGCTGATGATGCTGTTTCTCATGAGTTTTTCCAAGCTCCAGTGGAAGGAATTAACACCCTGAAGTCACAAGTACAAGTTGTCATACATGTCTTAATTTCAGAAACTGCTTCCCTCAACGGCTACATGTAAATAGGCATATCAGCCCTGTCTGCAGAAGAAGAGTTTGCAATTGGTTGAAGACTCTTTGAAGACTAGAGAAAAATGGCAATAGGTCTTTTCTACTGAGAGCGTTCTTAACAGAAATTTAAAAAACCTTTCAGAACTGCCTCAGTATAAATTTAACATACAAATGAAGCAATGACCTCTGCGTTTCCTATCAAAAGAAAAACTGCTTACTCTTTTGCGTCGGTGACATTGTCAAGAACACTCATCCTTTTAGAACTGTTTCCCCCTAAAGCAGCTGCCAGTTTAGTATGCTCGTGTAGACAGGCAAACGGAGAAGAGAATTAGTTTTGGTGAGCATAACTTTTCTTTTAATCGGCCTATTGTTAAGTATTCATCCTTTTTTGATGGTAGTCCTTTATAATGGCTAGCTGCAAACATCTCAGACTTAGAAGAAGCTTTAATAAAAAGCAACCTAAATATCTGTAACAGCCCTTGTGAAGGATAAGCGCGTGTATAATACGTACAGATTTGTTCACTCATGTCTTTTTGAAAAAGCTTCCCATTCATTATATGAAATATATTTCAAATACTGGCATCTTCATCTCTTGTTGCATAATGGGAGTCCCACTCTTCGAATAAAAGTTGAGACAAGCAAGACACTTTGATTCAGCTGCTTAAATTTGGATTTTTAAGTATGATCTTTGGCATGCTGGTCTGAGTATTTTGGCTGAAAGAATTACAGAGGGGCCAAGATTAATGCCCAATATGTGAAATACAGTCTGTCAAAAGGAAACATCCACAACCCTGCTTTCCTTCTGAGCTCTTAAAAGCATAAGTTACTGGGGAATGTACTATGTGATAAATAATACATTCATACTGTGACAAAATTCTGTCTTCTTGTTTGCATGCTAATTCATCAACTGTACACCCTGTCTAACCTGCACTGTTGTCTCCTGTGATCCCATCTGCATAGTCCAAAGGAAAGAAATTCTTATGGGCTTTTTCCTAGGTAGAATAGCATCCTGTGAGGGAGTCTCGGCTGCTCCTGAAGGGTGGTTATAGCAAGAGTATGAAGTTAAAGGGCCCACATCCGTTCGTATATTCTTACACCACTGGAATTGCTGAGCTGGTGCATAGAGATGTGCACTGGAGCTCTGGGTGGGTGGCTGATAGACTGACATTGCTATTTGGGTATTCTTTTGGAGCCTTGGCCATCATAGTGGGAGAACTGCTTGGACTCAGTCCATTCTCTGAAGCAGGTGAGTGCACACACATCATCCTCAACTATTAATTTTGACAGGGCAGGAGCAGTGCAGAAGTCTTGCTTGACCAAAAGTGGAGAAAGATTTGCTCATCTTGAGCTTTGAGTGTATAATCGAGATTCTCTGTGCACAGATTCTATTAATTAGAGTCACAGAAGGACTTTTCCCCTTTTAATCATGAATCATTTTCTTCTAAGAAAGCAAGAGAACAGAGTGAGAACGTACATAGCTTTTAAAAAGAAAGTACTTTTCAGCCTAATGATGTCAATACTGCTGCTGATTCCCTGAACTACACTGGGATCTTCTGTCTACAAAGCCTTTTGAAAAGCCAAAATACACAAAATTGCTATCCCAGTGACTATTGTTTAGAGCCATCCCAAAGAAATACCTTTGTGGGGGGGAAGGGATAAGAAAAGTGGAAAGAATTGGTAGGGTTGTTTTTCCAAATAGTGTTCAAAATGGTCCTCCTTAATTTTTCGACTTTGTTTTAAATAAAAGAAACAGTTCACCAAAATCTGGGTTCGATAAAGATGTGAGGCAAAAATCTATCAGGGGCTGTTAAAAATTAAGTAACAACACTTGTCTTGGGATATCGCTTAAGCTGCGCCCAAATGAATCTGGGAAGGGGTTACAAAATCCTGCTTTATTCATGGAATTTTCTTATACTGTCCTCTAGACAGTATCTATGCCATTGGGCGATGGCATAGGAAGTTAACTAGACTTCTGATCTGTTCAGTGTCTTTTAGAATCTTTCCACATACTTACACTGAAGATCAAGATTTAAATATCAGTTCTGACATTCAGCTTTCAGCTCTCCCACGCAGCTGTTTTCCTAGGTACAGAAATCACTCCTGTGGCTCAGCTCCACCAAAGTGTACTGCCATCAAGGTTTGCCAGCAGCTCTTAATTGTGTGATCACTCCCTTGCTGCAAGTCAAAAGGAGTGGAGTTGGAAAAGCCCTATGGCTAAGCTGTTTAATGTAACCCAGTTTATTTGTTGAGAAAAGGATTGAGGGAGGCACTAGAGGTGACAAACTCCACAGGGTAAGCATTTGTAAGGCAGTGTTGCCACTGCTAGAAGAGAACTTATGAGCACATTTTCATAGTACTCAGAGCCTTCAAGGTTTTTTCCTGCTTTGGTATAAAAAGAATTCCTTTGCCTTTCTTTCATCAGGCATATTAGCCAGCTTTATCTCTCATGAAACATCTAGAAAAACATGTGTTTACTTTCCTTGCTGAACACAGAAGGTAATGCTCATTTCGGGCAAACCCACGGAAGGGTTTATTCTAATTATTGGTTTCATTGCTACTTTCTGTGTAAAGGTTAGTGTCTTGAGTTTGCAGGTTTGCAGACAGCGTTCCCAGGAGCATACTAGCACAATTCAGGTTCGTACCCTTCGCTTCGGTGTAGACCATAGCAGGAATCAGAGGCCGAAGATTCAGTCAGTCCGTCTGGTCTAGATATGTACAAGCACCCAGCAAGAAAAAGTCTGTGCCTTGTGTTTCATTCATTTTGATTATCACATAGCGAAGTCTTACTCCCATCCTTTGCACTGGACAGGAAAAGATCTACTGGGTCATCATACCTAGTTTTTGCTACTTCCGGCAACTAGATCATCTAATACACTTCAGAAACTAACTGGGCTCCACTTTAAAAACAAATTCCATTTCCTGTCACCCCTACTTCTGCTAGCTAAGACTGCATGGCCTGCTTCTCATGTGCAAAGCATTATAAAATAACGAGACTGCCACAAGTTTAAGTTATCCTTTGTCAGAAAGCTCCAAAAATCTAAATGCAGGTATCGACTTTGTATCTTGGGGGGGGTTGTATTAATTATCTTACTGTAACCAAACAGAAGGAAAGGAGTTACTGCTGTGAGAGAAGTAAATGCTTGAAGTATTTTTTTACTTAAATCATTCATGAAAGGCCACACTTCTGGTCTGTAGCATTTTGCACGAAGTGATTGAGTAATAACTGAAGGCTCCCATCCCACTATCCCCCTCTCACGCAAAGTGGTGAGATTGAGCTAAAGCTTTAGCCAGTTATGCTGCAGTGCACTCGAAACACAAAAGTTTGATGAGTTGCTCCAAACAGAATAATCCTTACATGACTGCAGAATATAAATCTGAAATGAACTGTAAACCAAAAGCAATCAAGAAAATAAAAGGCATTATATAATTATTACATCTGGGAAAATGATAATATTCATGATTTTTAAACAATTTTCTATGTATCTTTTGATATTAGAATATCCAGTAATGCCAGTTCACCCTGCGCTAGAGATAAGAAAGTATTTGTGATACTGAGTCCTCCTGAGCATAACATGACATTTTCATTTGTACTGCTCTGCTGCAGAGCTGTGTCTCAGCAGTGCCACGGCCAGTTTGTGGTCCTGTTTTGGTGTCACCACCCTGGGTGTGCCAGGGACACACATGAAGTCCTTTCTTGTCACATCCTCTGAGAAGCCCTGCAGCTGAGCAGCATTCACGGTGGCTGGTTTTATCATTATATACTGGTCCTGTGGTCTCCCATATATTACCTTTTTTTGCTGGCCATTGGACTCAGAACAAGCAAACCATACTGCCCGTTTTGAGGCTTGCTCTTGCACTGAAAGTCATGATGCTGAGTGTGTGGTATGTGTGACATGACTGGGTGCCATGGCAACAGGCCATGATATCATAAATGCCAGATGATTAACTCATTTCACTTCAGAAAAACAGCTGCATTGTGCTACAGAAAATCCTTACTCCAGAACTGCTCTCCTCTTAACAGCAAATAAAACAGAGAAAATGACTGACAAAATAAGTGCTCAATGCTCCCTCCTTTGCTTGTTCTCTTGGGCAGACCCCTCTTCACGTCATCTACAGCTCTAATGTGAGAGCATAAGCATGTATCTCTGGAGTGCAGAAGTGCTTCTATAGGGAACGTTTAAAGAGATGAGTTATTTGCCCTTCACAAGCACGTTTTACAACACAGACCTGCTCTAGCAAGATGCCCTATACTTTCCCTGTCAACAGCAGTTAAATCTTGTTTGGAAGAAGAAAAAGAACTGCCTCACCGTAGTCTCTTCTTTTCAACAGCTCTTTTAGTCTAGCAGCGTTACTTGCATTATTCAAGTCCAGCAAAACCTGTTTCTACGGCATACTATGGCTAAAGTTTGGGGCGATTTTTTGTGTGGTAAATACACTGATAATAATTAACTGCACTAGTGGCTTGTGTTATATTGTGGAAACTCATTCCAGGCACAGCCTGCAGTGCGATGGTTCCTGTCAGCACGACAGAATTGTTCACTTCAGTCCAAGAAGATACCGCATCCTATTGGAACAAAACATACCAACAGTTGATAGTGTTAAAACATTAAAACACCATATTAAAAACCAGTTATTGAACTGTTTTGTTTTGCTAGTTTAACTTCCTTCATGCCAGGCTTTTGAAGTGTGAAATGATGTCAAACCACTACAATGATAGAAAATATAAAGCAGAATCTCAAGTACAACGCAGACCCTTCTTTTCTAGTAGAGTGCCCAAAATTACAGTAATAATTGTGAAGAAAAAGTGTGCAAAAAGTTGTGTTGATTTTGTTGATTTTTCAATATTATTTTAATTTCCTTGTTTCCAGGAATAAAAATTGAGGCATTTTTTATACTTCACAGCCAAGCAACCTTTAAAATGTTTAACAGCTTATCAGCCTCTCTTTGCAGGGCTTGAAATAACATCTGAATGCATACTGCTTGTAGGAAAAACACCTACACTGCCTCTCCTACTGCTGCCATCCTCACAAAGCTACCTGGAGTTAAATGGATATGTACTGTGATGCATTTTTCTGGCAATGTCCATCATACATTAGATCTCCAAGGATCCAACTGACCAGTTTCCAGGGTTTCTCTTACCTCAGTCATTTTCAGTCCACCTATGATCTCTTCTTGCTCCCTCATCTTTTTCACAAAGGCTCCTACCTAGCTTCTATCCCTCCACCCCAACGCACACTCTTCTGCAGCCTGTTTCTGCTCTCTTATCTCTCATCTCCTACACTCCTGTCCACCTCCCACACAGAGGGAATTAAATGTTGCCCAGACATTCAGCAGCCAGCAGAGCAAATGAAGAGGACTAATCTAGATGATCAGAAAAATCTCAATGCCTCTGCCACCATAAACACTGAAAGCATAAAGTGCTGGGACCCTTCCCACAGTGTTGTCCCTGCCCAGTTGGTGGCTGAGGGAAGCTCACTCTCTCTTCTCCTCCTAATTAAACCACAAAACTTCCTCACTGCTGTGCAAGTAGTGGGAAGGGCGTCACTGCCAGTTCGTATCTCCCCACTCTGGGTAGACTCCAGTCACTTCTCTTAACTACTGATCAGAGACTTTGTAAAGTTGCAGTACAATGAAGCCACCACAATCCTGCTGAGCACCAGGGGAAGCTTTTGTAAGCCTTTCCCCTAGGGGGAGGAACAAATACTGGATACAGAGCCTAGACTTCACAACCCATCTGTTTAATTTATAGTGTATCTCAACAGTACATCTCTGTCAACTCCATCTCTCCAAGAGCAAGGCGTAACTGTAACTTAGGAGCTCAGCCATTTGAAAGACGAGGCAGGCAACCATGATCTATTCCCACCCAGCAGATGAGGACGTTGCTAAGGCAGTTTCTCAATTTAAGAATTATTTTATCTCTTTTTCTCTCTTTTCAGCCCTCTTTGCCAGCTGGCATCCTGTTTTCTACTTTTCCAGCGGGCATTGCTTCAGCTCAGCGTGATCCTTTGGAGGGGGAGCAGTAGCCTATTTAGAGCTTAAAACACATAGAGATTTACTGGCTGGAACCCCAGAGAACAACCTAGCAAGAGGCTGATGAGGGCACTTAGCCAGATCATCTCCAAAACGCTACAGTTAAAAGAACCTGATATGCATGTTAAGTAAACATCAAATATGCAAAACCCAGCACATGTAACATGCAGATAATAGCATAAGGTAATGGGCCCTATCTCCAAATAAATAATAGCACTCTCAAAACCACAGGCAGTTCCAGTATTTTCTGTTCACTTTCAATGTCCTCTGAATGGGTCGTATCTATAATATAATAAAACTCCCACAGGCTCCAGCAGGACTAGGATTTAGTGCTAAACCCTGGCTAGAATGAGGGGAAGAAACTTCTCTTGCACAGAAACGGGCCAAAACTCTAGAATAAATGTGATCCAGGAAGCGATTATATAAAGGCGTTGATAATTTCATTTGCATATAAAATAATAACAACAAGAACGGATGCTAAATTATCCCATATATACAGAAACCCTGGGTGTTCAGGATTGGCTATTCATTATTCTCTTGTCATATAAAGCAATTCAGTCTGCAGCTGCATTTCTCTCTCCCAAATCCAATTCAATCAAGAGAACTGAAACATCATTAGCAAACTCACTGATTTATCCACCAGTAAAGTGCTGATACAGGCTTCTATTCCTGCTGCTAATAAATTCTCTGTGTAGCAGTGTTTGCTCTCTCCAGGGATCTCCCATTATTCTAATGGCTACAGGTTTCCAACTTTACAACTGGAATTTTTAAGCCTGAAAAGCTATAATAGTAGGGTCCAAAACCTGCAGGTGTCATAGGAAAGAAAGGACACAAGCCCAGAAGATGTACCTAGTTTCTACAGAGATATGGCTACATGTATCTTCAGGTGAAGCAGCACCTGGTGCCTTAAAAACTGCTATAATAAGACCTTTCTTTTTTTTCCCCTTTCTGAAGTATAACCATTGTCTCCTGGTTTGCTCATCATTTCCTCTCCCTATTTCCCTCAGTGGGCTTGCCTCCAGACCCATGCCTCCTTCTCTGTACCTTTCCCTGGCTCCTGCCTGGTTTGTTGCATTAATAGCCTCAAGGAATGTTAGAAGTGCTTTTGTCTTTTGGGAATAATTTCCCAAGCTGCAGTTTCTGTAACTTCTTTTATGGTCCTGGGTAATTTTGTCTGCCAGGTTCATGTGATGTTTGGCTTGCCTATGACCCTTTAATCTTTTAAACAAAAAGAGGTTATTTTCTTGGAATATTGGAGGCCAGAATTTATGTTCTAAGCTATCTGGCAGCTAAGTAACACTCAAGTTTGACCTGAACTTTATTTAAAAAAAAAAAAAAAGTACAAAAAGTAAGAATCCACATGACAGTAGCCTATGTTTAATATAGCTTTAATAAAAAGTTTTATTACATTCCTCTCATGGAATGGTGTTATTTTTCTCCTTGCTGAACATGATATCCAAGATAACAAGAGGCATAAAAGGAGAATTTTTTATTTAAAAAATAGGCCCTGTAATCTATCTTATGTATGCTATAAATGAAAGATAAAATGATTATTAATATAAGATGCTTGACACTTTAATTTATTTACTTTTTCATCATTCCTAATTGGAGAATGGATATATGTGGGTGACTAGTGTGTTCTGCTTTTTTATTTTTAATCATATGCTCATGAGTTTGCAAAAATTCAGTGTATGGACTGAAAACAGGAGGAAAACCCTTATGTTTTGAATAGCTGTTTGGATTTTTTTTTAAGATAAAAACAAACCATATTTATTAGTCTAGAGACTGAGATGTTAAATAACCTTCCAAAACCAAGCTTTAATATCAAACATCATCTCATTGTTATCTTTCAAGTTCCTCAGTTGCATTCATCCTGTTTGGGCTTTCCTGGAAGGCTCTCACTCATCTGACCAGAGTGGCTTGTGCTTTTTTATTCCTGAATGTCAAATTCTGGCATGTCTAATATGTTTGGCTTTCTGTGAAGTCAGAAGAAGGTGAAGAGTTTCCATGACGCCAGCAGACCTGAAGCCACATCTTCCTTCCGAAACCACACCTCACATGGCTGATGGGGGACGTTGGATCTTAGTCCTGTTTCCATTACCTACCAGTGAAGGGTACGTGCAGGGTCACACAAGCCACCACAGCTCCTGACGCCTAGGACACCCATCCTCTGCAGCCCATTTGCACTATGCTGCGGCACCGCTGGGCACGCTGAGCAACTTACGCCTCTGCCGAGTTATTAAGTCATTCCCATTCTCTCCAACGCATTACACTTTTTTGCCACAAACCACAGCTCTCAGTACAGCCATTTGCTAGAACTGGACTGTGTGAAGCATGAAGAGCAGTACAGAAGCAATAAAACACAGTGTGTGTGAGGGGAAAGGGCGGAACCCCAGCACAAAACGCAAACCAGCATTTTTATATGTGTATTGGTAGTAAACTAAAGCTGGTAGCCCATTAGGAGTGAATTTAACTCATGTTTATGATGCATTTTAAGTTTTAGACACCATTCACGTTTACAGAGCAGAATTAAAACCCTCTGCAATAAGTTACAAGCTTGTGCCTATTGACAGAAGTGAAAAAATGAGAACTCAAGTGAAATCAGCTGGCTGTTACTCAGCCTCCACTGCCCAACTGGAACAGGAAAAGTGTTAAAATGAGTCCTGCAATTTTCCTTCCCAGCTCTTTGGGTTTGATTTTCAGTTTGCAAAAAAGGCACCTGAGAATGTTCTTAAGTGCTCTCTGTGCCTGCCATCAAAGGAGTTTTCTACTTTGGAAAAAGAGAGCGAGCCTTGTCTCAAAATGTACTTTTGCCAGGAATTCTGTCCTGATTAGGCTGCCTTGGAGTGCTTTCTTGGGTGGGTGCCATACTGGAGTTATTGGACAGCAGCCATGTGTACAACACTCTTAAAATAAAGCCTATTCCCTTAATTTGCAACTCAACATAAAACTTAGGTTAAGTCTATTGATACCACTGGAGGGTGGGGCTAACATACATATGTATGCAATTATTTTCAGGATATTGCAATGAGTACATATATGCTCCCACAGAAGTTGCTCTGAAGCGGAATACTAATGTTCCTTGGGTATGCATTTTGCCCCTGTCTGGTTTCTTCATTTGCAAATTATTCCACATCCAAATCTCCCCACTGGTACTAATGAAAATGTTGGATAATCCATACATTTGAGTCAGCTCCACCTAAAGACACTAGGCTGGCCTCTCCAGCCCACATGTTCCTAGCCCACATGTTCCTAGCCCACAACAGGAATTTAGTAAAGCACTTCACTGAATGTTTACATCCAAGCCTGACAGACTAAAGCCGTCATCTCTGACCAAACTGTAAGCCTAAATGTTCTAGAATAAGGCATATGGACAATGCCTTCACCAGGATCATTTTATCATAACTCACAGGTAAGACTCCTCTCCCTCACTTGCAGAAAGGGTTCTCAGCATTTCTCATCCATGTTTCACAGATCCATCAATGAGGATGAAACGAGGTGAGCTGCACATGGGAGGAAAGGTTGTACTGACTTTTTTTTTCTGTACAACAGGCATCCTTTTTCAGGCATATTAGTTCAATCATTCACAGGGTGTCTGCTCTGTATAAGGCTTTACTGAGATCTTTCACACTGTTTCAGACATCATATTATCTCTTACATGTTTCCCTACCAGGTGTGGGTTACCTCTGTGGCATGTAGAGAGAGAAAGGTGCAGAAGCAAGTGTATCCAGAATAGAACCAGCTAACATTACTATTCTCTTCCCTCTGGTCTCCCCACAGACCTGGATCTCTCATGGACACTCATAGAATATCCACACACATAAGTGCAAAACACTGTGCTTAGGGTAAGGTCCCTTACATAGAGCTAAGTGAAAGATGGTTCTCTAATTGCCAGAGGTCCTAATCTAAACATTAATCCCTCATTTTCAAGGATATCTTGCAATTACTTTTTTTGGTACCTTTAAAATCACAAAGTGACATTGATTATTCCACAAGTGACTTGGGGTATATGAAACAGAGATGAGTCTATCTTTTAACACTGAAGATGTATTTAGTACTCTGTAATTAACACCAAAATGGTAATCACTAATTTTCAGATAAAATTAACTATGGTTCATTGGGAAAAATTATGCATTCTGTTGAATATATAATTATATCTATTCTAAAGCAATCACTGCTCCTATCTACATATTGAGAAATGGTTGCTGGAAATATGACCTACTTGGTAAAAAGAAACGGTTTTGATTTTGAAGAGCATTTCTTTCTTACACTATCAACCTGAATGTTAACTTCCAGGAGGAGTACCTACATGCCGACTCAACTATATCAAATTACTTCTCATTTTTTCTTTTCCATTCTCTCTTTTCCCTCAGACTACACAGCACCGATGATCTGAACAATTTTGTTCAGCATTTTGCTGGATGAACTTTGCCAACAGCTCTCTGCAGTGAGCGCTAAGAAGGGGTTTTGGTAGCAGCAGTTGGAGTCTAAAGCGGATCAGCTTCACATAAAAGGTACAAACCACACAGGAGAGCATGAGTCATTTCCCTTAATCTACAGCGAGATGCTGAGTTCAAAACACAAAAAAGGTCACCTCTTCTTTGCAAGCAAATGACAGGATAAAGTGATCCAATTGTCATCTTATTTCTCTTTAACATCCGTGGCCTCTGTAACACCACTTTCAACAGAAGATCATATGGGAGAGAAAACCCCCAGCATGCCTCAACTGTACATGGAATCACAAAAGCTTGAGAAAGAGAGGACGGATGAACCCCTTTTGAGAAAGGACACAGAGAATATTCACTGCAACTAAAACCAGATTTTATCACTTCTTATTCCCATTAATCTAAAATACATTCATGCCAAAATTCAAAGGGAGGCTGGTTTATGAGTTCCTGATTTTATAAAGTTTTGCAGATTTGCATGATTTTTGCAAAATCAAGCATGGGAGTGGCACTCTATACACTCTAATCTTCTGGAAACTGGCAATGACTGCTACCCACTGACGTTGCCTGTGCAGCAGTAAGAAGAAGTTATATTTACTATTAACCATTAGCTTCACTATTGGCAGAGGGAGCCATGGGAGAGGGGCTCACATACAGCCAGCAGTGGGACATGGTGTCAGCCGAGAACCCACTGAAGTTGGGATCCCACTAGAACACCTTTTTATTAAAACACTGTCTTTAATGCAAGCTAAACATGAAGTGGAAACATACTGCCTTTGATTCTGCTTTTAATTGGAAAGGTTTCCATATCTAAGGCAATCTGCCTGGTAAGAGAGCCTGAGGAAAGATGGTAGGAACAGTAAACAGAGATGAGCAAGCAGGTAATGGCAGCTACCACACTGTTCTGTCCACAAATTAAACCAGTGATTTGTTTTAGAGCTAGGAGGTTCTCACTGAAGACGGGAGAGAGATCGACCCTGGTAAATTCAAACCAAAGAAAGAAAGAAAGAAAGAAAGAAAGAAAGAAAGAATTAATTCTATGGAACCAAGCTTCATTTACACTGATTGCTGGAAATGGTGATATGGGTGGTGACATAAGCGGTTTCAGACTGATACTATGCCCTCAGTTATAACTGATAAGGCCCTCCCTGTACATCTTGCCTCTCCTTGACTGATCTTGATTTTGAATCTTAGCTTCAAATTTTTCCTGCAAATCAGGTGGCCTCTTTAAAACATCTCCAGAGAAGATCACACTGCTCCAGATGAGATTAGGAGATACACCAAGCATATTGCTACAGGGAGTGAAAGTATTTCTTGAAATACCTGGTATCATCACACTTGTATTAGGGTGACACTGCAAATAGAGAAATGTTTGCAGGTTGTTACCCAAGCTATGGAAAAGGTTTCAGGAACCTGGCATAGACAATGAATGACACTGATCAGTGTAGAATAATAACATTCATCTGCTCTTTTATGGATGAACTCTGCAATGGCACCTGGTTGTTTTATAACACCTTGGTAGCAAGATTGTGTGGATCGGTCTGGCTTCCAGTGTAATTTGCAGCAGGCCTTTAGCCCTACCCTATGGCTACCAGCTATAGCAACCAAGGAGCCATTCAGTTACTAAGACCCACGGAAATGCTGCACAGTCCAGCCTTTCTCCTTTCTGTTATGTACTAGATAAAAGAGTAAGAGCATGGACCAGAATCCAGTCATAAGCTTTTCCCAACTAGGGAAGTACCTGTTTCTACAGACACCTTAGGTCTGAAATGAAATCAGTTATTTTCTATTCCTAGTAGAACTTACAGCAAAATATTCCTGCCACCTTGGCCTCATTTGAGTATCATAATATAGTTTTGCTTAAGGAACCAAAACTTCTGACATCAGCCCCATAAACTTCTCTCTTCACTTGTCGGAGACTCGGTATCTCTGAGTGGCAATCCCCATTGGCTGCTGAGCCGTTACCAATATTTGGACAGCTGTTCTTTGCTTTAGTCTTTGGAGAGAAAAACGACCAACATTTCTGAGGATGGCAAAAAGCTAATAAAGGACAGCGAGTCCCTCCTCTCACTGCATATGTGTTACTATGGACAACTCCTTCTGCACGTGCCATAGGAACATTTACCCCATACTTTAGTGGAAGTATGAAAACCCATTCCAGACAGCACTGGATGTGTTGACCAGCTTCCCTGGAGCAACTAGTCCCACGGATTTCAATGATGCAAAGTTACCCATAAGTGCAAGCACAGTCAGAATCAAGGACAGATTTTTCAGCTGATCCTTGTATTAACCCAGCGGTATTGCTGTGCAAGAGCTTCACAGAAATAGATATTTAACTAAAGAATTTATTTACAAAAATGAATTAATTCACACCCTCACCAGCAGATAGTGCTGCACACAATGGGGTGTTCTTACCGTTTGCCTTCAGCTCCCACCATATTTCAGTGCTATTTAGTGCCACTCTAGCTAAGGGTCATGTGCTATTTCCATAATTAATCTCATTCTTCAAAGGTGCATAGCTCATCTACTTTAATTCCCAGTGGGGACCGGAAGCAGCTTGCTGGTTATCAGTTTCAGTATGATTTTTTTTTTTCCTATCTTTCCAAGATTGTTTACTCAATCAATCCACGTCTTAGAGGTGTTTACTCCCTGATACTTCAATGCTCACATGGTCTTGGGCCCATAGTCCTTACTGGAAAAATGTATATATTCCTTAATCAATGCAAAAGCCTCAGATGATTTTGGCCTGAGAGGCTGGATTTGTTCTTTTAACAGAAAGCAAACCACAGCTTTAACTTTGCAACTTTATATGTGAGCACATACACACGTTACTTCGGGAGCAGGGGCCTGAAATTGCAAAGTACAAACTAATATCCCTGAAAATTAATGTTCACACTTTTGTCACTCCTTTGCCTTCATGTTTTATTAGTATGTTCGTAAGCAATCCATCTCATTTAGGAGGGAATAATATGGTTACATAATTTAATAGATCAGTTTGATAATAATCATGGGAGGAGATGAAATATATCTTTAGACCTCACGTAAATAACAGAAAATGAGAGTACAATTATTGTGACAAAAGCAGAGGAAATGTGTGCCAAGTAACCAATTAATATAAATCAGCACAATGTGATTGATAGTAGTCACCGTAGATGCATTTATTCAGACTGAAGAGCTGGCCTTTGCTTCTGAAGCAATCAAATTGCTGTGATGGTAAAAGTCCAACTGATCAAAGCAACTGAACTGAAAAAGCCACCTTTACTGCTCTCTTCCGTACCCATTGTGTGTGTCCGTGAAGGCTTGCTCCTGAGCGACATGCTCAGTTTTGCCTCCAACACGTCCAGGTATGGTGGGATTTTGCTGGGATGGAGGGATGGAGGGATTTTACTGGTAAGCTCCTAGTGCAGAAGCCACCCATACTGTCTCCAAACTACCCAGTCTGCTACTTAGGGGTTCCCTTCACTGGTTTTCCCAAAAGCTAAGATACATTTCCTCACAGCATTTAAAGAATGAGAAAGTCATTGCCAGCAGAGTCATGCCCGGTTGTGCGACTGGAACCTCATTCGAGTGATCTGCACTCTAGGTAACGCTGTAAAGAGCCGTTCATGGGTTTGGAAGATGCTCTGAATGTAAGAAAGCACACTGTTGAACACGAAGATAGCTATTAATTAAACAACGTTACGTTCGGGCCCTTGCCTCAAGGCAGCATTAAGAAGCAGGCACTCGCATCCTTGAATAGTTTTTTCTTATCTATGTGTTTGCAAGAAAAACAGAAGCACTTAGGTGTGGGTGTAGAG
>WUAM01000431.1:57935052-58002066 GCA_024336885.1 Actenoides hombroni | reverse complement strand
TATATATACACAATATACATATATTTCTATATATATGTTCTATATATGGTGCATCACCAGCAATTTTTTTTTTTTAGCCCCTGCTTTTTATGCCAAATTCATTACAAAAATAAAATATATATCTTAAGAATACCTTTAGTAGTCTTACGGACAAGAATTCCCTGTTCAAGACAACTAGTTTCTCCCTCATTGATTTCCATACTAAGCTTGCAGTGCTTGAACCGTATCTTGTCTTGTTTGACTTAAGCAGTCTGTTAGGTGGCATGCCATTTAAGTCTGTTCTCCTGCTTCATTTTCCTTGTCTAGAAGATTATACATCATATTAAAGATTTTGTAGCTTTTCTGAGCTGAAGAATTAATACATTTGGGTTTCTTAAGGATTTCTTTTGCATTCTTATGGATTACATCTTCTAATAAGAATACTGTCAGCTTACTCATGGTCTTATCTGACTGCCTCTGCTGGTAAGAGGCAGATGAATCGCCAGCGTGTAACGATTGATTTCTGCCATCCTTTCCCATAGGAGGGCTGGGGGTTTAGCCCTGTTTTCGACCTGCAGTTTGTCATGAGATGTGCAAGAGGTTGCTGGTCTCAGTTGTTTTTGAGACATCATCTCTGTCAAAGTTGGTTGAAACTGGCCGACTTCAGAAATTAATAAGGAAAATATTTTTCTTCAGTTGTCTTAATTTCTATTGTCAGCCTAATTTCTTGTGAAAGCCATGCTAAAATATCAGGCTAGTCTGACGATCTGGCTCTCTTCAGTTTTGGTTAAGTACTTTGTCCCACCTTTGCTAACACACTAATTCTCTAATCAGCTTTGTCACTGTTGCATACCTGCTGTTAAAAGCTCAAAACACTGTTTCTGTCATAATCTTTTAGTACACTATAAACAATTTGAATAATTATATAATGAAAATGATTTCTTCCTTTTACGGGAAGGAGACATTCTGATTTTAAGTTTCTTTTTTTCTCTATTGGAACTCATAGAATGCAAATAAATAATAAAAAATGCATTTTAATTCTTATTAGTGCCTGTAGGCTTTTTTGATTAGTACTTTTTTGCTTCCCTATAAAATAATTGGTATTGAAGACAATGAATTTCCTGTTTGTTTTCCCCATCTGCTTTTGTGATGGCATCATCAGCTTCTTGATATGCGACTCAGACAAGGACTAGCAAGTTTTCCAAGTACTCCTGTAAGTAAGGCCACATCAGGCAGGCTTTAAGCCATAGAAGAGAACAGGAAAGCAGTCATCTAAAAATGAAACTAGGGGTGCTGGAGTGGAATTTATGTACAGAGTTCTTGTTTGAGAGCAATACTTCTTTTTAGTCCTACATTTGATACATCTTGAGGGAAAGTTAAAAAGATCACTGTAGCCATTGTTACAAGTGTTTTGAAGGAAGGCAAAGTGTCCCAAGCGCTCTTCTAAATTTTGCTGAAGTTAGTTTGCCCATTTCTGTTAAGTAGGTTATAACATGTATATGTAAAATGAGACTCCCTGTGAATTTTGAAAAAATGAAAACTCCCATTGAATAACATCTAAACTGAGAATACAATGTCTTTTTCTATATCAGACACAGCTCCGAAACCAGCTAATCCACGAACTAATGCACCCAATTTTAAGTGGAGAACTTCAGCCACAGGCTGTTCCAAGTGAGGAGAGTTCACTTTTGATCACAGCTTCCAACAGCTTGGTGGCAGATCATCTACAGAGATGTGGCTATGAGTATTCGCTTTCTGTTTTCTTTCCAGAAAGTGGATTAGAGAAGAAGAAGGTAAGTTCAATAATTTACCTCTTCTAAGAGCTTTGATTTCTGGGAGTGGTCACATTCCAACAGAAATGAAAAAAAAAAAAATAAATCCTGTCTTGTGATAATAAAATACAAACACAAGTACAGCTACTGATCATCTCTGTGAAAGTTTTCATTATTCAGGGCCATTTTCATGAATACTTTAATTTGGCAACAAGCTAACGTTGCTGTTTTGGAAAGACATAACACAATCTCACTTTCTTCACCCACAGCCGCAGTCTGGCATGACCATTTGTGAGGCTGTGTGGCATCTGCCAGAGTGCTTGAGGAACTGATTCCAATTAAAGCTAACTTCTTGATTGGCCGTTGGGTTCCCTGAAAGTGTGGTTCATGGTCAGTTTAAGCTGTTCTGACTACAATCTGTGGCTGAAAAGGGCAGTCCTTGCCCTCTATTTCTCCTTCGTGTCTATGTTATAGGGTGAAGTTTTTTCTAACTGAAAATTTTTTGATCTGATGAATAGTTAGTTGTCATTTGTGTTAGTGAACTTACCTGATTTGTATGATAAATCAAGAAAAAAGGCAAGTAGCAAGAGTAGCATGTATCCAGGGTGATAAGGAAACAAAACTCTCTCTTCACAGCCTTAGCTGATTATGAAACCACATGCTGGCTGCTGCATGTCTTAGGTAGTGGGGACAAGTAAATGGACTCTGAAAGTGGTTTTACAAGGCAATAAATAGATCTTTCTAGAATGGAAAACATTCTACAACTGTAAAATAGTGCCTGTTACATGTTTGAAATTATTTTAAATTAGGTAACCTTTTCTAACATATTTTTATTTCCCCAAAGCTGTGGACCGTGCAAGATTTTCTTCAGTTAATGAGGGTCAATCCAAAATCCAGTCTTTACAGATCAGTGGTAAAGTTATTTTGATTTTGAAAATAAGCTTAAATCACAATTGTCATGTAGTAGACTGGCTAAAACATCTTTTGTTTCTTACAGATTTCGGGAACTCGGAAGGAAAATAAAGGTACAAGATGTTTATGCATGATGTAGACAAGGATAGTTGTGTCAGTTTTGTTAAGATGGGAGCAATAGAAATTCAAGTTTCTTGAGTGTATGTTGGTATGGAATAATGTGGATTCCGTCAGATTTTGACACTCTCAGTACACCAGGATGATGAATATTACATTTCAGGATTATCCAACTCCTATCTGTGGTGTGGATTGTGTTGACATTCACCTACAAAATAAATTACTTGAACATTAGAAATATGAAAAAAAAAATGTAATCAGATGCTAAATATAATGCTCTTTGGAAGCTTTTCACACTAACTTTGGAAAAATGATATTTTGGGTTGTGTTCGTAACTGACTATATTAACTAGTGTAATGTATGTTAAAAACTAGTTAAAGATTTATTTGACTTTCCATTGGTTTATATAAGAAATAATTCTTATGTCTGCATGCTGAAACCTGGCTATATTGTGGAGCCTGAAGTAGGTTGATCTTCAAAAACCTCTGTTGCCTAATGATCTCCTAATTGAAGTAGTAATAATCTGCTCTCTCAAATAACCTTGGATGTCAAAGATACATGGATGAAAGGAAGAGTTGCAAAATGACAGTTTTTGCAGAATGAGATGGACTGGATTATGCTTATTATAAATCTTAATAGTTTATTAGTATTTATTTTTTACTTAAATACTTGGTTCTTTTGGTAAATCAAATAGGTTTTCTTGTACAGTGAGAATGACTTCATTAATTACAAGCTCAAATTCAGTTCGGTATGAAATCATAACTAACTAATATATTGGATCTTGATAGGTTTTCTTATGCAGATTTTAATCGGACTTACAGAGCATCATCTAAGTAAGGAAACTCATGACACAGAAACTCAGACAACCTCAATGCCTCCTTACAGAAGATCTCTTGGTAAGTGCAACCTCTGCAAGCAAATCTTCCCAAATATTTTCATATTGGTAACTGGTATGGATTAATAAATTGTATGAATGTATCCATTCATCATGTACTCAAATGCAGCCTAAAGTAATAAGTAGTAAAGGTCATACCTATCACTAGTACATTGCTTTTCTAACCTTTCTTAAAATAAGGCAAAAGTCCCATTATGGGGTTTTGGGGTTTTTTATCACTAGATGTTTTCTTGGACCTTTAGGTAAGGGCTATAATGTCTTAGATGGACTTAAATGTTATGTGCTGAAATATGTTCTGGAAAAGACAATTGTAAATGTTTGCCTAGCCTCTTTTTCTATAGTGATAGTGTTTCAGTGAAAGTTGGGCATAGACTGGGAGTTCTGTAATTACATGCTATTAATAATACAAAAGCCCTAAAAGTTGCATGCAAAAGAAAATTCTTGTCCATCCATAATAAAGAGGATGAATGACTATGTAATATCACAAACAGTGCCTAAACAACTAAGTGCCTCCCCCTACATATATGTTGTGTGGCATAAAGGTGATAAATGGCATTTCTGTGCTGCCTCTGTTTTTGTACCACATAGGTCTTTCTGTGACAATGCTACTTGGGTAAACTAAGGAGCTTCCTACAAGGAGACAGGTTCCTACAGTCTTTGGTAGGATAACTGTGGTGACTGTTTAAATTATGATGAATGTGTTACCCTTTTTGTAGTTGAGAAGCTTCAGCTGATTGATGAACAGTTTGCAGACTCTTATCCCCAGCATCAGAAGTATGAATCTTTAGAAGTAAAACTTCATGACTATAGAAGAGAAATAGAGAAGCAGCTTCAAGCAGAAATGTATCAAAAGGTGAGACGCTGGTCACTGAATTTGTTAATTTTGCCTCTGCATGTTGCAATACTTAAGGTAAATTGAAATAAAAGCTCTGAGTGAGTCACAACAAATACAAAAGTCTTAAGTTAATCCAATATCAGTTGTTTATATGGTGAGATAACATGTGTCTATTTTCCATTCCTCTTTCTTGTTAAATATGCACAGAATGTTAAGCTTTTTATTCTGATGTTAATTTGTAACATAACTTTTGCTTTTTTGGTTTTGGGTTGGGTTTTGTTCTTTTTGTTTTGTTTTTATTGTCTTAATTTGGTAAATTTTATTTGCTTTTTGATTATTTTGTTTCATGGAGAAATATTTACTCTGCTTAGTCTTACTATTCAATATCCTTCCCAGTTAAAATTTTGAAGCTTGACTTTCCTTTTAATGCATAACGACTGAGAAGCGTGAATTGCTGCTGTGCAGCTCAATAGATAGTTGAGTTAATTTTTAATACTGATGAGAATTTGCAAAACATATTTTAAAACATTACACAGAAACACTAAAATTATATCAGACAATATTATGAATTGTTTCTGGTTGGGTTTTTTTGTTTGTTTGTTTTTTGTTTGTTTGTTTTTCTTCTATAATTGAAGACAACTTTTTTTAGAGAATTGTCACGGTTTAGGGTCAGGGCAGCCTGTTAGACCTATAACAGACGCTCTCTATTAACCCCCCTCCCTCGCCAAAGGGAAAGAGAAAGGGAATACAGGAGAGAGACTTAGCGATTAGAAAAGGAAACTAGAACAGCTTGAATGAAAATTAAAATAATAAAAGACAAGGGAATATATACAAATATATACAAAACCAATATTGAACCCAACCCCCCCGATGGCAGTTATGTCACTGTCACTACTGATGGTGTGGAGCAGGCACTGGGAGAGTCCCAGACTGGGCCCATCTGCAGATGGGTGCTGTGCTCAGGAGCTGGGTTCCAATACTGGATTCAGGAACACACCAGTTGGGATCAAAGGCAGAACAGACAGGGTCCTCCTTGGATGCTGGCCATTGAAGAAGTGCGATGAAGCCAGAAGAGCCAAGCTGAGAGAACTTGACCCTCATGACCCTCAGCTTTATACCAAATATGATGTCTATGGGCTGGAATCCCTCGCTGGTCAGTGTAGGGTCACCTGTCCTGCCTGCTCCTCCCTGCAGGTGCAGCCATTCACTTTCTGCACCCCCCCCAATGTGGTACACAAGACCCAGCAGTGGCCTTGGTCTGCACACCCATCCTTGGTACTAACTCTAAACACGGGGTGTTATCATTTCTGGAAGCAGACACTGTCTGTGAGAACAGGCTGCTACCTTCAGACAGTGCAGTTAGAGGAGACTGAGCTGAAAAGTATAATCACTGAACAGAGTTAGTTCTGTTGTCACTCAAACCAGGACAAGAATATTCTTTCATTTTGGGAATAAAATTACAACTTTTTCGGTCACATAATTCATCAGTGATCCCTATGTCTGAAAGACGAAGCACAGAGAGAGAGTTCATTTAAATACATTGTGGGTTTTTTTTCCCATAAGTTTCTGTCAATAACAGGGTTTAAGGGGTTTTGGGTAGAAAAGTGTAAACTAGCTGTAGTTCGTTTAAATATCTTTTTTTCAATGAATTTCTGTCAAGATCAATAGTTTACTTGCATATGAAAATGATAATCTGATAATCAGAATTCTTAGATACTTTTAAAGGCACTCATCTGCATATAAACTGTTTGAGGAAATTAATGTAGTCATTTATTCAGCTGGACAAGTAGAAGGATGGAAAGTTAAAACTGCCAATGTATTTCACCTCCATTTTTCATGTAGTCTTTATTCCCCAACAGGCACTGTCTTTTTAGTATGTGAAACATATTAATTGCTGTGTTATTTAGTTTGTCTCAGTTTAACCAAAGCAACAAAGGAGATTGGAATCTTAACCAGATACAAATCACTTCTAAATTCAGTTAAATTTGCACAGTTTCCTTTCCAATGTGATGTGAATTACTGTAAGATGTTTCTAATGCCATTTGTGTGTCCCACCTTTTTTTTTACCCTCTCTTTAACCTCATTTTTTCCAGTCTCACTTTTTTTCTATTGTTTTCATTATTTATTTTCTCTTTTTTCTCACATTTTTTGCCTTGTATGCTTGTTTTCCATTATCTTCAAAATCTTTACTATAACCCCACTTGTTCTTGCGCATAGTGCACTTCACACAGTTTATGGAGACGTGTTACTGATGATTTTTCTGTGCAGTTACAAGAGACATACTTTACTCTTTGTATGCATTTACCATTTTTTTTTTCAGTTGTGCTAAGAAGTCCGTGAACCAGGACCTCTTTATGTGAAGCAATGCGTTCTGCATTGCTTCACATGGTCAACACTTTTCTGTGTGTGTGTGTCCAGATTAATTTCTGTTGTTCCTGAGTGATTCAGGGTGGATCCGCTTCTGTCATTTCACTTGTCATCAGTAAAAAGCAGTTCTTGCAAAAGGAGCAAGAACAGAGACAGTGTAAGAGGAGGAATTAAAGAATGTGGCCATTCATTAATTCAAGTGGTGTATCACTCCTGCGCTGTTTTTCTTCATAGCCCTCTGTTTCGCTCTTGCCTAAAGATACTACTTTTGTATAAGTTCTGCTTTGGGATGCCAGGTAAATGAAAACTATACGAGACGTGAAAACAGTATGTGTTGCTAAGATACTTTTATCACAATAATTTAGTTTGATTGAATTATCATTTCCTAATAAGAATTTGTAGGTGAAATTTAGAATTGTCTAAGGAGGGATTGTCTTTGTCGATCTGAAGATGGCCCTACTTAACCCTCTCTTCCTCCTTTATGTAAAAGCTAGAACATTTTAAAGAAGTTGAAATAGCAAAGATTAAAATGGAGGAGAAAGTGCAGACCCAGAAAGAAATCTCTGAGCTGCGTCACGAGTTAGAGAAGACACATCAAGCAAAGTCTGAAGCCTTGATTTCTCGTGAAAAGAATGCTATTGAGAGGCTTCAGAAGCAACAAGAGGTAAAGTTCCAAATATTTTTTATTAATCTAGTACAAAATGATTCAGTGAGTCAATTAAACTGTTCTTTTATCTTTGGGAGATTTACCTTCAGGTCTTAATTGGCTTATTAGTGTAAAGCTTTGAATTTACTTTTATTCTTATAAATAGGGGAATGCATTTAGCAACTGCAAGAATGAATATGGGTAAATAGCAAAGTAGAGCTGGCTGGAAAAGGAGCAGTTCTACAAGCCGGGATTGAAGGATTTAAATTTAATAAATACTTTTAAATTTGTCCTAATAACTGATGACTTCAGATCACTGAGATTTATTTTTTTTTAACAGAAAGTTGAACATAGCTTTCAGAGTCCTTCTAAGTAACTGAAAGAATTTATGCTATAACTAAGTGCAATATATAGTCTGTATGGTACAAATGTGCCATTTCTGTATGTCATTATATGTTGAATATTATTAATATCCACTGTCTTTACTGTAAGCTAGATCTCATTTCATTTATTTGAATACTTTTTTGTTGATGAGTTTCTCCTTTGGTCTGCTAAGTCCTCGTGTTTTCCAGGAGTACTAACTGTTACTGCAGCACACAGTAATTTTTATATAGGTTTAAATTGCTTCTCCCAATCTCTGTTACTTTTCAGTTTTTGGAAGAATAGTTTGCTTGCTCTTCTGTTGCCTTTTTGCCTACTCACCCCTCTGCTGTCTGCTGCAGACCTTCCCGTTCAAATAATAGTAATCCACAAATGCCGGTCACATTTTTGCTTTGCTGTGGTGTTTTATTTTTGGTTTTTTGTTTGTTTGTTTTTTCTGTTGGTGTTTGTTTTTTGTTTTGTTTGTTTTCTTTTTTTCACCACCCTGAGATCATGTGGTATTAGTTAACGAAACAATCATATAGGTCTCTATATAGGTTATTATATACTAGTCTCTACTGTTGACCTCCTTCCAATCTGAAAATTAATCATTATATCACTATGCCATTAATTTTTTTCATGATTATGTCCTTAGGTGCTTTCAAGAAAACAAGCTATTTTATGATATCAATCTTCTTTTGTGGGCATGAAATTCAGTAATTGGGGGGAAAAAAAAGACAATTAGATCAACATATCTGTCAAGTATTGTGTATGAGCATTTGGTTGCTCATGTCAGCTTCTGCACTCACTGAAAAGTATATGCTTCATTTACTTGGGGACACATTTAACAGAGACCAGGAGCTTTACTGAGTTGAAGTATATTTACAGTAAAAGTAGAAGGTCATTTAACCTTTTACTAAGATAACTTAATTTCCTGGTCATAGCCCAGGAAATCTGGCTTGACAAGCTGCTCTATTTTTTGCACCAGGTACAGCAGCAAAGTCTTTCACCACTGTCATGTGCATTATGAATTGCAGCATTGATATGAGCACCTATACACCAAAATAATTATTTTTTTTTCTTAGCAATTATTATTTCTTTGGAGAGAAATAATGCCTTTTGTACTTAAGGACAAGAAAAGCTATTTTTTATTAATAAGAATAAATGTGACTTTGGGTATTAGCATGTTCATCACTTGAAGAATCCCTTTTACCATTCGTTTAATTTCTGTAACTTAAATTGCAAAACCATAAAGACTGTTGATTGACTCGGTTTCAGATGTAAATAATGTTTTATCAGGGGTTTTGACATTTATTTTCCCAATCATGTTTTCATGAAGAACCTACAAAACTGTTTTTTATTTTTAAAAAATCAGATGTTTGAACTTGTTTATTTTGTAATTTTTTTACATTTTTTCTTTTTATATAAGTTTTAATCAGTGCTATTTCTTAAAAGAAAAGTGTTTCCAGGTAGCCAGTGATGACTCCGTGGAAGGCATTTTTACTCAGAGTAAAAGGAGAAAGGGAATTAAAAAAACCCCAAAACCCTGCAATCAATTCTGAATCTTATTTCAAGTTATGACTATATAAATAATATTTATTGGTGTGAGACCAGTTCCTGAAGAAGATCCTTGAAAGTTTGAACGTGTTAAACAGTAGATACCTGTATGAAGTTGAAGTAAAACTAGAGGTAATATTTTGTGATTCAGATAGAAGCAAAGGAAGTCTACGCTCAGAGACAAAGTCTACTGAAAGATATTGAAGCCATAAGGACCAGAGAGGCGGAACTGAAGCAAAGAATTGAGGCATTTGAAATGTAAGTTGCTGAAGGGCATATTATTGTCTCTCTTTTTTTTTTTTTTTTCCCTGAAAAGCATGCTTCAAAATATTGCTGCTTCTGTGACATTGCAGTAGATTCTATATCCCAGAAGCTGTGTTTTGCATTTTGAGCAGTGTTGTGTACTGTTAGCAGGGATATGTCATAAAAAAAAGATATTTTAGGTTTTTTTCTGTTCCTCCTCATCCAACCCAAACAGCGCATCATTGCTTTGGAGACAAAGAGCCAGATGTTTTCTTTGAACTGTTTTAATTTAAAAATACCCAACCCCAAACTCCAAACAACACAGTATGTAATCCTAACACTCAGAGGAACTATTTTGCTTCTTTAGTTTTGGTTGTTCTTTTTCACTTGTCCTTAGTACGATCAGTTTTCTTTGGTTAAATGGAAAAATAAATAAGCCATTTTTAGCCCTGTTTTCAGTACTACTTAATGTCATTACTTTGTCATTTATTTTTTTTAATAGAAAAATTAGTCTCCTGCTAACAAAAACTTGGTGTTTTGTTTTTTGTTTTTTTTAAACAATCCAGCAGAGGGTGCTGATAGAATAGCATGCTCAGCACTATCTCCTCTGAAGCCTTTCTGGTGTGGGAAACTGAGCTAGGGTTAACCTGGGATAGCTGCATAATTGATTGGTACTGGATTTTAAATAGGGCAATTTAGTTTGTGTCACATCTCCTTGTTCTTAGTGAATTACAAGGGCAGATTCTGATGATAATTTTAAATTGCTGCAGTGTTCCAAGCAAGCATATTACCCTTTGAGTCTCTAAATGTTATTTAAAAACAAAACAAAACCTAAAGTTTGGACTTTATAACTGGTCATTGTCTGTATATTTATGGATATTTCAGCACTCAGAAACTTCAGGAAGAGAAAAATAAAGCTGTTGATGACGCACTTCGACATCGGGAGGTTGCTGTGAAAAACATAGAGGACACATATGACCAAAAGCTGAAGACGGAACTCTTAAAGTAAATTTTTCTTTTGTTTCTAATAGGTTTAATTCTGCTTCCTATGAAAACAGAATAACAAATTCTATAGGATTTATTTTCAAAAGCATAACAAATCAAGGACATTGAAAATGTGCATTCATGGTTTTTTTTGTTTAGATTTTTTACATGGAATTCTTTACTGCTTAGCTCTTTGCTAGTAAGACAAAATGTCCTGTCGGGTTCAGAAGAAGCTTGGTATAGAAAATAATTGTCCCTTAATTATAGGTGATATCAGTGTTGCAGTTTAAATTCTGTGTTGTTATCTGAGAAAGAGATGTGACATTAGTTGTATGCTTAGACAAGAGGATGTGAAACAGTGTTAGTGACTTCCTTTGACCACAATGAAAAGAACTGGCCATTTTACAAATGCAGAAAAGGCATGGAGGGGAAATTCTCATTAAAGAGGTGTTGCAGGTTTCTTGGAAAGAGTGAGAGGCACACTAGCCCGTTCCACAGATAGATTGGCTCCTACCTTAACCTGTCATTTTTGGAGAAGGGTTCTCTGATATAGATCACCCTCTTTTATTGACTACCATCTGCTTGGTCATGATTTCAAAGGAGTTGCTTAGAAAAGCTGTTTTGAAAGTGTGAGACATCATCTGTGACTGCTTATGAGGTGTTGCAGTGGGCATATCCTAACTTTGCTCTTGAACCTTCTTGCAGTGCCTTGCTCAGCTGAAAGGTTAGTTACCTGATGCTTCAGTGCAGGCACGTGCTCTTGGCATGTGATTGCCCTTGTATTCAATGGCATGAAATCAAATGACTGATGTATCATTGCTCTTTATTGCAAGCCAGTGAACAATGAGTATTATCTGTGTTAATCTGCTTTTATTTAAATTACAGAGGAAAGGTGTAAAGAGTAGGTTTTTATAAGAATGATGCCTCAGCTGAAACTGAGTAGATGTGAGGATTTTGTCAACGAGAACAGTGAAATGCATAATTGACTCACCTTGTTATCTTATCTAGTCTGTAACTGCTAGTTACAAATATGCTTCTAAAGTGCTTTTGGCTCATAATGAGAAGCAAATTATTTTAAGGATGAATTGCTGCTTAGCTTATTTTATCCACATACAAACTATTTTAGATATGCTGCAAATGCTCAGGAAGATAAAATCCATGTCTTTTGTCCCAAATCTGTAGCAAAGAACTTATTGTAGAGAAATATGCTTGTCAGAATTTATTATTTTTTTTTTAATTTTATTTCTCTGGTAGACATTAAATGCCATAAATGGGAGAAGGAACTGAGTGGTCTGGACCATTTGCAAAAATGCAGATATGGCAATCTCTGAAAATATTTATAATCTGTGTCCCAGTTATGCAAAATGCTGAGCTTCCTTAGCTCCTGTAAAACTGAATAGTAAAGTATGATGATTGTTGGGCTGTGAATAGTGGTGTACCTGGGCTGTCCTCAGTGTCTACCTGGTGGCCAATGATGAGCAGAGAACCCTTGGGACCAGTACTGGGACCCATACTGTCCAACACCTGGATGTTGACACGGAGCATCCTCAACAACTCTGAACATGAGACTAAATTGAGGGGAATGGCTTCCACAGTGTATGGCAGAGTTTCAGTCCAGACATACTTTGATAAGCTTGGGGATTATGCCAACATAAACCTTAGGAATTTTAAGAAGGAGAACTGCAAAGCTCTGCAATCGGGACAGAATATCCTTGTGGAGTATGGGGAAAAGGAATTGACTGAGGAGCTGCGTCTCTGAAGAGGACATGGGAGTTACAGTGAACACCAGGTTGACTATGAGCCAGCAGCACACTCTGGCCAATGAGGCAAACAGTGTGATGCATGACATTAGTAGCAGCGTGGCCAACAGGATGCTGGGGGAAGTTATTATCCCCTTTGGGTACTGGTGAAGGCTGTGCTAGGGATATCATGCCCAGGTTTGGGCTCCCCAGTTCAAGAAAGTAATGAAGAAACTGGAGAGAGCTTAGTACACATCTGTCAAGATAGTTATGGGACTAGCAGATGTGACCTCTGAGTTCATATGGCAGGGGCTGTAAATTGTGGTTTGGGAGACTCAGCTTGGATGTGGGGCAAAGAATTTTTCCTGGGTGGGTAGCGCAGCAGTAGCACAGGTGACCTTGGGAGGGTGTGGTATATATATCCTTTGAGGGTTTTCCAGACTTAGCTACGGAAAGCCATGGCTCACCTGCTCTAGAGTGGCAGTAGTCTTGCTTTTTGAGAAGGCAGTTGAATGAGGTGATTGGCAGGGCCCTTTCCAGCCATTTCAGTAGCTCTGCAGCAACTGATCTTGTCAACAAATGTGTGATTATAGTTTAGCTGGGAAAGGCAGGAATTTACACAAATGCACATGTGCACATACATTCTTTGGGAATACATAATTCTTTTTACTTCTAGATACCAGCTTGAATTAAAAGAAGAATATATAGCCAGAAGCAATAAAGTTACTGAAGATGAGAAAAAAAATAAAGGTAACCATCTCACTAAGATTAAGTAGCTGTTTATCTCTAGAACTTTTACTAGCAAGTGTCAAAACAGTCATTACTAGACAGTCACAGTGTTCAGTAGCAGTGGTATAAGTGACAGAAGAGCCATCAAAATAGATTTTTGAAAAAGTGTAGCAGGATCCAGTGACAGGCCAGCAACTCCTTGCTGTTCAGAATGGAGTGGAAGCCATGAACTGCTGATTTGCACAGAGGCTGCAAAGCGTTTTGCTTTTTCAGTTTCCTGTTTCCTTCTGAAGTCCTACTAGCTCATTCGTTCTCTAATTGAACTCTGGTACAGTCTGGTACAAACTGGCGACCATTCAAGGGTATAGTACATTTATTGTGCACAAGATGTTTTAATGGGAGCTTGAGGAAGGGAGCTGGGACAGATAACATATTTAGACTGTCTAAGTTTGGGACGTGAAAGAAATGATAGATCATGTGCATACAAATTTGATTTACTTAATTCTAAAGAAGTATTCGTATGCATATGTATGTATACATACAGTGTGATTTACTTCATTTTGAAGGAGTACATATGACATTCAGTCATTTTTATGTCTGGAATTAAATTGAGCGTTGGGCTTAGCAGCTTAAACTGGTTTTTGCTGATACAGTTTTTATTGTAATAGTCTACTAATTTAATTCAGCATTTCGTAATCCTCCCTGCAGAGAAAGCTATGCTTTTGCATGAAGAAGCCATCGCTGTTAATTCAAAAAAGGAGGAACTCAAGCAAGCTATATCACGCACGAAAGAGCTTGAGGTAATTGTAAACATGAATTGAAAGAAGCTGTATTCTAATCAGTGCATTTGAGGTACATTTAAAAAAAAAAAAAAGTGAAATAAAATCAGTTGTTAAGTTGTACAGCGTGGTTCATAAGCTTCTAAACTCTTTTTTATCTGCAGCTGGATTTGGAGTCAGTGAAGTCCCAGGTTCTGTTGGTCAATAAACAGAATCAATTGTTGACAGAAAAATTGAAAGAGGTATCAGACTATCCTTTGCTAAAGGAGGAGAAATTGGAGCTCCAAGTGCAGAATAAACTACTTAGACAACAGTTGGATGAGACACGCAGTGAGAACCAACATCTTCGAGACAGTCAGTGTGAATGATTTAGTAATTTTCTTGTTAATGTTTCCCTAAGTATTTGTTTAGAAGTAATTTTTCATTAAAATACATTATTTGTATTATGTTTAGTAGTAGTTTGCATTAAACCCCAAATAATGTTTGTGTAAAATGAAATAGTCCCTGGCATTCTAAGTTTATTTTGTTTAATATGTCTGTAGAGTACAAATCCCAAATTCAGTGGTAGCTGTAATAATGTGAAGAATATCCCTTTCACCCCTTTAAAAAACCCAGTGCAGTACTTCTAACCATACCATCAGCATGGTTAATAACGGTAAAAAACCACTGCATTATTAAGTGCTTGCCTGACTATAGTTATAAAATGCCAGGTATTTTTAATGTGCGTTTGAGATTACGGAAAAGCAGCAATGTACACCTAGTTACGTAAGGCAAGGGTATGTATTTTTCTTTGAGAATAGGACAGTCTGGGCCTAGTTTTTAAAAGACTGCACCAACAAAAATTTCAGTCCTTCACAGAAGAAAGAAAACAAATCCCTAAGTACTTTATTCAAACAAAGCCTTGTTATGTTCCTAAAAACAAATCCGTTCTAGATTTTGAAGGGGTATCACGTAGAAAAGTGCACGCTCGTTATTCTATGGCTGGGTTTCTGTCGTTTCTTTTTCTGGATAGAGCTGTCCCAGCCCTCAGCAGAGCACCTGGCCTGCCAAGCAGAACTGAGGAGAGTGGAACATTCTAGGAAGCTGGCACTGGATGAATTTGAAAGTCATAGGCAGATTTTGGAAAAACAGCTACAGAGTGAGGTAAATTTATTCTTTCTAAATAATTTGAATCCTTCATTCTTCCTGTTGTCTTATTCATGTTTATTTTTGTACCTGTGCATGCCTTGTAGAAGGTAGTTATAGGGATTGTTTGTACTCTACTTTTTTTTTATGTAAACAAGCTAAAGAAAACAAAACAACACCAAGAACATTAAAAAGAAAACCCAACCCAACTTTACCAAAGTAAATCTTTCCAAGTCATTAAGTTGTCAGAACTGACTTGCAGCGGGATACTGTCTGTATATGGTTTGACTAGACCTGAAAAACATTTAGAAACAAGTATTCAGCCAGTTGAGATTACTCTTTTTGTTTGAGATGTGCTGGTTTTTGTTTTTCTTTCAATCTCCTATAGGTTGAGCGTTGTGCCCAGTTAAAGACCCAGTTGTTGGACTCTGAAGCTACTGTCAGGAAGTTGAATGCGCAGATTGAAGAACTGAAACTGCAGGTGAAACAAACGCAGGCAGGTTTGTATCTTACACCAGAGTCCTTTGTGAAGTTCACTTACCACACCTGTCTAAGAATTTCCAGCAGCTTAATAAAGCTGCAGTTACATAGAAGTAAAATACCACCAGTGAGCAGATTGCAAGTTTAAAATCAAAATCCATTAAGAAGCTCAGTTTAAAAAGCAGACTCATTACAACTTTTCCTTCCTTTTAGAAAACAAACATATAAGAGGAAGGGAAAACATTCTTCCCTAAATTCTTGCATGTATTTATTAATTGTTTTTACTCAGTATGAAGACAGTAATATTTGGTGATAGCATAATCACCATTTTCCAGGAGGCAAGTTGTTTTTTTAAAGGATTTTCATTCTTGAATGTTCATAATAAGAATAACCAATTTGAAATTGTATTGCATAGCTCACAAATTTAAATCTAAGTTTTAAACAGCTGTTGTCAAGGCTAATAACTTAATGCATCTCATACGGGCATTAGAGAGAGGCACTTGTGTAAAACAATTCTGTCTGCTGAAGAAATGTAGTTCTAAAGATGCCTATCTGACAAATTGCTAGTATCAAGTATGATAAATATAAGTTTTGGCATGTATATTTAATCTAAAAATACGGAATTGAATTATATAATGATTATACATTACATACAGCACATGTTACACCATAGTTCAGTAGATTCAATACTTTACTCAGTAGAGTAGTATGTACATTTTCATATGTGGTACAAGTATTGGTACTAATTGGAATTGGAAATTTGTTAGTGTTAAAATACAAATATATATTTTATTAAATGACTGAAAGCACTGCAGGAACTTTCATTTTCCATCAGGGCTAAGAATGTCAATGAAGAACTACTTATGTAGAATAAAACCAAGGTTGTCATTTTGCTGAGAAAGATACAGCCCTGTAGGTTGGTCTTTTGGGCTTGTGGAAGCATGCAAGTGTAAGCCAGGAAGAAGACAGCCTGAAAACATTGAATTTAACTGATAATTTTGGATAAGCACTTAAAAAAAACCACAACAAAAAAACAAAACAAAAACACACACACACAAAAAACCAAACTAAACAGCTATCTATGTGCTATGTTGTTTTTCTCCAAATTTCTTTTTTTGATCTACATAGAAGGAAACTGTTAAGAATTGTGTCCTGCCTTGTGATCCGTACCCTTTAACAGTGTGATTTGGTATGATGTGTCCAAAGTGGTGACATTTTATTTATTTATTGAAACATAATTTAAGAAATAACAGTGTGCATACTGGTAGTTTCACATGGAAGGATCATATACTAAAAAATCATTTTAGTTATAATTTGCAGCTATGAAGCTACAATAGAAATACATTTAAGTCAGCCCATTAAATTCTCAAAATGTAAGCTAATTCCATGTCTAAAAAAATTTTGATCAAATTGGAATTTCAATGCTGTAATTTTCTGTTTCATTATGGGTCTCTCCCTCTCACTTTTTATTGTCACTCACTCTCTCTTGCTATAATTTAGCTCTGGAAAATGAAGTGTATCGGAATCCAAAGCCTTCGCTTATCGATCGCTCTGTCCTTGACTTCACTAGTGACAGAATTGTGCCTCATGATATTTACATGGATAGCATGTTCCTGAAGAATCAGGCTGTGGCCGATGCGATGAAGGTGAATGCTGGGCCGAGAGCTGCCTGTCGTCAGCAGTTACAGCCACGTAGTGCTTCTCCAGATTCTGACCTGGAGTGTATGGCACAGACTCGGGCTAGAATAAAAGAGCTAGAAAAAGAGGCAGAGTATTTGGAAGAAGCCTACAGGAACTACCAACACAGAGTCATGCAGGAGGCGGCTGCGAGCAGAACGCCGAGAAAGATGCAGTCTCCTTTACTTCTACAGTGTGCTGTTAATAGACCCCCCCTGACTACCCAGCATGAACTTCTAGAGGATAATCCCAGCTCCCAGCATTCCCCCCTGAGCAGTCCAAGAGGTGAAAAACACATCAAAAGAACTGGACAGGTTGATGTCTTTAAAAGTCCCTTAACACCACCACACAGGGGACCGTCGTCTTCAAGACGCCTTTCTTCTACTCCTGTTTCCAAATTGGAAAGACATCTCAGTAGCAGGAAGATTTCAGATGGTAAGTTAACAATTGTTAATGTGGTGTGGTATTGGGGTTTTACTTATTGTTCCTCTTGTGCTATGGGAAGAGAAAGATTTAGCAGTGATAGCCTTTTACTCATTTGTTCTTTGTTAAGAAGCACGAAAAGTCAGAGACAAAACATGGTAGCTGCTTGGAGTATTGCTTCTTCATGAAAACAAGTACTGGAGAAATACATTGACAGAGGCTAAACATGCTGCACTTAGTTCAGGTAGCTTTAAAGAGAAGACTATGCCATATAAGTCACTACAGGTGTAACCTTATGATATGCAGAGTTTCATTCAAAGGTTGCTATTAAGTATAACTACTTTGCAATGTTACTTGTAATTTGCTAGTTTTAGTAACCCTCCCTCTGTAGTCCTGGCCCCCCATTTGGCTGTTGTAGTTAACATATGCAGCAGAAGCCCACCTCATGTGGCCTCTCCTAAATGGAGCTTTCCTGTCTGAAAGGTCCAGAATTGCCCTTGGTTTTTTTTTTGGTTTTTTTTTTTTTTCTGTGACATCTTTATCAAATGTTCATGAGTAACTGTGGGGTGGCGAGGATCAGTGCTTGGGCGTGATTGGAACATTGTAATTTGCTATTAATTTCACAGTGTCTAATAATTACACAGTTGTTTGTTTTGTTGTTGTGTTTTTATTAAAGAGGCAGTACTCAGAAAAGCAAGCAAAATAGAAAATTGAAAATTTAAAAAAAAATTACGTTGTTTCAAATCTGCAGCACCTCTACTTCTTGAATCGTGCAGTTCTTGTCACCCTAGCTCAAAGTGGATTTAATAGGATGACAAAAAGAGATAGTAACAAAAAAGAGATAATGATCAGCTTCTACATGAAGAAAGGTTGAATATAAGAAGGGCAGCTTAGTTGGGGAAAGAGTTGGCTGAGGCGGGCTGTAGGAAACCTAGGCGCTACAGAAATTGAGCGGTATGTAGTGTAGGAAAACATTTTTGCAGCTAGATGATATGTTCTCAAGTAGCAGGTTGTAGTAAATTACCATATGAGTTGTCTGGTGTGCCGCCTGTGTCCTGACATGCAGTGTGTGCTACACTGGGGAGGTGCAGATAGTGAGTACTACCTGCTGTTCTTGTCCATTTGTTTTGCATGTGAAAATTTGACAAATTATTTTATAAAAAATTGGATTTGGGTGGGCTGTGGGTTCCCACCATGAACTGATCTGCTGATACACGAGTACAGCAGAACTGCTGAGTCCTGTTCTGTCAGCTCTCAGCTTCTTTAGAGGATGTTCATCTGTATTGCATGGGCAGGGGGGCTGTCTGGATATCCAGGGGCAACCCTGACATCCTGACTTCTGCCCTAGAGTGGTGGTGTGCGCACAGTCCAATTATGCATGTGTTGAAAAACCAGCTTCATCTGAGAAATTGCAGAGCAAATAATTGACTAATACAAATTGTGGGGGTTTTTATTCTGCAGACACGAGTGGCTCATACCTTGCCTCTTCGCAGCAGAGTGTTGACCAGGTGCTTTCTCCTATTTCAAAGCCACCTCTACTTTCATCTTCTGAGTCTGTTTCTTCTTCACCATCCAGTCATGGCCAGAAAATCAGGTAACATTGTTTACAAAGCAACATTTTACCCTACTTTTTAAAGAAACATTTCTCTAACTGTTCATTGTGCTAGCGGCTTTTACAATTCAAGCAAGCCATTAATTTTCTGAGAACTTTTCTAAAGATGGATAAGGATTTCCATTCTTGAATATCATACCTCAAGAGGAACTTAATTATAAAAACTACAAACACCCCCCTCCTCCCACATGCAGACACCTTTGTCAGATATGATCTGACAATTTTGCCTCTGTTAAATTTGTGCTTCCTTATAATGCAAAGTTATGTGCAGTGAAATACTTAAACTTCAAGTGTATTGGAAACTTCAGATGAATGTGGTGCTTATTAAAAAAAAATAAAATATGTCCTATGACAAAGTAAAACTTGATTGAATTATAAAGTGTTCTGTAACATCATTTCACTGTTGTAGTTGAGCAAGGGTGAAAGGTTATTCCAAAGATTCCCTTTGCTGGGGAAAATGGTAATGGCAGCACTAGCTCCAGAGCCTGAAAACTCCACTGCTGTGGAACAGTGCAAGGCAAAGGACTAGAAAACCTGGAGAGTGAGAATGTGAGGCTTCCTAAGTGTGTCTTGCTTTAATGTAGATATAGCAAATTGATAAATACCCATCATTAAAATTTAGTCAAATTCTGCTCTTCAAGGATAATTAACTAATGTTTAGAACTGTGCTTCTCAGCACTTTCAGTTTGTGCTACTTCAACCAATATAAGTATTGTTTAGTTACCATGTGTGGCTCTCAAGATAGAAGGTGGTTCATTTGGTTGCTGCCACCACCAGACAGAAACAAGTCATACATAGTTTAGGGATTCCTGGGCTCAGGTCAGGCTAATTTACTTTGTTGGTTTTCAGACTTCTGTAGATATCTCTGTTAGATATAGCTCTAGATTTAACAACAAATTTCTGCTTTTGCCATGCCTTGCTTTTGCCCTTCTTTGCTTTTCTACTTTTCTTGTGTCAGTGTTGTGACAAACTTCAAAGCAAGTGTGGTGTGGCTTCTCATACTTCAAGAGAGCTGCAGGTTCTGCAGTGTTTGAAGTCTATTGTATCAGTGTAGACTTTCTGTTGCATTGTATTTCTTCACACAGTAGACCACTTTCAGGCAGTTGAAGGAAAGAGTAATTGTTAATAAGTAAATATTCCGTTTATCACTAATTTCAGAAAATGTGTCTTTTAAAAGTTTCCTAAAAATGTAAAATCTGTTTCTAAAAGTAACTGAGTTAACCAACCACTGACTTGCATGCTTATTGTACAATGTCTATGAGGAAAAAACAATTTATTAAAAGCCCTGAGGAATGTATGCATATGTCCAAGATATATTTGACTCTTCCTGGTGTCCCATAACTTTGGACCTATTGATAACTTAAAAATGTAGACTGTGTACTTTTTTTGATTAAGAACAATGTCTGTATTGTGCTGCAGATGGGGACGTGAGGGTACTACAGTGACCAATTAACTATTCCTTGTCTGACAGGATTTTTGTAAATAATTACCTGAGTGTGAATGTATTTTTAGCAGTTTGCTATCATGAGCTCTTTTGGGATTTGACAGTTTGGATTCCTTTAGTAGGCTTCTGTGCCATCCATATAAATGTGATCCCAATAAGGCTAACAAGAACTCTTGCTGACATTGTAGACTAATTTGAGAACAAACTTCATTTCAGAAGACAAAGTTGGGTCTGAACTTCATTTTTCAATGACTTGAAATTTTTTTCAAGAAAAAAATTTTTTTAGCTTTACAGCTACAAGCTCATCATAAATTCCTGTCCAAAGTCATGATCATCTCTCATCTTTCCCATACCAGAACAGGCCTTTTGCATAAGCCTGATGTTCAAAAGCTATTAAGGTCATATTTGATGCACACAAAAACCCTCAGTAAAAAAAGGCCACTAATTCCTTAATATATGTCTCTTGCTCTGTCTATTTTTCACATCTGTGACCTGACTGATGAGCTTTTGCTGATTGAAGTTCAGTAGTTTCTGCTGCCTTACTGAGAATCTAAATCAAGGCAGCTGTACTTTCTCACTTCATTCATTAACAAGCTATAATGCTAATTTATTTATTTATTTATATTCTCTGATGAGCTTGGTCATGTGCCTGTATAAATGCTTTCAGGATAGGAATCTGTCATCTTGTTTGTGGGAATGGGATGGGTAGCAAAACTTTTCTCTTTTTGCTTTTTATTTTATTTATTGTTTTGTTTTTAAGATCTCTTTTTGGTAAATTAATAACTTGGGAAAATTAAGGTGGATAAAAATGACTTCTCTTTCCTGTCTGTATCTCCTGTTTCCGTGTATGAAATTTCTCTGTTCTTCACAGTCACTGGTGCCTCCACTCTCCAAAACTGAGAATCCTGAAGAGGTGTCTCCAGAAAAAGCTCGAGTGTTTAATTTTCAATGTTTCTTTCCTAAGAAGAGACACTTGAATTGCCCTTAACTTGCTAGCCATCATTCCAGATTTGATGGCTGAGGAAAGACAGCTTGTCCCGGGACACCTCTAGTAGGCATTTGTAGGGCTTTCTTATTTCAAGTACACAATATGCATTTAATGTAGAGAGGATCTCCTCTGTGTGTTTAGAGTTTGGGGAGAGCCTTTATGGTTTTGGCCTTGAAAATAAGTGGTTGGGATTTCTAGGAACTGTGAGGTTAGTTCCTCTAAATGCCTGTCACTTGTTTACCTGCTCATTCACATTTTCTACAGTATGTCTCAGATTTCCAGTAGTCCTGTGACAGACCTCACAAAGTGCAGGTTGAATGTTAACCTGCATGTTAAGGTGATAGGGAAATATGCTGGAAGACTTGTGAGGGGCTGTACTTCTCCAAAGGGTGTTGAAGAGTCCACCCTGCCTGAAGAATGAACAGTGTGAGCAAGTTGTGCTTCAGAGAACAGGCAGCTATGGGTTGTAGTTGCTTTCCTGAGTTCCTTGTGAGGAAGCAAAGGAATGATGTCCCAATAATTTTCTTGAACTTCTTGCTTTCCCAAGGCTTTCTTAAAGGGAAAACATTCTTTTGTTGAGTGTTTTTTTAATTTCTTGTGCCTTGGATTGTTTTCTGTTACAGAAAATATTTGAGAAATGCCTGTGTGGGCTTTTCCAGCTATTTACTCATTATTAGGCAGATTCCACATCATTGATGTGTATTGTGGAATTAGTTTATGCCCTGTAGATTTTAAGTGGGAATGGGAACTTCTTTGAAAAGAAAAGAAAACGCAATGCTGTAACACCAGTAAGCCACTACAAGTTAGATCTCTGTCAGTGGGGAAGAACAATTGCTTCTGTGACTACAGGAGCTCATTGTTTATTTATGTTTCAAGATATGAGTGGTATGAAGGAGGCCAATAAACACAGACAGGAAGACTGGAGTTATAAGGCAAATTATTATATAAACCAATCCTGTTTTTTTGTTTAGGGCTGAAGAAACTGATTGTGAGGGTTGTTTTAGGCTAAAAAAAAAAAAAAAAAAAAAGGTAATTTAAGACATTATCAAAATAGTTTAGCTGGTGGTAATTGTTCAAGTTTTGATGGTGATTTTAAGCGTAACTCATGCAATTTAATCATTTGGTGTTGATTGGCACGCCAGTACTGTGTTATGAAATATTGACATGAGGTACAGTCCAGGGTTTGCTTGCCAACTTTGTATGATGGAATGAGTTTTGAAAACTGGAATTACATGTGTTTATTCTCCTTTATGAGGCAAACCTCTTCAGTGTTCTGAATCTGAGGCAGAGTATTGACTGGGTTTTATCGCAGTGTTTCAGGACACGGTATTGGAGAAAGTGCCATACATGTCCTTGAACTGTGCAGCCTTAAGAATTATTTAACACATAACTATTTCTGTGAAAGAAAGACTGAAAACATGAAGTAGCCTTCTAAAACCTCAAAATTCCATTTACTCTGTTGTATTTGATTTACAGGGTATTTTTTGCCAGTGACGTTACTGAACTGTCTGGCAACGTAGATTTGATTTCTCCCAAGATTTACATTTTTTGTATTGAACAAGTCTCATTGTAAGGGTATGTTTTGTTTGTTCTCCACTTTTGCCCCACGGAAGACCTGAATTCCTGAGAAACTGTAAGCACAAACATATTTACGCCGTGGTGAAGAGCAGCAGCTGGTGTGAAGTAAGCTCCTTTATAAAGTGCTGCTGCTGAATTTCATTAGTGACCTGTACTCCTTTTGCTATTCTGGTTCTGGTCAGAGTTTAGTTGCTGGGTCACGCGGGAGGCATTGTTCTTTCAGATTATCTTTCTGATGAGATAAATGGGGATTTAGAATGAGGGCACTAACCCCATTTTTCATAGAACCCAGATTTTCACCCCCCTGCGTATACGTTTTGCCAGACATCTAATCCTAACACATTTCAAACACATCTGTTAAGATGACATCGAAGTGGAAATTAGACTGTTACACAGAGCCTTAAAAGGCTTTTTTTTTTTTTTTTAATGTCAGTTGACTGAGTGTCACAATTCATTGTATTATTATTCCTTACAGCTTTTTATGCTTTTCGAGAGTGTATTTTGTCTTCATGCATGGTTATGTCCTATATAGGCCTTGGGGAAAGGCTGCAGGGAGATGGCTGTCGGAGAGATGGGGCTGATTTTTGGTAAAAGTTAGAGCATTGGATTTAAATACCTTCACTTTTGAGTGAGGAAGTTACAGCATTTTGGTTGCATGGTTTTTCTGTTTGGTTTAACCAGTTGCTAAGCATGTGAGTAATCCTTGTATTTAAATCTCGGATCGCTAGCCGCTTAACAGTTTTGCATTTATATTTATAGAATTGTTTATGTTCTTCCTTATTCTTTCAGACGTCATAATCAAGGAACAGATAAACAAAATTTCAATGATATCCACAAACCAGAGAAACTAATGTATGAAGACCTTGAAGAACATATTTCATCTCTTGAATGTAAGTTTTAGTCATTTTGGACAGTTTGTTTAACACTTCAGGGCTTAACAGTTGTTAGACAATTGTCTTGATAGTTTAAAACTGTAGCTGGAGAGAAGAAATTCTGACTGGTGTTGGAAATAAGGAAAACAAACTGTCTCAGATGATGAGAGGTTAATTTTCTTCACATTCACATCTTTAGAGGAGAAGGGTATGTTGTAAGAAGTAGACACTAAAATCGAGTTGGTTCTGAAACTTGGGAACACGCTTTTTGTTCAGAAATCTTGCATAACCTGGTTCTGATTACTGCATGTGGGGCTTACCGTTGATTCAGATTTTTTTTTTTAAATTGTGTGGGATTTTTTCTTTTTTTTTTTTTTTTTTTTTTTAAACAGCAAGTGCACTAGTATGTGAACTAACTTGAGGTTCTATTATATTTGCTGCATAAAGCAAAACTAAAGAGTTGTCATCATGAACCAATATCAGAGCAGTGTTACCAAGGGGTAATTCTGAAGATGAGTTTCTGTGGCCATTACATGTATTCTTGTTGGGTTTTTTTCCCCTCAGTAACTGAGGCTTAAATAACATTATGGATTAAAAGTTACTTTAGAAGTGAATGTAAATGCATGACAAACACTGGCAATTATGCTGCCATTAACATCCCTCAGTAATTTTGGAACATACTACATATATCACATATTGGAATAGTTACTGAGACATGAATGTTATCACAATTATTTTTTTTTTTATCTGAGGTCAGCATTTTACTACATTTATTTTACTACATTTATTTTATTACATTTATTTTATTACATTTCTGCTCTCTGTTTATGGCAGGAAGAACTCTGTCATTACGTGGTGGTTGCATTGTTTGCTATAAAATGTTTCCTTCTCTCTCTATACTGCAGTCAAGCCTGAAGGTTCAGTTTTCAAAGAGTTTTGATGTAACAAAGGTACTGTAGAAAGAGGAAGATAATAAAAATTAATGTACTTCATAGCCATTTGTATATAGAGAAAGAAGCATAGTCACTGGCTTTATTTCCTCATTTTTCAGCATTTGAGTGACATCTTAATGTTGGACCTGAGCAGCCTTATCTCCCATGAAACTGCGGGTTTAAAGTGAAGTTGTCAGTGAGAAAGGTGTGAACAGCAAGCTGAACACCATTCACATTTCCAAATTTTGTTAGGTCTGTAAAGTCTTGAGACTGGCACAGATACATCACTGGGTGGTACAATTAAATTTAGAGTTGGTGAAGAGATTATAATTATTTTCTGGGAGAGTTAGGGTCACTGATTTCAAAGAAAATATTGCTAAGCAGTGTGTGTTTTCTGGGTCCAAGACTGACTTATTCTTTGTGGAAGATGGAGTAATGCCCTTGCTCACTCTCCTGAACCTGTGAGAATATGGCTTTCAGTAGTTTAAAAACCAACCAACCAAACAAACAAAAAAGGTACTGTTTGTTAAAATGGCAAATGTGCTGATGGTGTGTAGTGATAATTAGCAGAAGCTGATGATTCATCTATACATTACTATGTGAAGTTTTACTCAGTCCATTTGTTGCTTTTTTAATTTATCTCATTTAGTTTTCAGAAGCTTTAAATGCATTATTTGAATGTGAACTGAGCCTGTAGCCACTACTGGTTTCTACTCATCTCATATTTTAATAGGATTTAGATTATTTTCTTTTAAATTTTGTATTAGAGACTTTTCGGAATACATGACACATTTCACTTTTGTCGCATATGAGAACAGACTGGCATTTTCTTGGCCATTAGTCCTGAAGAGATGCTGTGCCCAAGTAAGTTACCACTGTAGTGATGTGTCAAATAATGATGTCAAATAATTTTTCAAGTTTGCATATGCTGATGATTTGTCAATCGACAGTACCTTATTTGGGTCAGACTGACTCAAAAGATGGTATCAACATGTAGAAGGAAATTGGAATGGCTAAAAACGGGAGGAGAATAAATATGTAAAATCTAAAAGGTAAATGTGGAATAAGGTATAATGAAGGAAGAAGTTGGTAAGAGTAGATAACAGAAAATGTGGAAGCCTTTTAACCCTACCGTGAGTGAGCTCTAGCAAGAAAAGACTGGAATTTCTGTTGGCAGTAATTGCTCTTAGTTGATGTGCTTGGCTGAAGGGAATAATGCATCCCTTGCTGTGCACCCTTACATGAAAAAGTGAATCATAGAATCATTTGAGTTGGAAAAGACCTTTAAGATCATCAAGTTCAACCATTAACCCTACTCTAACAAATCCACCACCAAGCCATATCCCCAGGCATCACATCTATACAGGTTTTAAACACACCCAGGGATGGTGACTCAACCACCTCCCTGGACAGCCTGTTCCAATGGCTGACAACCCTTTCAGTGAAAAAATTGTTCAGAATGTCCAGTTAAAAACTCCGCTGGTGCAGCTTGAGGCCATTCCCTCTCGTTCTGTCACTAGTTACTTATGAGAAGAGACCAGCACCTACCTCTCTACAGCATTATTTCAGGCAGTTGTAGAGAGTGGTAAGGTCTCCCCTCAGCCTCCTTTTCTCCAGACTAAATAGCCCCAGTTCCCTCAGCCTCTCCTCATAAGACTTGTTCTCCAGATCCTTCGCCAGCTTAGTTGTTCTTCTCTGGACCCGCTCCAGCACCTCGGTGTCTTTCTTGTATTGAGGTGCCCCAAACTGAACACAGTATTTGAGGTGTGGCCTCACTAACTCTTGAGTAGAAAGGGACAATCACCTCCCTGGTCTTGCTGGCCACACTACTTCTGATACAAGCCAGGATGCCATTGGCCTTCTTGGCCACCTGGGCACACTACTGGCTCATGTTCAGCCAGCCATCCACCAGCACCCCCAGGTCCCTTTCTTCTGGGCAGCTTTCCAGATGCTCTTCCCCACATCTGTAGCATTGCCTGGGGTTGTTGTGGCCCAAGTGCAGGACCCGGCATTTGGCCTTGTTGAAACTCATTCCGTTGGCCTCAATCCATCGATCCAGTATGGCTAAGTCCCTCTGAAGAGCCTTCCTACCCTAAAGCAGATCAACACTCCCACCCAACCTGGTGTTTTCTGCAAACTTACTGAGGGTGCATTCTATCTCCTTATCAAGATCATCAATAAAGATGTTCAACAGAAGTGGTCCCAATACTGAGCCCTGAGGGCCACCACTTGTGACTGGCAGCCAGCTGGATTTAACTCCATTCACCACCACTCTTTGGGCTTGGCCATCAAACTAGTGTTTCACCCAGCAGACATATGCCTGTCCAAGCTATGAGCAGACAGTGTTTTCGTGAGAATGCTGTGGGAAATGGTGTTAAGGGATTTATGTAAGTCCAGGTAGACAACATCTACAGCCTTTCCCATGTCCCCTAGATGGGTCATCTTGTAGTAGAAGGAGATCAGGTTTGTCAAGCAGGACGTGCTTTTCATATACCCCTGCTGACTGGGCCTGATGCCCTGGTTGTCCTTTATATGGTGCATAATGGCACTAAAGATGATATAATGTCTGTCTGTGATAGCTGCTAGCTTTTATCTGTTTCAAAGTGAGTGATGTGCCCCTCCTTGAGATAGAAAACGGTGGGGACATTGGGAGATCATCTTTAAAATAAACTGAAAGTCAGGAGGCGCTCTCTTAAAGCAAAATGAAGTGCTTTACTGGAGGGAAGTTGGAGGCTCAGCTTTCCGTTTCCTCAGTAACAGAAGGGCATGGCGCACGTGGAATATTAAATGTTGTTGCTAAGGCTAATGTGAATATCCCAGCTGCTGTTAAAACCTGATGTATAAATGTGTTAATTACTGACCACTTAATTTATTTTTTTTTCCTGTTCTTATAAGAACATACAAAGAAAAAATTTAGGAGAATAGCAGCATAGTCCCAGTCAGCGCTAGCTGCTACTTCCCCTTACAAAATGCGTTTAGTTGATGAAACTGTTCTGTTTCGTGCTTGTTTAGTTAATCTTAGATGGCATTGCTATATTTTTGTATGCAGAAGTGCTTGCCAAATTGCTTGGTATGCTGGCTGTAGGATGGCAATCTACTTTCTGAAGTTCACCTGCCCTCTTAGGAAGAATTATGTCCAAACAGGTTAGAGAATTAGGAATATTCCTTGTTTGCAACACAGTTGTTAGTTTAACTGGGGGATGAGAATGGAAGCAATACCTGAGTTTCTGTTAAAAAAAACAACAAAGAAACAGCTATTTGGAAAGATGATATCTCATATAATGGTTCCTCAGTTATTCCTCTGGCATGCTAAATGAATCCCTGTGCAGAAGTCCAGAGGAGAGTCTTACATGGGCTTCATAAGAAGACGCAGAAGGGGAGAAGCAGTTACCCAGCCAAAATGTGAGTTCTCAAATCTCTCCTTCCTCTTTCCCATGCTAGAAGGCAGCTTTATGGATTCAAAACATGCCATCATGCTTGCCTAAGTTCTCATCTGCTGTAATCCTTCTTAAAATACTTGATTCTTAACCCTTTGGTTTTTTAGGGAAGAGGATGGTAAGATTAGTAGGAGGGAAGCGTGTCTTTTTCCTTCCGTGTGCGTTTGTGAGCGTGACTGCTGTGCCCACTTCCCACATGGTCAGTAGTCTGTCTTCTTCTGCATGTGTGAAACGTCCCTTATGTTAGCTCCTGTACCTTGTAAATAAAGTTAAGTGTTTTCTATTGCCTTGCTCAGAGAATATGTCAAGCTTTTAGCTGCATATGCTTTATTGCTCCAACACTTGTGCTTTCCATTTGTATCTGGTCGTTACATCTCTGTGGAGAGAGATTTCTTCTCCTTACTGAAGCTTAAACACAGAAGAGAAATCATAGAATGGTTGAAAGGGACTTTAAAGTTAATCATCTAGTTCCAACCCCCCCCTCTGTGAGCAGGGACACCTCCCGCTAGACCAGGTTGCACAAAGCTTCATCCAGCCTGGTCTTAAACACTTCCAGAAGTGCCCTCTCTGGGCAGCCTGTTCCAATGTCTCACCACCCTCACAGTAAATAATCTCTACCTAATATTTAATCTAAATCTACCCTCTTTCATTTTGAAGCCGTTATTCCTTGTTCTGTCACTACAAGTCCATGTAAAAAGTCCCTCCCCAGCTTTCCTGTAGGCCCCATTTCAGTACTGGAAGGCCTCTATAAGGTCTCCCCGGAGCCTTCTCTTCTCCAGGCTGAACAACCTCAGTTCTCTCAGCCTGTCCTCACAAGGGAGGAGCTCCAGCCCGCTGATCATCTTCATGGCTTTCCTCTGGACCTGCTCCAACAGATTCTTATGTTGAGGGCCCCAGACCTGCACACAGTACTGCAGGTGGGGTGTCATGAGAGTGGAGTAGAGGGGAAAACGCATCTCCCTTGACTTGCTGGCCACGCTTCTTTTAATACAGTCCAGGATATGTGGGTTTTTTTCTCAGCTGCAAGTGCACATTGCTGGCTTATACTCAGTTTTTCATCAACCAGCACCCCTGGGTCTGCAGGTCTACTCTCCATCCACTCATCTCCCAGCCTGTATTTGTGCTTGGGATTTCCCTGACTCGGGTGCAGGACCTTACGCTTGCCCTTGTTGAGCTTGCATTTATTTGCCATTTTAATAGTATTTTCTTGTGTCAGGCTAGTTCACTGACATCACAGCAGTATCCCAAAACTGAACTGCTATGTGTGATCCTAGAGACATTCAGGCTTTTGCTCTGGGCACTCGGATGACTTTCATAGTCACGAGTGGACTCTCAGGAAGAGCCTCTTTGGTGGCAGGCATGGCTGGAGGGGTGACATTTAAAGCCTGTGGGCTTGGCAGCTGCTGCCTGTCCCTCTTTGTCCTAGAGGAGGCAGCTGGGAAGAGCACCCTGGTGACAGCCTGCATCCCAGGCCTCCTGCAGCACTCGGGATGTGCCATACCAGTGCTTCCTGCTAGGAGATACTGGCAATTAATTTTAAATCCTTCCCCTAGGTCATCATGACTTCTAAGGGGCTTTTGCACTTATTATCTAAGAAACTGCCTTTCTTCCTTGAGTGTGACCTGCCAAGACAGCTGTGTTTCTCTTAAGAACTGAAGTTCATGATACAAAATATGAAGCTTGAAAGAAATACAGCAGGCTTGCTGCTCTTCTTAGCTGTGTACTCACTGGGTTTTGTGACTGCAGAACAAAGTGTAAGGCATGGCTTGGGCATCTGCAGTCCTTTCCTCAAGGAGTTTTTGAGGATAGTGCTTCTGCAGCCATTCCAGGCTTAGAAGAGAAGTTTGGTTTGGTTTGGTTTGGTTTTGTTTTTCTTTTGGTTTGTTTTTAATTTTTATTTTATTTTTTTCTCCTTGTGTCTGCCTTTTTTGTTTGTTTGTTTGTTTTGTTGTTTATGGAATGCAATGGATGCACTAGAAAAGACATTTTGCAGATCTAACCATAATATTGCATAAAAAGGTCCTCCTTGTGTTTGTGTGTACTGCTGACATACACTTCATTTATAATAAGTCCAGTGAAATTGGTGGCTTTGCATCTGAAGGTAATCGCAATGCTCCTGGATGCACTAGGACAAAACTTGCTCCTTGTGGATGGCTGGTAGTGTCCTGTCTGGGCTGTATAGCTTCTTTCCTATCAGGGTTCATATAGTGACTTAAACTTGCCTCTGTTCATGTGACCTTAAATCGGCTGTTAACTCTCTCTCTCTCACATGCTAGCACGCAGACTTTCTCATTTCCAGCTTTGCTTGGGAGTTCTGCCTCCTGTTGCCTCTCTTCATGAAGCTGTGTGTGGGCTTACCTGTAGCATGCATGGTAGGAGTTTGCATGAGCAAATAACCTTCCTGAACATTAGCCCTGGTAGCCGTGCCCCAGCGGAGGCACGTGGAAGAGGCAGGGACTGCAGTGCCAGCAAGCTTTGCCACCCTGTTTTGTTTCCTTCATAGCTATGGTGACCCTGGATGTGAGACAAGGAATGTATGCGCTGGAGGTGCTTTGAGGAAATGTGCAGCGCTACATACGAATTAATTCAGGTCGTGATACTTGTAGGATAAGCACAGCAGCTTCCTGCATTCCAAGTGGTTGCTGCGGTTTTGACGTGGACCCTTTTGATTTATGCCAAGAAAAAACCTGTGTTGTAATTAAAATGAACCTGAGCTGCTCTGGAGGAGCCTGATTTAAATGAGGGCACGATTGTTAACTCTGACAGTATTTGGCTTTGCTAAACCTTTTCCTTTCCTTCTATGCCATTCATTCCCCTGCCACTCCATCAACTCAGTAACGTCTGCTGGGGCAGTATCTGTGCAGATGAGACTGCTCGTCACTGCAGAGAAAACAAGGGATTGTCTCACACATACCACAAGTCTCAGTGGGACTCTGTCAGCAGTGTGGTGCCCACTCCAAAGCTTGCTGATGTCTGACAGGATCTCATGTTAGCTCATCTCTGGAAAGCCAGGCCTATGGGAGCAGAAAATAGGGAGTGAAAAGATAACTTTATTGCGTGCATAACTGTACCGAACGCTCTTCTCACGGGCATCTGAAATAGTTAGTTAACAAGCTTGGACTGCTTGAAGTAACTGCATTAAATCCAAGTCCTTTGGGCTTTAAGGGCATTGCCTTTTGTATGCGTGGGAAATTCAGGAAAAGGCGAGAGTACAACAGAATTTTAATCTCAAACCATGGAAGCTCTGTCAGTTTGAGGGCTCAGAGCCCCTTATGGTTTTCTTTCACATGAGCTAGATGATGTGCCTGTGGTTTTTTTTCTATGTAGATGACACCATTTAAAAGAGTAGCTTCAAGACCTCTCTGTGGGAACAGTAAACTATGAACATGGATTTTCATCAAAAAAATGCAGTAAAGCTTCTTTGAAAAGAAGCATTTTGCATCAGGTTGTCTTGTCATCAGGTCACAACTCCAGATCACAACTATGGAGTGCTAGTTTCAAAGTCTCTCATGTAACAGCTGTGCTGCTTGTTTCCCAAGGTATTTTTCAGACAGGATCCACTGGGAGCTGCTGAAATGGTTTCCCAAATTTTTCTCCAGTATCGTGCCTGGATGCCCTGATGTCCCTGCCTTGCTCTGCGGTGCCTTACAGTGGTGTGGTAAGGCCCTCCATGTCTGTGGTGATGGAGTGAACATTCTTCTTTCACCATTGTTTGTTTTTACAGTGTTTAAGAAGTTGATGTTGGCAGAAGAACAAAAAACAGTAGGAATTTTTTTTTTAATCCAGACAAGCGGGATACTTATAGCAGAAAGGTCTTTCATCAGAAATTGAAACTTCTTTTGTGGAAAAATGTTTGAAATATGCATTGTGGTGTGCTGCTTTTTTACTTTTTCCCCTGAAAGAATAATCTGTTGTGAAATGAAACCAATCTGTAGTTTCAGGGCTCATATTGGTCATCTCCTAAGCCTGGGAGCGATTGGAAAGGAGAGCAAATATATGAGTTGTACAGAGACCTTGTTTTGGGCTGTGGTGGTTTTCAGCGTTTCTTCCTCTGGAGTTCTAATTTGTCTTTGGAAAGCTTGAGAAATTAGAGGTCCCCAAACATCACTTTCTTTGATCCTGTAAAATAATTAAGCGTTGATAATCTCTAGACATGATAGTCCCTTCTCTCTTTTTTAAGAATCACATTTTGGCAAGATTTCATTAACCTCCACCTACCTGTAAGATGTCTCGTGCTCTTTAGAGAGGCTTTCCCTTCTGTCTCCTTACTTCCTTCCTGTGCAGGAGGCGGATCAGCATCCTTTGGAAAGCTGCAGGCATCTAGTTCTCAGGCACCACAAAATTTTTGCTCTTGGTTTCTGCTCCTATCCAGCTATTGTCTCTTGTAGTCCTTGAATGCTGAAAAGATCACAAGACCTGCTATTATTTTGGAGGCTTTTGTTTACTGTTTGGTTTCCGAGCACTTAGTGTCTGGTACTTACTTCAAATATTTGCTCTTGGGTGGTGATGAATGGAAATACGCTTTCTTTTTTTCCCCGCATAATAAAAGATGCAGTTTTTCATGCATGCTTTAGAACTGTGACTTAAATTTGGCATCAGATCTTGCTAAAGTCGGTGGTGGTACTGCAAGAAGCAGTTCAGGTATAGCTGGCATGCCTCCTTTCCTGCATGATACTAACACTTTTGATCTTGCTTTGGGAAAAAAATGCTCAGTATGTTCCAGGCTACCTGCCTCTGCTGTCTATGCTCTTCTCTTTTGTATAGGGTTTACTGTTGCAGGTCTATAGGAAAACACAAATCCTGAGCCTACAACACATCTGAAAGACCTACGTTTTAGGGAAGCGTATCTGGAAGAAAACTGTGGAGACAAAATGGGGATCATTTTTTTGTTAGGTGATACCTATTGATTGACTTAGTGCCTGGAGGAAAAGGGGTGTCCCATAATGAAAGGGTGGTACATTTGAAATTCTCAAAATACTCCGTGCTGCTTTTCCCTGCAGCGAAACAAGATCCCGCTACAAATTTGTTGTCTACATTTGAGTGATGCAATATGTCTGATACTTCCATGCATTCCCCGTTTGGCCACTAAAGACACTCCATCGGTTGTTATGTCTTCGTTACAAAAGTTTAATTTAAAAACAATAAATTTGAGCATGGGCAATGGGAATTTTCACAGTAATGTTGTTGAGGAAACGTTGCAAAAGTGATGTAAGTGCCATGGTTGGGTTTTTTTTTTTTCTCTCCAAGCTTCACATTTTTCAGGCAAACTTTGTCATAACAGAGCAGTTAGGAAGCAGTGGTTAGTGGGTCAGACAGGCCCAGGGGGCTAAATTAGGTTTTGTTCAGCCAAATGTTAGTGCTTTTTAATCAACGCTGAATTCTGTGTGCAACACTCTCCTCCTTCCCCAAAGCCATAACAAAATATAAATGGGTATTCAATTGGGTCATGCACAACATCTGCCCTTTACTAAAACTGTTAGGGAGTTACCACAGCGAGGGAGGAGAAGCTGCCTATAGCTACTGCTAGAGCATCATTTTGCCACTGTGGCTCTGGTGGTCTGGCACAAACAGCTGCCGGTGAAGATCTGCACACAGTCCTCAAATTCCCTTTAGAAAGAAAAGGAGAATTTCCCTTAACGTTTCATGCAGCATTTTTACAAGAAAGTTCCAATAAAAATGTGTCCCCAAAATTGGAAGTGCAGTTAGCTTACAGTGCTATGAAATAATTGCATAGGTTTCTTTTTGTCCTGTACAACTTCCATAGGTGTTAGGCTATGTGACATTAAGCAACTGTTTTTTCAAATCTTGCTGCTGCCACCTATTTAGTCTCTAGTAAATATAGTTAATGTGATGGTAGAAATGCTGGGGGCTTTGGACTTCCTTGTCAAAATGAATTATATATTCTCTGCTGTAGACGGTGTGTTAGCTGGGCTATCCTGCGAAACTTCCATTTGCCTTGATAAAGGTCTTTTTTGACTTCATGCGGGCCAACTTCATTTTTTCAAAGTTCATTGTGGTAGAAGAGCCTCACTTGAACATCTAATGCAACCATCTTTGATTTGAAGATTTTACATTGAGGTGAACTTCTTCCAATTATTAGAAGTTTATATGAAACTCTTCACCCAAAGCAAGCTCAGTAAATGATATATTTAAAGTTAAAAGTTAACCATGATTTACTGTATAATTATTGGTGGTTGCTGTGAAGAAACTTAGAGCAAAAAATGGTAATTTTTTTCTTTTAAAGTTCTGAAGTGACTTGCTCCACTATCTCCTGTGAGAAGAAATAGGAGGAGGTAGAGCCAGGTGATGTTACTCTGACATTGCAAAGAACAGGAGAGTTAACTTGGCTTTGCCTTCTTTTGGGTGAAGAGCTTAAAAAATAAAAGCATTCATTATTTTTAGAGGATCGTTTTCTACAAAATACGGCATTAGTGGATGGCTTTCTTCTGAATCTTCCAAATACAAATAGTTCTAAAAGTAATGAATATTACTCTTAAGTGAATAACTCTTCTCTGGACACCTGGTTGTCTTCTCATAGTTCTTGGTGTTGGCCCCTCCTTCCCCTGTTATATAGCAAACTGCAGAGAGACAGTTAGGTACAAATGGAAGTATTAAGTATACTGGGGGGGCAAGGCTAAAATGTGAAACCAAATTTGCACTTATTTAAATAAGTAATTCTCAGGGGAGAAATGAGTCTCAGGGTGCGATCTGTTAGTGCCATATCCTTGTTGATAAGAAATTTTGTCCCAGTTCAGAAATGCATTAATATATGTGCTTATCCCCAGAGACCTCACCAAGCAGCCTCATGAGCTCGAGAGGCAATACTTAGTGTACTGAGCTGTAGAACATTCAAGTAGTCTGGTAGATCAGGGCCTCTATGTGCATATTTGTGTTAAAAAGACATGTGGGAAAATACACATACACAGCAGGTAAAATTTAGCTGAATTGAGACTTTGCAGCAGTGTTTTATTACCATTGCAAAAGCTTGCTTGCTTTAACAGACAGGAAAAGTCATATTTTATATTAGACTTTGAATGAGGAAAAAAATGGTTTGGGGTTGTTTGTAAAGCAGGACTTGGAATAATTTTGCTTTGGTCCGCACATTGCATTAGAAACCAAATGAAATGTTTCCTTAGCTTCATCTTTCAGGTAATTATAGAAATATGTGTTGCCGTTTGATAATCTAGGAAACAACTTTTGACTATAACAAGATCTGCAAAACATATTTCATGGTATGAGCACAATCTTGGAAATTGTGATTTAAGATTGCTGTCGTGGGAGGAGAGCACTCTCATGGAAGTGAAGTAAACTGTGACTTGGATATAAGTGATTAAGCTTATGTAGAGAAATGACACATGAAAGCATTGTTACTGTCTTCTGATGGGCATTTCAGGCTAGCAGTCGGGTAACGTGCCTAGAACCTTGTGACTTGGAACTTTCTTTTTTTTCCAGAACCACACGGCACTTTCTTTTTTGCAACTTTTTTTACCACTGTTTTCCATCTAGCAATCAAATGCATTGTAATAAGTAAGATTTTGGTCTGTGGTGGAAATTGTAAGTACAATTGCAAAGTTTATACCGTTTCGTAGTTGCAAAATACATTAAATGTGCTTACACTTAATTGAAAACAGGGCTTCTTGACAGTCATGGACGTGTTGGGAAGTGATGAATTGATTGCCAGGACTGCAGGGGAGGAGGCTGGTTGTGCTTTCTCAGTTGTATTTTTCAGTCTTCTGTAAAAACGCAAAGACAACCCCAAATGCCTGTTAATTTCTCAGTAATGAAGTGCTAACAGTTACTTTAACTGCAGTCTTCCTGGATGATTCCTTTTATATAGGTAGCTGCCTTTATACATGCATTTAATGGTATAAACTAATGCTGTAATACGCATATTATTTCAAAACTGCATTACATTGTGAATAAACTTTCACCTCTGAAATAGCGAGAAACTCCTTTAGATATAGGTGTGCATGAACCTACATGTAGCAGTTAGGTGGCAGAAACTGTGCCTTTTGAAAATAAAGCGGTATGATAAATGCATCAGTGTTGCTTTGTAGTGACTGTTCAGTTTCTTTAAAAGAAATACTTTTGTGAATACCTTTGTATTGCCAGAAATGTGTCCTCTGAGAAGACAAAAGTAAGTAACTTCCTTCTGTTTTATTGATGGCATCTTGAGGTGTCTAAATGGTCAGACATAAATTCTTCTGTTGCCTACCTAACATCTATGTGGTTTTAAAATTAAAAACAGACAAGAGATGTCACTTTGTGCTTCTACCAACGTGGCTTTCTTATCATCTGCTGTGAAGTCATTTACCTGCCATACCTCGTACAACTACACACACACACCAATTAAACTATTCTCACGAAAGAAGGTTTGGTACGTGAGTGTGCCTGTGTAGAACAGAAGCTTAGGGTGTAAGTATTTGGAAGCAGGGACTGTTTTGTAGGTTTGTGTATCGCTCATTAGACCTGAAGCTCATACTAATTCTATGGGTTTATAATGCAGCAGTTACAGGGAACAATATGGGGAAAAGTTTTCAGTACTTTATAGGGCACTGCACACCTGCAGAGGTGGTAAGTCGTTTGGGTGTGCTGCTTTAAATTCTTTGACCTCCCAACCCTTTCTTTGTGGTATCTAGCTAATGTCCACTGTGGTTTGGGTGGGAAGCCGGAGAAGACTTCAACTCAACTCTGCGTATATTTCTGAACTTTGAAACAGAGCCCTCATTATAGCTGGCAGCTATTAGACTAAAGCATTGAAGTGGTTGGGGTGAAACCTTGGCTTTCCTGTGAGAGAAGCAGACTTCTTTAGAGTTTTTCAATTATCTTGTCAAAATTACGATACATAGAAGGAAGGGTCACAGGCTTTGATTAGAACTGTTAGAAAAAAGAGCGGGGGAAAAAAACCCCAACCCCAAACCAGTTTATGAGCAATGGCAGCCCAGTCTTCTGCAGTTTTCCCCCTGTGTAAAACATTGGGTCAGCAAGGTGCAAAAGGAATGTCTTCGGGCTCTTCTTTACAGCAAGTTTGCTAGTCTGCAAGCTACCTGTACTGTGTCAACAGCATAAAAGGTACATCTTATCAAAGTTACACAAATTAGTTTGTTTTTAGAAGAATATAGTAGGGTTACTGAAGAAGAAGCAGGTTATTTTGTGTGACAGGTTGGGAAATAAATGCCTTGTTACAGAACGAGCTGTTTAAGAAAATGCTTGAGGATGCAGAACTTAGGTCCTCTCTAAGTGAACACATTGTGTGCAGCAGCTCTCTTAACTCTTGAATTACCAAAAGACTTGATTCCTTAACAGCTGGTTCTGTGGGAATTTGGAACATAAGAGCTGCAAGATAAGTCATCTACTGTGATATTTAAACTTCATTAAATGTGACGCTAAGTAGGGTAATGTAATTTTACTAGACTGAGAACACAACATTTTTCCTAACAGCTGAAATTGTCAAGAGCATGGTGTCCTAAACAGTGATGAGAGGGGGTCAGTGGATCCTCATTAAGGAACACACACCTACAGCAGTTGAAGAATTTGCAGGGTGATTGTAAAGCCTGTTCAGTCCCTCTTGCTTTTTAGTGGCAATTTTATGTGTTATGTTATTGAGAGAGCGTTGTGGTTTTGACTACAGAAAGTGCTGTCTGATGAAAATGTGCTCGCGAATCATCCCAAGTGCATTTTTTACAGGAGCAGGCATATTGACTTGGCAAAATGCTAGGCTGTTCGTTAAGGCAGTATGCAGCAGTGGCAAACATCGTGTGATTTAGGTAAATTTTAAGTCATATCTGTACTATTTAAAGATGATTTTTTTTCCTTCTGCTATGCAAGTAAGGTTAGCTGTACTCTGTCAGTGGTCATTCAGATGGAAGGCAGAGACCCCACAGCTGGAGCAGGAAAGAGGAACATCTGCTGTGAGCCCTTATGAGGTGCTAATCCCTGCTCAACTGGTGGCTGAGTGACCTGGGTTGAAGGGGAGAGTGAGTGGGCCGTCAGCAGAGGGATTGCAGCAGAGATGGGAAAGGCTGTGCATGGCGGGGAAAGTGGGAAGTCGTGGGAAAAGAAGCACTTCTTGCATGGGTTAAAAACAAAAAGTGGTCTAAATGGGAAGTGAGTTCAAACTTATGCTTGGGGCCCTGTCAGTCAAATACTGCTTTATCTCCACATGAAACTTCTGTATATTTATTACTTCTGTGGATGTCAGTATATGCATTTTATTTTGGGTACATATTGCCAGTAATAGAATGTGGCATAAATCATCTGGAATTTAAATTCATGTTGGACCCATTTCACAATTCAATACTTCTTTCCACTGTTAAGTTACTATGATTTATGGTCTAATATCTGTTGGGACAAATTGGGCTACATGGCAAAACGTGGGAGAGGAGGTGCGTGTGGCTATTACTCATTATGATTTTAAGTGTAACCAATCTCTATTTGTCTTTCTTCCTCCTTCATTTCATAAACTAATCTCAATCTTAGCCTCAGAGACACCGATTTACATGCATGAGCAGTTTCTCACCTGAGCAGCCTTTCCTCTGGCCTCAGATAATGATTGCGTATGAAATATATATGGGATTCACAGTCTGGCGCAAAAGAATTTGGGAAGCTTTGTCAATACTTTACATTTTAAGGGACACGGGACAGAGTATTTTCAGGCCAGATTCCAATATCCCTTCTTAATGAACAGTTTTTATTGCGTCAAAGTCCAAATCCAGACGTTGAATGTAGCAGAATTTGACCCCTTTTTGGCTCTTGCTGCGTCTGCTGTGAACTTCAATAAAGTTTTTTCATTATGTTTGTGATATAATCTTGTTTTTTTGCTGCTTGATTTATTCCTAACAACTCTGAAGGCCGATGAATATGGTATTTTCTGGAATGAAGTGTGTGCTTGGAGGCTGGGGGGAGTGTCAAGCTGGTTTTTGTCCTTTTGTTTTTAACCCCTCTTCCATAGAAGACACAGTGTCCTACAGACAGATAGAACAATGCTATATTCCATTTTAGCATCAAATCACAAGTGGGGTCTTTGGAATTAAATTTGGCGAATTGCCTGGGTATGTTCAGTTTTTAACAAGCACTGCTTTGTGCATCAGCACCCTACGCTTCCTCTCTCCCTCCCTCCCCCCAGTGCGGCCACTGAAGAGAGAAGGAGAAACAAAAAAACCCTCAAGACAGAATAAAAGCATCTGTTAGAGTGAAAGTGGGGAAGAAAGAAGGGATGAAAAGAGGAGAAAAGATGTATTCCACAACAGCTGTCAAATTCATCAAAAGAGCTGGACATAATTTTTAAGTTAGTCACACTCCTGACTATCTGATTACATTCATAGAAATTTATTTATATTTTTTTTAATGTTAGATGTCATGTGGATGCAACACTATTGTTTGTATGGAATGCGACCAAACGCTCAGCAGAATGTTTGGACGCTCATTGACCAGGACTTTGAACCTGGGCATGAGCATGTGAATACTTGACACTAACATCATGTTCTTTTTTTTGTGTGTGTTTTTGTGCAACTGGAGACGTGCTGCAGTGAGAAAGATGGATTCCTGTTGGGCATAGTAGCTTAGGTAAAGGATTATTTTCCATGAAAGAGATCTGTGAAAATGTATCTCATCACCTGAAAGTAAGGAACCTGTGAAGGAAAGAAGTGTCCTACTGTTGGTAAGAGTATGGTTAACTTACTGACAAAGCGGTAGGTGAAGACCTCCTTCCACCCCCTGGTGCCCCCTTTTATTTCAGTCAAGTGGTGTGATTGATTGCAAATCACTGTTAAGGTACCATTTTCACCTCAGCTGAAAAAAATGTTTATCTAATATGTTTAATGCCATGTGGTGTTTCAGTGTATCTACAGAACAAAACTTCTGATTTACCTGAGAATATATTTCTAAAATTAAATGTCCTGCAGTGGCTGCATCCAGTACTGTGTTCTGAAGAGGAAAGAATCATGAATAAGCCTGTAAATAAGCTAATCCTTTAATGAGAGAGGGAAGGAGAGAGGGGAGCACAGAGGAGGCAGCCCTCTGTGTACCCCAGCTGTGCTATACTTGTAGGACCTGGTCTCACCAGGCAAAGCTGAAAATTGAGAGCTGTGAAGCTGAAGGGAATTTCTGTAATTCTTTTGAACTGCAGGCAAAATTATTTCACAGTGAAAATTGTACCAGAGGACTGTATCAGCTTAAATAGTTTAAATTTAGAGAGTTAAGGGAAATCCGTAGTTCAGTAAATGGCCATAACAGATGGTGGGTGTTTCTGCATTTGTGTTTTATTTTTGACCCAGGGATGAGGCTCTGAAGCAGATCTCATTTATCCTTATGCTCTGTGCTTTGGTTCAAATCTCAGAGCAGCCTTGGAGTCCACAGCCTGGGTTCTTTTTGGATGAAACCACACTGAAATCTGCCCTTCAGGCAAGCACCTGGGAAGTTCCTACCACCGAGGGCTGCTCAGTTCATGGGATCAGGCTAGAGCTGGCTTGAAGGCACCTCCCCTCCTCTCTTCTGGAAGTGCATGTTCTGTGGGTACCAAGACCTCGGCAGCAACTGTTTGCCCTCCAAGTCTGCTGCTGTCGCTTTGCAAATGAATTTCTCAGTTGGCTCTCCAGTGACCACTTAAAACTTGCTGACTGGGCTATTGATAGCCGTTGTGGTAAATTTGCACATGGTTTTGTCATGCGTACAATATGCAGGTCTGTTTTAAGAAGATACATAATCTGAGCTTTTTTAATTTATTAGAAGATGGAGGATTACTATATTTAAACAGTAAGTGAAGTCACACTTTGTATGAATGAAGAGTGCATCCTTTTAGTGCACTCTTAACACTTTAAAGTATTTATTAATTCACTAAAACAAGGTTAAATCATAGAATTATTTAGATTGGAAAAGATCTTTAACATCATCAAGTCCAACCATTAATCTAGCACTGCCAAGTCCACCACTAAAACATGTCACAAAGTGCCTTATCTACACTTCTTTTAAATAACTCCAGGAACTGTGATCTAACCACTTCCTGGGGCAGCCTGTTCCAGTGCTTTGCAACCCTTTCAGTGAAGAAATTGAAATATCCAATCTCAACCTTCCCTAGTGCATCTTGAGGCCAGTTCCTCTTGTCCTGTTGCTTGTTATTTGAGAGCGGAGGCTGACCCCCATCTTACAACAGTGTCCTTTCAGGTAGTTGTAGAGAGCAATGAAGTCTCCCCTGAGCCTCCTTTTCTCCAGGCTAAACAACCTCGAGTAAAACTGTGTACCAGGCCTGCCTTAAAAAGGGTCATGTGTAGCTAGCAAGTAGAAACAGTCACATCTGATCACTTTTGACTACGTGTATGCGGCATTTTAAACCCACATGCGATCTCCCGCATGCCGCCCACCATCCACACTTGTTATAACACAAGCCTTTATGACAAGGTACGGGTCTGAGGGAAGCCGGAGAGGTGAGGAGTCCTCTTGGGATGGTGGGAAAGCAGGATAGCTCATAATTGTCCACCCTCTGAGCAGTGCCTACCTCTCTCCTTTCTGCAGTGCAGGTGGACTGGAGACATCAGGGCAGGGGTAGGCATGGGCTTACCTTGCCCCTTGGCTGCCTCTGGCAGCATCCTGAGGGCTCCTCCCTGCTGTGGAGTGAGATTTGATGACTTGTACTTGGGCTGTCTAATGCAGTGTGGTGGTCTTCTGCTTTTAGCAGGATGGTTCAGAAAAATCTTACGATCATGGGAGGGCTGTGCAGGGCTGGCTCTGGGGAGAACTTCCTGGCGCTGTGGGGGAAGGTGGTGGCTAAGATAGTTCTTTGGGGTTTTTTTCCCAATCTGAATCACTTTCTCAACTTTAAGCAACTGGGCTAGCAAATAAATTGAAAGAGCAAGAAAATAAGAGTTGTTTTTAAAAAACCCTATCCATTTCAGTAGCCTCTGATTCTGGATGCTTAGCTGGTGACTGCTGCTGGTCTGATTTGTCTGTCTTTGAAATCTGACAGAGAGCATAAGCTGCTTGTGTATGTGCCATACACACTAATCATGTAGATAATAAATCACAGTAAACCTCAGCATAGATTTTCAAAGCTCAGAAATAGTTTTCCTTTAAAAGAAAACTAAAGGCAGTCTTTTATTTCGTTTTTAATTTGCTTTTGTGATACATCCCACCCACCACACAGCTCCCCAGCTGTGCTTGGATAGCTGACCAGGGTTCAGAGCAGTGTCTGTGCCAAGGAAATGGTGCATGCGAAGCATGAAAAGTCAGAACGTAAAAGATATGTCACAAGGAAGTGAAGCTATTGTGGCTTACTTCACCTTGGCTTTTCAGCTATTTGATGGGATTTTTTTTGATTTGTAGTAGTTTCTGTAGTTCTCTCTTTAAATTGTGTTTAGGTTTGACGGAGCAGACTTCAGGAAGCAGTACAACAATGAAGTTATGCTAAAATGGTGGTGTCGAACAGACTGTAGCTTCTAGAGAGTTTATTCAGGTATCGTATTGAAGGAAATACTCAGATATTTTTAGTCAAACTGGACACGTACCACAGCTTGTTGCAGCCCAGTACGTAAAACTGATCTCTTGCTGGGCCTGATGAGAGCTGTGTCTCTCCTGCAGCAGGTCCAGGTCTGCACAGAGAGGAGGCTGCAGACTGTCTGAGGCAGTCCTGTCTTACATGAGTCAGTAGTGCAGCTCATTGGGGTTGGATCTGTAGGGTGACACCACTGTTAAGGTTCCAGTATCCTTGCTGAACATGTTACTGGAGGGTGGAGGGTCATGTCAAATTAGCTCTGTGCTGAGCCTGAAAACTCAGTGCATTTACACAGTTTGGGCACACTGTGTGCTCCTGGAACACACAGTTTGGTTTAGTTTCATTAATAAGAAAGCCCGTTTGTTGCTCTGAAACTGTACCACCATGTGTGACAAGGTATGGTAAGGGGGGGGATGACTGGGAGATTTGTGTCAGAAATGCACTTATCATTTCATCTAAATAATTGTTGGGGTTTTGTAGTATAGATGCTCCCCAGCTGTTCAATCCCTGTGTGTTTTTGTAAGAGGACAGTGCTGATTTTGCCTGCTCCATTTAGCATTAGTATTTCCTGGGTATTGAATGTGTTCCTGCAGTGCTCCTGTTTCTTTTGGTTGGGGATTTTTTTAGTTGGGGTTTGTTTGGGGTTTGTTTTTTGTTGGTTGGTTGGGGTTTTTTTGTTTGGTTTTGGCTGGAGCTTATCACTTGGTTATAATTCAGATGATCCTATCCGTCAGTACTAAACTGCAATGTTGCCCTTGTCAAAACTTGGCTCCAGCTGTTCACCAGAGTGGTGTAAGTAGTGTTTGAGTGTGCACATCTGGTCATTTTGGAACAGGTTTAGTACATTCCTTTCGGTGCTAGAGTTTAATTTGCAGCTGGAAAGCAGAGCAGCGCAACACTAAATTACTCAGTTTCAGATAAATGCTTTCTTTGTGACTGCTTCGTGAAAATGATTAATGGGAATACTCCATATCCCGCTATGTTTCTTCCCCTTCTTCCGCCACTTGCCCGGAGTCTTGACATCCTGCAACTCGTGTGTTAGTCTCTGCATCTGCTTGCTGAGTATATAATCATTACGTAAGCTGAAGATCCAGACCTTACAATTAAAGCAATAAACTGATGTAGAAATTTAAACTGCATACATTTTGGCAGTTGTAGAAATCGTAAAGAATGAAAAAATTGAACTTGTGCAGATGAGTACCAGCAGCTTGTCTGTCCTACACTTGAGGAATGTTTTTCTAATCTGGAAAAGAGACTTTCGCTGTCTGGAAGATCCAGAAATCAATTCTGAGCAAGCAAAAGTAGATTTTTATTTTTTTTCCCCCTCCTATAGAATAGAATTGCATTTGAATGTGTTTTGATTAGTAAAACTGTTTGCCAAGGGAGATGTGTGTGCAAAGATGATTACTGATCTGGCATAGATCTCAGTGATGCTCAGATTCAGCAAAGCTCAATTTTCAAGACTTAAAATAACAAACTGAAAGTACGTGTTTTCCTTTGCAGACTCAGCTTTTGATACTCCTAAGCAGTAAGAGAAGGAGGAGAAATGGAGGGTGCCTTTTCACTACAGTTGCATCTTTGGCCCAGCTCAACTTTTGATCTTGTCATTGGTAGTGTCTTTGCATCTTCCACCTTCTCTCAGTGAAGGTGGTAAGGCTGTACCTGTTTTAGTGTTTGGAGTTTCTAAGAGGATCAGGCTACTGCTGTACTCCTTACTAATGACCAACCCATATTAACCTGGTTAAAAATCATTGTAAGAGGAAAGTATCATTTATTCATTAAATTTAAGCAAAGAGCTTGAATGCTGATAGTTACCTGTATTGCGGAGGTATAAATGTTCTGGGTTTTTTTAAGGTACAAAATATCTTTCACAGGGAGTTGGTTTTTTTCTTTCTTTGTGTCTCAGCTGACTGGTTGAGAGTGCTTTTTGTCCCATCTCCCCCCAGTCATTTCTTACCTGCCTCATTGCTAGAACCAGCTGGTGCAAGCTATTTTCTCGTAATTATCAGTTTTCTGCTTTAGCAGTTCTTGGGATGAGTATACACAACAAAAAGTGGTGTTTCCAGGACTAGTCAAAACTGATGCTAAATGTTAGACAGAGAGACCATGGGAGGGTATGGGTGATGATAACTTGCTGTTTATCACCTGACCTGAATTGTTGCACAATATCGCTGCTTTTTCCTTGGGATGCGGGAGGAGAACTTGCTGCCGTTTATCTATAGTCTGTCTAAAAACCCTCTCCAATTTACTCTTTCTGCAATGACTTTGAAAAATACCTCATCCAGATCCAGCAAAGAGGAAGTCACCTAATTATTTATTCATTGTACCAGTGCGAAGGTGTGTAGCTGAAGTGGAAATATAGACATGCTTGCTTTGACCCTCGTGAGCAAAACTGATCAGGCAGTATATGGAATAAACTACGTATTTGAATTCCTCTCTGGACATTTATCACTGTGTGCAGTAATCTCTTGACAAACTTCCTACTAGTGTAAAAGTTATGTCTGTTGTGTAGGCATTTTCCCTCTGACTCAAAACAATACGGGTGCATTCACTATGATATCTTTAGCATTATGCTTATTTTCTCTCTTTCTGAACTTAATTGAGCTAGGTTAGCAAACTGCTCACATAAAATTATTAAAATGCACTTTCTAAATAAATGACTCAAAAGTGCCTTACTCTTTATAGAAACATGTGACTGCATTTCATGTAGGTCCATTTGAAGCCTCATGCATTTTGCAGGCTCCTGGTGGGGAGGTGTTTCATGTGAAGAGAAACACTTAGTGACAAACTTTTTTTTGTTTTGAGCTGAAAGAATGCTTACACCAATGTGGAAAGTCACACTTTGTTTATTGGGAGGAAGGCAGAGTGCTGTTTCTCAGATGGCTTTATGGAGCTGATTCAGGGCTTGGACTGTTAAATTTTATTTGATTGCAGGAGACTGCTACTTTTATAAAATCAGTCAGAACACAGAATTTCTTGGATTTTCCTTCCTGTAAGCCAGTAAAAGTACTTAATGCACGTACGTGCACACACGCATAAATATTAACTGTCATTTATCTGGTATTGTAATCACTCTCACGTCTTAACATGAAATGCGTATGTTATATTTGCTGGAATATTTTATGAAAACTCCTGTTGGAATTGTTAGGTGTTTGTTACAAGCTCATCATTAAAACTTACTGGCCAGCAAGTTTGGTTTTTATTCAGATGTTGTCCTGATGTATTTGGATTGTTTTTACAGTGCAATTACTGTTTTTGTCTGTTATGGTAGAAGACTTTTGACAAGGGTGATGGCTTCTAGGGAGAGGTCAGCGAGACTGAAGCTGTTGACCAACCCAACTGTTTCAGGAAGAGAGGAGCATGCCTTTTAGGTTCTTTGTTACAGTCATGGCTTGTTCAGAAAAAGATGCTTCTCTTCATGTCCTGTTGGTACAAGAACCACTAAGATGTTCAAAGCAGATTAAAAAGGACTCGTGGCTCCTTGGGCTGCCTCTTTGTAATTGTATTATCTTTGATTGAGAGGTCAGAGAGGGGAGTCCAGCAGAAGTCCAGTGAAATGGTCAGGGGACCGGAGCATGTGAGAGAAGAGGCTGAGGGAGGGAAGAAGGCTGGGTTTGAGGGTCAGGTCTAATCCCCAAATCATAATGGAAGTGTTGTAGAGAAGGTGGAGATAAATACTTCTCAGATGTGCACACCAGAAGGACAGGGGGCAACTGTCACTTCTTGCAATAGGAGAAATTTTTTATTTGACATACGGAGAAAAAACTGCAGCAAGAATGGTTTGAGTGCTGGAAGTCGCTCAGAGAGGCTGTGGAAACTCTGACCTTGGACCTTTTCAAAACTCAGCCAGGCAAGGCCCTGAGCAACCTGGTCTGACTTTGAAAACAGTCCTTTCAGAAGCAGGAGCCTGTACTTGTTCACATCCAGATATCCATTCCAAATGGCTCTGGCTTAATTTGCACAGTTCATAACAAATTTTCGTGGGGTGTATATGGTTCTGTTTCTTCCCCCATGTCTCCTGAACCTTTTCCACAGAAATATGGATGCATAACTGTGGGAGAGAAATCCCTGGCATGAAAAAGACTTTGTATGCTTGTTATCTGAGTTACTTGAGAAGGTCCCATCGGACAGCTGGTCTTTCAAACTACTGCCAAACTTTACAGGGTAACTTAATTCATCTGTGATTTGTCACGACTTTCTTGGTTAAAAAAACCCAAGTCAGATTTTAAATAGATATTAAATGTCAGTGGGAATGTGTTCCTATAACTCTTAGCAGCTGTATGTGACCAGGTAGTGTCATACATCACTTTTTGCAATGTCTTCCTGTGGGCTGAAGACTCGGCAATGAGATCAAGTTTCACCTCTCATTTAATACACATTTGTCCTCTCCTCCACCCTTATCATGTAGTCTTATAGCCTGTTACTATTTTTTGTTGATGGCCAACACCTTCTGAATGCTTCATTAATAGAAGATTTAGTATGAGTGCCTGTTGTTTAAGCTTTATTTATGAGTCAGGCTGTTGAGAATTTATGTTTCACTATTTGATCACTGCATAGTGCAAAGACTGGGCAACAACCTTAGGTGGAAGTGGCATCAGTCAACACAAGACAGTTTTCCATTTTCACCTTGAAATAGCAAATGTTTATTTTAAAAAGTTGATGAAATTTTTAATTTCTCTATGCGTTAGTGAGTCACATTAATTGGTTCACCTGTTACTGTCTCTGCTCAAGGATTAGATCATCATTTAAGAAGCCAGAATAAATAATACAGCCAGTTTGGAGCATTTTCCCAAGCTTGAAAAAATACTGTATTTAAGGGATTTTTATTTTTCACCACTTTGAATAATCAGTGACTCTTTTGTTTCAGTTAAAAACAAAAAACCCAAACAGGATGCCTACTACAGCGTTGTTTGGGGAGTCAAGAAATGTGGTTGGGTGCCGAGAACTCGTTAGCCCTGCTCAATCATATACTTACATGTGTATTCTCCATGGATCAAGGATCTATGGTAACAGGACTGTTCTTCTTTGTATCACCATTGTTGATGCCTTAGTTCTCAGTGCCACCATTCTCGTTGAGCACATGAGCTAGCTAGTGAGGAGGGAGACCAGGGAGAGGGAGCTGTTGGGTGCACCTCGGTCCTCTGGCCTCCATGGATCTTCTGTCTATCACCATAGAATTGCTCGACTCTGCTTCCATGAGTGCAAGTGTGCAACGTAACCTATTTTATAGACACACATAAAATACTTGAAATTATTATTCTGTGTTACTGGGTTAAAAGCAGCACAGATTTTCAGTGTTTCCTTAGACGCTCATTTAAGTGTTTTCTGACATTGACAAGAGCTATTGAATCTTTTGAACACAATGATACTGGATTTTAACTCCTTGTAAAAGTGAGTTTAAAGTCTGGCAGATTTTAGGGAAACTGTCACTGAAACTTAACACTGTTATATGGTTAAGGATATTGTGTTGTACGTTCCTAAACTGACTTTTCCTGAATGGGAAGATTGCTTTGAAAAAGCTGATGGCCAAACAGAGCAAATACGTGTGTTTGAATAGTTACATTTTTGGAGTGCAGGCAATACCAGTGTGTGGAAGGAATTGCCTAAATCTTAGGAGATACTTGAAAGATCTGATCTCTGATGAACTGTAAAAGGTTTTCAGAAATTCCTGGTGTTATTTTAAAATTTTCTATTGCTCTCTGTGACAGCTTTAAGGACACAGATGCCAAAATCAGTGGATAAAAGCTGTTATGCATTATCCAGAGCATTAAGGTACCATTTACTTACCTACATAGTTAAACAAAGAAAAGCAACTTCTACAAAATTTCATTTTAAAGGATTAATATATATGAGCATGAAGGTGGAAGAAGAGAGCTTAGTTGTCCTGTCCTTGACCCAATAAAAAAACCCCAGTGTGATCAGCCTTCTTTTACTGACCTGCAGAAATAATTGTTATGCTTTCAAAATATTGATCTTTATGGCTGAACAACAAAATACCACGGGAATTATTCTTTTCTGTCACGTAGCATCCAGTAAAAGATAACTGGGTAGCTGAAATTGGTGAAATAAACTTTATTCCCTCTCACTCCTTGGATCAAAAAGGAAATGGCAGTGTCTGTTTCTAAAAACCTGTCAGATCCCCTGGGATGGCTCTTTGCATTGCTTTGAAATGCAGGAGGTGTTGTAAAGGGGGTAGTTCAAAGTCATGAACCAGGGCAGCGGTGAATTGTTGAAGGTAAAGAGCTTCTCCTCCTCTCTTCAGGCCTTTCAAAAAGTCTTAGATTGCTATTCACCTCTGGTGAATGCATTTCCTCTAAGCAGTAATCTCCTGTCAGCTAGCTAATAGATACATGGCTATAGGTGAAAGCACTTGTAAGACAAAAAGTGAATTTAATCTGGCAATCATGACCCCGTAAGAAAGCACACCCATACCTATCATCCTCTTGGTTCTTCCTCAGTTCCTCGCAGTCTCCATGCAATTCCCAGCACACATTTGTCTCTCCTGTTCTGAAAAGCCTCCAGGGACTGGCACTGTGTGTGCCTCTCGGTGACCTGTTTTGGTCCGTACACCTGGGGTGGAGGGTTATCTCTGGGTTTTTTTCTGTTGTTCCTCTTCCTTCAGCCACCACCTTCCCACAGTTTCCTAATAACCGGTTGAAATTTCTTTTTATCGTCATTTTAAGCCAACTGTACAGTCTGTCGCTGGTGAATAGGGAGGATGATGAGCTCTCATCCTCTTAGTGGAAACCTTTCAGATGTTCAAAATCTTTTGTTGCGCTTCCTTATTTTCTTTATAGGCTGCTGATCTAATGGCAGATGGAGGTCTATCAGAGTATAAAAAATAAAGGTATCTGCAAACCCGTGGGGGTGTTTGGTAACAAATACATAGTGTAAGCAGTTGGGAGAAAGCACGTGTATGCTTTCTTCCTGTTTATCACTCTGACCTTGTTTTATGTAGCTTTAACCTGTAATGCTCAATTAATGACCTGTAATGCTCAATAACACATAACTAGACAGTGAGGAGTGAGTTAGAAATAGCTGGCAGCAGTAGGGTGCTACAGTTGCTGATTTATTCTTGCCTGTCGGGTCCAAGCACTGCCTGGGGGTGACTTGGAAAGGTGGGCTTGCCTAGTGATAGCTGGGGTTTGTGACTCTCTGACGTGCACCCAGCCCGGACCCGAGCACCTCCTGATGTCTGGCATAAGTCTCCAGACAATCTGTGGTGAAACACGCCTCTGTTTGAGCCAGAGTGTGGGATTTTAATCTGGCCTTGGTTGAAGGCTGCTGCTCTTATTTTTATGAAGTGCAAAGAGAGATTTTTCTACTGTTTTGCTTCAAAACGGCCTGCTGGTTCTGGTAACTGCCCCAATCCAAGATCCAGAAGCAGTGCTGGAGAGCCAGGGTTGAGGATTTGTGGTTTTACGGTTTCTTTTAAAAATATATTAATGAGGTGAACTGTGTACTCTAGTTACAGAAGTTCTAGATGGCACTACCTGAAAGCTTTCCATTCCAGGAAATAAAAAACGATTTTTTAATGAAAGCTTTAGGATTAAGCAGGAGCTTAAGATATTCCTAAGATTCTTTCAAACCTGTGAGCTCACGTACATATATCCACAGGAGAACGTTTTCTGTGCAATGTCTTTGCAGAATCTGCCCCTGGGTGTAAAGCTGCGTGGTTGGTATTTATTTAAGCAGTTTTATACTGTTGTATTTTTACTTTTGTTTTTTATGCACACCTTTAAAAACCACTTGTATACGTTTTAGAAGAGATTGCTGGATGATGCTTTCTCTCACGAGTCGGAAAGCACACAGTTTTAGGAGTTTCTATTTACTTGCCCACCATAGCAAGCAGTAGCAAGCAACTTAAAAGGCACTGTGTGTGACCAGTCTTGGGGCTGTGCTAGCATGGGAGTGGCCAGATGCTGAAACTGGGAGGAAGAGATCTCCCCACTCAGTGTTCTTTGGTTACTGTGGGTTGGTGGCTGCTGAGGAAAGGTCTGTCCTACCATAGATAAATGAGACTCCCAGGAAACAGTCTCTAACTATTACTGGGACTTCTCCTTGCCTTGACACCGACAGCTGAGATATGTCTTGTAAATAATGACTGTACATGCAGTAATCGGCACCTAGCTTTATCTTATTTGGGACCTATAGTCAGTAGTGTAATAGAAAAAAAAAATACTAAGAAGGGAGTTTTCTTGTGTGAGGAATGTTATGGAAAAGCAGAAAGAAAAAAGGACTATTATTCAAGTGATAATAATCTAAATGGTCTCTGTAAACTTCCAGGCATGCTGATCCTCCCTTAAGCCACACCATGGAAGCACACATAGGCAGAAAAGGGAGAGCTGGAAGATAGCTTCAGTATTTGAAATTGCAATGTTGCTTAAGTATTTCAGTAGTAACAAGGACCAGATCCCCTTGTTTGTAGCTAGCTAGTTAACTTTTTTTTTTTAAGTCACCCTGCCCTTAACTCCAGTTGTCTTCATTCCAGGGCTTCAGCCAAAACCGCATCCATTGAGTGTGTCTCCCTTCCACAACTCCTCATCTACATGACATGTACACTTGGTGACTATACAAAATTAGGTTGCAAATTGGACTGGAGTTTACGTTGGTGTAAGTAAGCACTTACACAAGGCTTGGCTTGAGCTGGTCTCGTCGTGCTGTGTTTGTTAGTTCAGTGGCAATTTATAACTGTTAAATTGAAGCAGTCTTGTTTGGTGGTACACGTGTGGCCCCTTCCATGTTTTCTGTGTACTTTGGCCAGTAGTTGTTCCTAAGGAGTGGGTATAAGGATGGGTCCTTCGTATGTGGAGGAGTTTGAGGTGATGCCTTCGTTGGGGAGAAAACTGTGAGGAAAAATAGTTGGCCTGTAGTAGTTTCTCCTAGCAGAAACAGGATTTGACATTAGTAGATGAGGCTTTATTGTGAACCACAAGAGGATTTAGGGATGACAGCTTAACCCCAGCCTCTCTTGGTAAAGATTCGCTGAGAGTTCTCCTTGCTGAATGCCACAGCACTTTGCATGATGCCCAGGAAACACTTGTATTATCTACCGTTTTTTCACTTGTGGTCTTCTAAGTGTAGTAATAAGCTTCAAACTGAAGAAGAGGGCAATAAAAACTCAGTAATATATGAGAAGCTTCTGATGGCTGCCAGGGATGAGGCTCACTTAGATACCTTGGTCAGACACTGGTCGAGACATAGCTGGAGCCCTGATGCCATCTCTAGTCTCTTTTCTTTTCAGGGCGGATGAACCTACATACCTGCCTGTGCAACTGAAAACCTGGTTCAGTTGGGTTTGTGGTGGCCTCTACTGGTGCCTCTCTGCAAAAAAAAAGAACTCATGAGCTCTGCTGTTCAAGTTTCCTCCTTCAGAAACCTAATCCAGAAAAGTTTTTCCTTTGTAAGTGAAGTTTGGGTCAGGAATGAGAAAAGCCCTTCTAGGGCATCTGCTGTTGTGGGGAGCCCTTTGAATACAGACCTACCACCAAGAGTAGAGCTTTCAAGTTGCACCTGTTCCTCTTCTGGGCATTATGGTTTTGTTGGCTCTGTGAGCAGATGTGGCCTGAGAGGAACTCATCCTTAGCCTCAAAGCACAGTACAGCTCCTGCCAGCTTTGGCTCTGGGTTGCAACTGCAGGCTAGTTGGGGTCGGGCAGCTGGCGGGACTGGGATGCTGTGGCCCATGGGCTCCTTGTCAGGGCTTCCTTGCTTCGGTTTGGGAGTATCTGCAGTCTGTCTTAACCTCTTCCTGCCCTTCTTAAATAATTCAATCCCAGAGGTAGTTAAAGCTACTTAGAAGCCTTCCAGCTGTCATGGGTGAAATAAAACGGGTAAAATTGAGAGGACTTGAGCTGTTACTAAGAAACCTCATGTTTACTGCTGAGAGAATGCTTTGAATTGGTGTGGGTACAGGGCTTTTGTCTGCTTCTCTGCCAGAGAATGCAGGTCGGAGGGTTTGCACATCAGGGGGAACGTAGAAAGTGTTTGCATGGTGAGGAGAACCTGGAGCTGGGGCGAGAAATGTCACAGAGAGGAGTTGGTGCCTAGATTGTGCCTCCGTCCTTTCCAGCTGAAGAGCAAGACATTACTCTGAACAGCAGAAGGCCTTCTTGCTTCATGTTTAAATGACTCTTCGTGTGTTTGTGAACACCAAACAGTGGCCTATTTGTAAAGCCCTTTTGCCAGTCAGTTGCCAGGGGTGAGAGGGGATCTGTGGGTGGTTTGCCCGTTGGGGGTGTCTGATTTTCGCAAGGAACTAGAACAGTTACCAAGCTCTAGGATGTGGTGGTCCCTTCTGGCAGTTGTAGTGCAAGGAAGGTGTGGGCTTTGAGTTTGGTTTTTTTCCTCCCTCAGATGCCCAAAAGTTGAGCTCTGGAGCCAGGAGAGACGAGGGTCAAAACTTTTCAAATTGGAATGTGAACTCATCTGCTGGGTTCCCAGCTGCACTTACCTAGTTCACGAGGACAGTGGTGTGATGCAGAAGGTCAGGCTGTTGGGAAGTGGTGACCCCAGAGCACATGGCGTGTTTTTAAATTGTGTGCTTTGGGTTCATCGCTTTTGGCTTTCTGTGAATTGTTAAAGGTTATGTTCTTATGCTTTTTCTCAATTATTTTGTTTGGTTTGTGTTTTGTTGTTGGTTTTTTTGTGTTTTGTTCGGTTTTGGGGGGTTTTGTGTGGGTTTTTTTTGTTTGTTTGGGTTTTTTGTTTGTTTGTTTTGTTGGTTTTTTTTTGGGGTGGTGTTTGGTTTGTTGGTTTTTTTTAACAGCTTATAGCTGAGGCTTGGCAGTTGAGAAGCTGAAGCCCTGATAAAAGCCTTGAATATCATGAGACTTGAAATAAAATCATGAGATGGCAGTGTTGCTTCTAGCAGCTGATCTTTTTGGCAGTGCTTCATTTTCTAGGTCTCTGCAAATGCTTTTGGCTTGCTAAAAGCCCTATATTGACAAACTAAAGCCAAGACTAAATGCATGATTATTTCCACTATCTGACCTGTTTATCACTTCTGTGTTGCTTCTGGATTTGTCAGTTGAAGTCATCACAGGCAGAGATTAGTGCACTTGTTTTTCTGGCAACACATAGATTTTGAATACTGTTAAATATGCTTAAATTAACCTGACATCTGGAGATGTGGGTAGTGAGAACGCGTTTCTATGTTACCAGCTAACTTTAGCCTCGTATCTGAGGAGGCTTTCTCTGGCTAACTGTGCAGGGTGGCAGGAGGGAGGTTGTAGAAGAGCCCTTTGGAGACAGCAGCCAGTGTCAGGCATGGTCTGGCAGTGCCGGCTGTTGAGAGAGTTTGAAGGGACTGGCCTCTTGACTGATTAATTCAACCCATTTCAACCACAAGGGCATCGTTGGCCTAACAGCAATCAGGGAGATTTTCTTGACAAATTCAAGTGACTCTTGAGTTCATTCTGGCAGCTTTTGTGCTTATCTTTTAGCCCAAGTCTGTTCAGACGCTATGAAGGTGGGCATTGCCAGTGGGTATGGGGGTGCCCTTGATTTGAAGCAAGTGTGCTGCCTCAGGCTAATGCAGGCAGCGCTCTATAAGCTTGTGGTTGAAGTGTTTGAGATTTAAATGGTTAGGACCCTGCCTCCATGGGCTTGCTGGGTACATCAAAACTCATCTCACACTTGCCACCAGAAGAAGTTTCTGTGGAGCCAGTGTCACATGATGCTTGCTTATCGTAGTCTGGTGGCACTGTAATAACACCACAGTGCCTCCATTTCGAGCTTTAAAAAGGTATATTTATGCATGCTTATTTATATATTTATACAGCATACTTATGCAGCCCTTTAACTATCCAGTCCCAAGGAAGAGCTTTCTCCCTGGACCAAGGGGTAACTATGCCCTTTACGTACTTGTTTTTTCCCCAGGCTTTTCTTCTCATCCCAAAGCTTTCCCGCAATTACTGTACTGAAAGGGTGACGTTTTGTTGCTTTCAGCCAGAATAATGGCTGCTCTTGCTAAACTTGAATAATACTGGTGTCCTCTGAGCCTGGGGAGGCAGAAGCATTTCCTGGCTAGACAGTAAACCAAACTGGCACAGGGATAAGCTTTTAAACAGCTTGCTTGCTGTGCGGGCAACCTTATTCAAGAGCTGGAAGGGTGGGAATTTAACTTCAGTATCTGGCTTTTTTGTGTTGAAATCAAGATTCTTAACTTATATGAGTGTGCTCAAGAGAGTAAGGCCTGGGGTTTGCTATTTAGTCCTTGACTGAGGCTAAGTGTGGTGGTAGCAGCTGCTTCAGAGCTACAGTAAACTTAGGTGACTGAGCTTGACTTTGCAAGATGCAGTGATGATGGCCTCTTGGTCCCTTGTAGTGGTGTAATACCATGGAAGCAATGAAACGTGGTGTAAGAGTGTGAACTCAGGAGGAACAATTACACAAATGGCAGGTTAAAATAGGGCAATGAAATGTAAAAATGTTCTTTCCTGTAAAGGGCCTTCATGCCATTAAGAAAGGAAATAAAGACGGCACCTATGTTCTTCTGCCAGGATCCCCGGTGCACGTTGGCTTGGCTTCAGTGATTTGCAGTTGAGTTCAACTTTTAAGTGCGCCCAAAATGAACAAATAGGCATTGAACTAACTTAAAGGAGGACTCTTCTCCCTTTGAACTACCCAGGTAATAAAAGGAAAAAGAATTATAGATATTGATGAGTTGCAGATTCCTGCCCGTGGCTTGTGTTTAGGTTTTTTGTGTCACTCAAGTCTGTGCACTGCTGTGGATCAAGCTCTGCAGCGTCTGTCACAGCAAGGGTTAAATTTGGAAGGCTGTAATTTACAGGTAGGAGAGGATTCAGGATTTCGGTGAAAATTTCAGTGGTAAGTACCAAGTACCCACTAGCTTATTTAATATAGCAATTCCAAATCCTCAGAGAGTATAAGGGAAAAGAGATGAAAAAAAATGGCCAGTCTCCCATGATCTTTCTAAACAGCAGCTGCTTTTGTCATTCTCTGAGTCAGAACACTTATATTTTTAAGCAACACCAAGTTCCTGTTCCCATGTTCCCATAAACATCATGCTATAGATATTTTTTCTCTGTGTATACATATGGACGTATTTATTTCCTGGGGGATGGATGCACCCCCATAGTGCTTATCTTCCCATGCTCTTATTTCAAGACTACTTGATGACTGCAAAAAAAAGATAATTCCCTGAACAGGAAGATGTCAGTTCTCTCAAATTTTTTGCAGTTAGGTTTTTACATCAAGCTGTATGGATATAATCTGTAGTGAAGACTGGATATAACCTCCCTGAAAACTTTGAGTTCGATGATAGGTTTGTTAAAACTTTGTCACTTTCTTCTAAAAAATGTCAAGCAAGGAATTTCATTTTGATTTTCTTAAGTGGATTAGCTCTGGCATAGCTGTGAAGCCACTTGGTCTTCAAGGTGCCTTCAAGGTTGCAGTGTCATAATGACGTTAGCAATATTGCTCTCAAAATGTGCCCACTAGCAATCTTCAGTATTAATAATAAAGAAAATGAAGTGAATCCATATAGAAAAACTTTACAAGGAGTTTAATCTTCTATCACAATGTAGCTTTTAGCTGATGTGAATTTTCTTCAAAAGTTATGGAATTTGTTTGAGGTTTTTTTGGTTTTTGATTTGGATTTTTTATCAGATGTCCTGTTTCAGAAACTGTTGCAGCTGGTTGACAATCAGTGTGTCTAATTCAGTCAGTTTTGGAACAGAAATTCTAGTTCAAGGTTGTAAAGAGCTGAGACACAACAATATTAAGGTGGGATGCTCTAATAACTTAGGATGTTTATGAACTAATGGCAAATTTAGAGGGAGGGGGTGAAATCCTGTGCTCGGGTCAGATGACTGTGAGTCTGACTTGGGTTCTCTTCATGGATTCATGTCACCTTGAACTTATGTCTCAGTCCCCTCAAGGCTGAGGACGGATAACCCTTGTTTCACTGATATAAAGGAGTTTTGCGTGAATGTTAGTTTAAATGTGCAACTTCCACAAACAGATGAGTACAGTGTCTGTCAGACTGTTTCAGGTAACAGTTGACAGCCTTGCAGAGCGTAGATTAAACAAAGCTTACACCTCACTTTGGAAATTGTTAAAATGACCGCTGTTGTAGCGCAGATGTCGGCTGTTGCAAAGCCCACTTGGGGATCGCAGCGCTGTGATTCAGAGATGCCACCGTATCTCCTCCAGTGCTGTTTATCCATTTGCACCCACAGTTTTCTCCTGACTCTGCACAGGGATGAAAGGGAGAGACAGAAGTCTAGATCTGATGATTGGCTCTATCATTCTCATACTTCAAAGGCTATTGCTTGCTCTCATCACTTTCTGCACTATTTAGGTTGTATGTAAGTTGTCTGATCCATGTTGTGCTCCTAATAATTCTCAAGCTGTTTACCAGAGCTGCTCATCACTGTCCTTGCTGCCATGGAAACAAATTGTTCCCAGTTTCATAGGAAGAGTATTTTCTTTTTCTGTGACAGCTTTGGTTATGATGCATCAGAAATTGAGAGGCCAGGCATCACTATCTATCACCAGGTGCTCTTGGAAGAATTTTTGGAGGAGTAAAGGATGGGTGATGATACTTAACATTTGTTGTTTGTTCTGTTTGGAAAAATCAAGTGAAAGGAGGGGGGGATGGGTATTTGATCATATTTGCTGCTTTCTGGTAAGGGAAGCTCTGCCTAAAAGTCTTCTGCAACACGTCATTTGAAAAAATGAATGACTGCCATTGTCTTTCCCCCGTCCTTTGCGCCTTCATGACAGGATGACTAGTGTGTTCCCATTGACTTTTTCTCCAATGACATGGAGCAGTTGCTGCTTATTTAAGCCACATTTGACCTTCGCATCCTTGTGAACAAGAAGTGGTGAGGAGGAAAAAAACCAACCCCCTTTCCTAATTGCAGTATCCTGTGCATTCACTGGTGAGATTTCATAATGATATATGGTGGTACAGTACTGACTTTTTCGTGCTCTGAGCTAACCTGCTGCTGGATTGTTACTATGTTCCCAAAAGCATGAAAAATGATTAAATTAGTTTTCCTGGTTTTATGCGTGTGAAAAAACAAGGTATTCAAACACCAGCTTGGTCTGGATATGGATTCTTACTCACATGACTCTGTTGACTTTCATCATGCATTTTTTTGCACACACTTTCTGTGTGTGCTGTGTGAGTGTGGAAAGAGCTCCCTGTCTGCAAAAGTGATGCTTAAACATCCCTTTCCAGAGTGTGCCTAGAATCAGGCTGGCCGTGATCTTGAACATCTGATTGAAGTCTCAGGTTTTAATAAAATGTGCCCTGATTTCACTATGTTGCTTTATCCTTTTAGTCAAGGGATATTCCTTCCCATCTGTTTCTTTTGTTCAGCTCCTGCAACTTGTCTGTATAGCAGAGAAGTCACTCTAGGATTACAGCAGTCTGCTTTCATCATTTCTGACATGCTTGGCACAGCAGGAGCCTTCTCCCTAATTGAGCCTTGTAGGTGCTAATGCAGTAATACTTTTGTTGATCGTGACAGCTTACAGCATATGGCTGCTTCTCAGCCGAGCAAGAATACCTGCACACAGCAGAGCTGCAGGATGGGCAAGGTACCTTCAGCAGTTTGGCTGCATTTCTGCAGTTCACCAAGTGAAGCACACTTGCATCAAAATGGCTGTGGGTTCCCCTCCACGCTACCTTCAGTCAATTTATATTCCTCTGTTGAGTATCTGTGTTCTAGGTTTTACCTGTCAGCAAAGGTGTAGATAGTGGTGTTTGATTTTGGATTTGGTGGGACCCGCTGTTGGTAGGCTGAGGAAAAGAGAGAGAAGGCAGAGAAGATGAGGGTCGTTTTGACTTACTGGACTCACAAACCAGGTAGGTCACTGAGTGACAGCTGAAACAGGCAGTGAGATCCCTCACTTCTACTCTGTCTTCCCCTTTCAATAGTTCGGACCTTGAAGGTACGTCGCTTTAAGTATATCTAAATTAATTGCTCAATTTTTCATCCTGACATTTAAATTTGGCAGAAAGTGCTTCAGAAAGGAGCAATGTGGGGTTTTTTGCATTGAAGGCTTTAATGTAAAGAAGAGACTTCTAATGAGAAGAGCAAATTTGCAAGCACATCATTAAATTTCATACTAGATAATGATCTGTGCCTTCTTACACTCCAACAGTTGTGACGGTAAACCTCGATACCAGACGTGGAAATGAAAATGTACTCTTTTCATGGTCTTCCTGGCATTTACAGCCCATGAAACTTGATGGTGGAACAAAAGAGGAGAAAGCTATGGAAAATACTCTTTTGTCTTAACAGCGTAAGTAAGCAAGAGGTATCTGGTGCCCTACCAGGAAGATTTGGTTGCATGGCATGTGCTGCAGTTCTCAGCCATCCCATTTTGAAGCAGACCAGGTACCACGCTCAACAGGGGCTTGAAAGCACTTCGTAGTTGAGGGCAAATGGGTGAAACACTGACTGACTTGTGTTGGCAGATGGGAATTCAGGAATTCATTAGTCATGCTGTAGTCTCTTGGTTTTCGGTGTGTTGTGATGAAAAGAGAGCAAAGAGTTGCCTTTCCATAGATGAAGAGGGCTTTCAGATGCTGCAGTCTGAAGGCCGCTGTGCTTGAACGATGCTGTCTTCCATGGCAGTTGATCATCAAGATAGCTGTACTGCAGATCGGGGAGACACATGTGATGGGATTAGGATTACCAGGCTCTGTTAATTATGGAAGGTGGACTCATGGACCTCATTGTGGAGTAAGTAGAGAATGGTCCAAAGAGATGCTATTTTAAATGCGTTTTCTGTAGATAGGAAGACCTTTTTCAACTACAGAGTAATCATACAGTGCTATAGTTGTTGTCTGACCAAATTAGGGTATGTTCCAGTAAAAATCAGTCAACTGGAAGATAAACACAATTCTTTTTTTCAAAACATCTTACTTAATGGTACCTTACAATACCCAAATCTGCGTTCCACATCTATCTTCTGTTGCTCTCTCTCCAGGAGGCTGTAGTATGCCTGCTTAAGAGAAGCTCTGCCTTGCCATTCTTCAGTGATTCACTTCTTGGGTGTAAATTGGGTCTAGACCTGTGCTATCTGTCAGAGAAGCATAGGATGTGTGAGGCATGCTGTCCTGGTCACATCATTTTAATTTTAGATCACAGGAGGGAGGAGGAAGACAAATAAGTCTTTACAGCCACCTACATCTTCAGTGTTGAAGTCACAAATGTCTAAAAGGGTGTTAGTAGAAATGATTAGCAATGAAATCATCCATGTAACTTAATGGATGGGTAAATATACAGTGAAGTGAAAGATGCCATAAAATCAAATTGGAGAGACAAGAATATTTGTAACCTCGCTAGTATCTGTGGCGAAATGAAGTACTCTTGAATAAATTAGAATAACAATGAGAGGAGTAAGCTTATAAAAAGTTTGAAGTATGTTCTGTCAAAATTGGGCAATATTTCTTAATCAGGCGTAGCTCAGAGGTACGCTTCTGCCTGAGGAAAGGCAGACAAGCCTTGTGAAACAGTCCATCCAAGAGGAAACCCAGTTAATGCGTACTAGGCTGTCTTGCACCAGTTGCTTGTTGAAAGAGAGGAGTGTGAAAGCCGTTCAGACGGCAAGACCAGTTTAAAGGGACAATCTGCTGGCAGTCTTTGGGGTAGAGCCCTCCAAGTTCCATTTCACGCCTTCTACTGAAGTGTAGGCAAATAGAAAGATTTAAAATAAATATTGCTCAGTGTAGTTAGTGCAGTTCATCGAAGTCCTCCCGTAACTTGGCTGCCTCCTAAGACATTAAGCATTGTGTTATCCTCATGCGTTCTTCTGTCCCTGTTGTTCTGCAAGCATTGGAAATTTTTCATGTTAGCAGTCAGCAATTGCTCTTCGGTTTGTGGTGCAGGTCGCAGGTACCCTCCTGGCTCTTAAAAGAAGGGACATAAAGTGCCCTTTTTTGGACAGTGGACTGCTTGCCTGGAGGTAAGCACAGTATTTGGAGGTCATCCCAGTTGTTCTTGAATTAAGGGGATGGAACATTTTTTTGTTTCGTCTTACACAAGCAGCTGACTGCCAGGCCTTTACAGGAATGGTGCCTTTGGGATGCCTAAATACAAGTTAAAGGGCCACGTTTGTGCCTCTTTTAAGGGGCTGCTTCCACTCAAACGTGGCCAGTGTTCTTGCAACACCATGGAGGACTAGCCTGATAAAAACTGAAGCCCCATCTTTGCATAGCTTCTGGATATATGTACAGTGTGGGAGCAGCTTTGGGGTGTGTGTGGAGGGGGGAAGAACTGAAGAATGCAGTGTTTCCAAAATGTTCTAACCATACTGTCAGGGTTGCTTAGCAGCAGAGGGTTTAAAATAGCGGTATTACTCAACAGTGTGAGCCGCATTTGCACATGGTAATGTTCTGTGTCCCGTATTGACTTGCTGCATTGTAAAAGTGCTAAGTTAATGTAAGGAAAGTGAAGATAGCTCACCTCCTCCTCTCTTAACTTGATGAACAAACGGCTGAACAGTGACATGTCTTCCGTATGGTTTCAAAAAGATGATGTCCACTGCAGGCAGGCCACAGTGTTTTGGTCCCCATAGATGTGTGCACGAGACCTGACTTGGATATAAAGACCTTTCACATCCCTGTTTGCCTATGAGCTAGTTTAACTCTCAACCCAGCAGTCCATGCTGGTGTTGACTGGAGCTGTGCTATTACTATAGCATCAGTTGATTTGGGCGGCACTGACAACAAACAGTGGGGACAGGAGCAAGTAGAAATAACACTCACTGATCTCTAGGCAGCCCAGCTTCTTGGTCCTTGGCAGTGCATCTTCGCACTGCTACTCTACTTCTGGGGTGGTGTGGTCTTCTGAAGTAATGCTGGGAGTATTTGGGGCAGAGGTGTCTCTTACCCACCAGGTGCGGGAGTCCCAGCCTCTACTGGAGTAAGTCAGAGGACTTGCAGGAGTGCAGCTGCACTTGCTGTCTGCTTCAGAAGGGTAATTACAATGATGAGGGCAATAGAACATGGTGGCCAAAGTGAAAATGTTGATACGCATATCAAGGAGTTCAAGAGTTTTGTCAAGTACAGGATTAAACTAAGGGTGGGTGGTGGTGAAGTTGTAAGGTAGCCTACTGAAAAATGTTACTTGCTGATGTAAAGAGGAACAGCCTCGTATATTACACATTTTGAAGAGCTTCAACACTTGCTTCAGAGCTACAGAAATGCTCCCTTAGTATTGCTGATGATCTTCTTAATAAGTGTGACTACGTATTGTTCTATCAAAATAGGGCCACATTTTAAAGCCCTGAAGTGAATTAAAATAGCAAGTGGATCTGTCATTAGTATTTTGTATGCTGTACATGGACATAAAATGTTTATCAGATGCAGATGTTTAAAAGCTGACCTTAAGAATAAAGAAACTATGTTTCTTAAGCAGATCTCTCTGTCTCTTTCAGCTTTTTAAAACCATACTTTTTCAGTGAAGGCTCATAAACAACCCATCTTAAATTGCACAGTTAGGGCATCACTTAAATTTATGGCTATTTTATTCACCCTCTGTCTGAAGTGTGGGCCATTTTATGATAGGCATTGCCTCAGCACACAGTATATGAACAGTGGAGGAGGATGGCCATTAAGTTTTAACGTTAGACTGGGCTGGGTGCAAGCAAAATCCTTCATTCAGCCACTTGCAGTTTGCAGGGTACTGTTTTAAAAAGCAATCTGGTAGTGCTTGTGACAAATAGCATAGTATCAATTGTGGGAATCCATATTCATTTAAAATGCTGGTTTAAGGAGGAGAGACAAGCTCTCTCCAGTGAAAGTATAAGTGAAGTAAACTGTTTTGGGTTTGGGATAGAAATGGATTTAGTAATTCAATAGACTTAACCTGCTGGTGCTTTACCTCTGTTGTGACTTAAGATACAAGCAACAAGGACACTGGAAAAAAAGAAATTACTATGCCACCAGATGCTTGGAAAGATGATGATTTTCAGTTGTTAGGAGAAGACAAAACAGACATTACATTTTAGTCAGAAAAAAGGACACCTGATGTGCCAAGGGCTGATGCATTTATTTTTTTTTCCCCTAAAAAAGTGATTATGAAAGATAGGGAAGGTCATATGACGGACCTTGTATTGCCCTGCACACATGGTTTATACTTCAGAAAGCAGTGAGTCTCATGAGATGTCAGTTGCTAAGAAAAATATGCTTCTGTTTCCAATTAGGCAAGTGGAGTATTGTGAAACTGTCTCTGCAACCTCCTGTAGCTTTGTTTGAAAGCCCCTGTCAATGGAGGCACGTTTGCAGGAGCCCAACTTGCAAACTCTTCAGGTGCACAGGAGACGATGCAAGAAATTTTTAACACTTTTGGCTTTTCAGGTTTGAGCCGCATGCTGTCCTGTGCTGGCTGCTGTGCCTCTGAGCTGGCAAAGTGTTTTAGTGAGTGTGATTTCAGGGTAGTACTTCAGGTTGCACTACAAAGAGGAGAGAGCTTTTTCAACTGGAAACCCTCTTGGTAAATTGCTCTGAACAGATTCTTGACTGGAGGGGAGAAAAAGAGAGGGATTGGAAAGTGCTTGGTCCAGCTGCATAGATAATATTTACTATTTCTGATTAGTCCCTTAAACAAATAATTGCTCCTTCTATATGTACATGTGCATGCACATGTGCCCTAACAAGCCCCTGAAATGTTTATCCTGTATTTCAGAAGTGTCTCATTCTTGTGGTTTCTACTCGTAGTGCCTATATCTATGACCTATTTCCTGGATAGTTTCCAGTGAACACAAAATGTATTTAGTTAGAAGAAACCAGCTGAATGAAAACTCTCTGGACATATATGCAATGTTGTCCTTTTTATGACTGCCTGCCTTTAATGATAAACTTCATACAGAGAGGAGCGGAATTTCTTCTGTTTGATGTATATTGAGGTCTTGGTAGAGCTTGAAGTTGTTCACAGATGTGCAAAATTAGCTGTCAGTAGCCTTACAGGGCTCACCTTGGCTTCAGCAGGGCGTGGATTTGGTCCTTTCAAAGTGGTGTTTCTGTAGGTGTGCTCAAAATGCATATTGTCTCAAGGCTCACCTGTTGCCTTAGATTATCAGTTCATTTTTGTTTGGGTTTTTTGAGACCTGGTGACTCTGTTGCAGGAGGATGGACAAGGTGCCAGTTCTTTCTCCCACCTTCCGTAACTGCCCTAGAGGTTGGTTTCCTCATTCCTTTTTTTATATCCATGCACACTTAGGTTAACCTCTCAAGATAGTTGCTTTGAAAAAGAGGAAAAAGCTCTGCATTTGAACTGCTGCTGGCATGAGACCAAGTTTGCCATGAGTGTCTGGCCTTCTCCTCTGAGGCCAGGCCAAACAAAGAGATACATTTCCGGGTTCTTTGGCTTTTGAAACTAGTTGTACATCTGGAGAAAATGCTTCCCTGAAATGCTTATTCCCTTTGGGCAGAGGCAGATGTGGAGCCTGCACACAAGCCACGTACCAGCACCAGGATGTTTGTTACTCTCCACTCAGCTGCTCGTCTGAGACCTCCGGACTCCCACAGGGTTCTCAGTGACAGACTTGGGGAAGCATCACCCTTCCCGCTTGGACATGGGGTGATGAGTGCTTCAGGGCAGGCATCTCTTCTTTGTGGGACCCAGGAAGGGACACTGGTCTGCAGCTTCTGTTACCTCTAGGTGTGCCTAAGGTAATTTTTCTGACCCACCAGAGAAGCGATGCATAGCGAACGTGGTGGTGTTTCTCTTTGTGACTAAGTATTGCATAAACTACTGCATAAAGGATACTGCTGATGGGGCCTGTGCACATGCCTAACCTAAGCGTCCAGAGTTTCTGTGAGCTATTCTTGTGCTTTCACACCTTGCCAATTCAGGATCTGTATTATGGAAAACAGATCTCGGCTGCGTAAGGTTGACTTCCCTGAAGTTTGGTTGTTTTCCATCTGAGGCTGGTTTCACTCTCTGCCAGCCCTGCAGGTAAACATCAACTGTGGGGAGCTCTTACACATGTCATGTCCCGTTCTGGGATGAGTTAACCTTTTGCTCTTCGTGACTTTCCTCTCTTGTTTTGAAGGGAGTTTTACTTCTTAAAATTTTCCCTACAGCCAGATGAACAGCATGGTTCCTTTGCTTGTGTTTGTTTAATCCTAGAGCTTCTGCTTCCAGACACAGGTTGGCTGTGCTCTGTTTTGCTACCCTGGAGCAGCAATTGCTGCTACCTGAAAAGGCATTGAGCCCTAAATGCCTCATTAATGTGTGCTAAGTTTAATTAAGGAGCAGGCTAGAACATGGCAGGCTGGGACTCGTTTGTATTCTGTCACTTTGCTGGCTGCCTGGAAGATGTTTATGTTCAAAGCATCTGTCTTTGTCCTCTTCACTGAGGGAAAGCTTGGGGTGTTGCTCAGGTGCAACTTCTTCCCCTCCAAGGTGTGCTCCTGATGGCACCTGTATGCAAACTGGTGTGGTTTGGTAGGAAAAGCTCAACCTGACAGCGAGCTGGGATTTGCACTTAACTGATGATTGAGGTATGCCATTTAGTGCCTTGTTTCTGAAGCCTATGTTTTGATTTTTGGTGGGTAGAAATTGATCCAGGAGCTGGTATTTGCAGAAGTCAAGCCAGTGCAAAGTCCGCTTAATATTTTGTGGATGTTTTTCAAGTCTGTCTGCATATTTCCTGGTGGTCTTTCCTCTGCAGTTTAAATGTCTCGAAACTGCCAACACTTCAGTGGTATGTATGAGCAGCAGGGTGGGAGAGTGTGAGCACTGCAGTCCTAGATATCTCCTTGCTGCTTCCTGCCTCCTCCAGCCTATCTTGTGTTGCTGTGGCAACTCTGAGCACCTACAGGCATGGAGCAGTTGTTGCCTATCCTTGCCTTCATGCTTCATATTCCTCGTATTTATGCCTTTCAGTTTATCACATGTCGTGGGGTTTGGAGGTTCTTTTGTTCAAGGCTAGAAACTGCTAACTTTTTAGAATGGCATTTGTCTAAGACAAGATGTCTTAGCTTACTGTTGGCCATGCTGTATGTTGTGTTGCATTTGTGTTTGATTAAAATTCCTCGGGCTTCATTTCTGAGTAAAATGAAGCACCCGGTCGTGTAGTGTCCCAGTCACACAGTAACAGAGGACGTCACTGCAACATTTCATTAGATGTCTGTGTGTATCACAGTTACTCCCATTTCCAACAAGAAACCCACAACCGACCCAAGGGAAAGTTGAGTATGTGTATGCTGCTGTCCAGCTATCTGCAGCTGGCTGGAAAGTGTTTTCCAATCCCCATCCTACGTTTTGTTAAATATTTTTCTTGTGCTAAATTTCAGCCTTTTTTTTTTTCCCATTTTATCAAGTATTGAAAAAATCAAGACTTATATGGAATATATTTTGCTGTCACTTTCTTCAATTGAATTCTTTATCTTTCTCTAATTAAGCTCTTTATCATGAGCAATTACTGTCGTCTTCTAAAAAAACAATTGCCTAAATGTTATCTTCCTTTAGTAAGAGAACAGGAAATTGTGTTAGGGATTACAGGCCCTGTGGAGGTTTTGCCAATAAATCTCCTGCGTAAAATATTTGTAGTTGTTGTAATTATGGACTGTACTTTGTGCTAGCGCAGAATCCCATTCTTCCCTTGAGTTCATTGTGCCTGAGTCTTAGGGCTTTTATGGTGCTTATGTATTTAAAATACACTGCCTGCTGCAGCCTGAAAGTAGATTTAAATCGCAGAGGAAGGAAAATGGCCTATATTTCACTTATCTCTATTACTGTGCTCTGTTCCTGGTAACACAGATGCAGATGTAGGCCAGTGGAGGGAGGACTGCACGCCTGGAACGCTGCGGTGATCCCTGTTGCTGGATATGGCTGTAGAGGAAATGGAAGCGACAGTGAGGGGTGTCAAGGCAGACTTGTCAAAGTAGATGCAGTTTCATGGGGTCTGCAGTGAAATTCAGACAAAATACCCATGTACTTGAATTCATACAGCTTGTTCTTGCATAGAATCATAGAACTGTCAGGGTTGGAAGGGACCTTAAAGATCATCTAGTTCCAACCCCCCTGCCATGGGCAGGGACACCTCCCACTAGAG
>WUAM01000431.1:57917148-57934952 GCA_024336885.1 Actenoides hombroni | reverse complement strand
CTAGTCCTATCACTGCCTGACAGCCTAAAAAGTCCCTCCCCAGCTTTCTTGTAGGCCCCCTTCAGATACTGGAAGGCATTTCTGTCCTTGTGGCTTGGTTTGTCTTGAAGTTCTTTGCCAATCAAAGAAATTCTGTGATTCTGTGGTTAACAACTAAACTAGCTAGAGAGAATCTAATTTGGGCACGTGCTAACACTGAGCCTTTCACAAGAGCGCTGGAGAAAAAATCTGTGAAAACTTTATGAGTCAGTATGATTTCTTCCAGTCATCCCCCCCTCCCAGTTTATTCCTGTTAGTTCTTAGCTTGGTTGTATTGTTCTAGCTGTGAGTCCCACAAACATAGGCATTGAGTATTAGAATACAAACAAAGCTGTTTTGGTTTTGATCCTTTTTGAATGAATGGAATGCACTCTGGATAATTAATTTTAAATGAGCATATCCTTTTAAAAGGGTCTCTGGGATAGGATTGTTGATTTGATGTTGACCCCAAAGGACTAGAGGTTTGATTCAGAGAGATCTTTCACTAGCAGACTGCTTTCCCAACTCCACCAATTGTGCATCTGTCTGTAGGATGCTTATTGGACTCGTAGCATTTAATTGTATTTGTAGGCACATGTCTGAGCTCTGTATGTTCTATTTTGATTTAATGCAGCAATAACATGTCCGATACATTGAATATGAAAAAAAGACTAGTGCTTTATCAGCAGAAACAGTATTATTTTAAGATACAGTAAGTTCAGGCCAAACCCCACCCCAGAAGAGGCTTCAGCTACTTATGGCTGAATTTACAAATGTGAAAATCCCTTCCCGATTAAATCTCGAGAACTTTTGAGACCCCATCTTTGTTCAGTGGAACCAAGGGAGTTCTCATCTGTTTAAATCTGGAGCTCTGGGCAAGCTCAGTCCCTGTTCCTAGTCCTGAGCAATGTTGTACCAAAAGCAGGAAGGGATGTGGAAGAGTGTACATGTCTCCCATGAATGTGGGTTTCTGAGATTGGGTACCTGGCATTGTGCACTGATGGACACCGTGTTCTTCTAAAACATCAGTGAGGAGGAGGGCATGGAAGTGGAGCTCCAGACATGGACTGAGCGCTCTCATGCATGGATGTGTTCTTGCTGTGTACGTAAGTGACTCCAACTGCTGTCACCCCAGCCATTGCCTTCTTTTCATGTGGCCAGCAGGTTTTGTAAGAGGGGCTTTCAAGCAGTTCTCTTGGCCAGAGTTCTCTGCACCTGGATGTGAAGTGTGCAGGAGTCCTCATCTGAGAACTGAAAAAGGTTTTTACATGGCATGGTCCTGTTTCTGGGTCCCAGCCTGGTTGCCAGTCTGTATGCAACAGCCATCTTCTGCAGAGCCTCACTGCCAAGCTCAAAGTGATGAGCTCAAAATCCAGCCAGGTACCTAAAAGTTGTCCCTCTGCTTTGTCTAGGCTGGGATGGACCAATTGCATCTATAAGCCGTTTACAGCAGCAGCTATACATCTTTCATTGTTCCTTTTGTTGTATTACCAGCAGTGATGAAGTGCTGGGAGTGGAGATACTTAGTGGTGGGATGTGGAAGGACCCTGTTGTGTGCCTTGCGTAGCAGGTCTGTTCTGCAGCAGGACTGTGTAACCCTTTGGTCCTGTTGTCCATCACCTTAGCTTTTCCATCGCTTTCGTTCACAAGCGACCTTTTGCTCTGGTGCAGACAGGATGTCTTTTGGCTCTTACACGGATTAGGATTTTAGTAGGCAAACTGCATTCAGAAGTGTTGTCCATCCCTTGATCCAACTTATGTTCTTTAGTATGTAAGGAGCTTTCTTCGAATGTCAGACTTACTGAAAACTAAAATACAGCATTTAAGATTGCCTTAGGTAATCCAGTTCTAGTGCTTATCTGAAGATATAAAATCAAAATAAAAAAAATAAATTTAATGTTTATAGTGTATTACTTAACTATAAAAATTAACATTTTCCAGCCCCGATTGCAGGCTTTCGAGACCAGTTTTTCAATGTCTCAGCAGGCCCCAAAATGTGCTATGCTACATGCAAAATGAAGCTACCCAGCTACTCTGAAGCCAAAAGTGGTCATTATAAAACCTCTGTAAGCTGGCTGCCAGCCTCAGAGTTCATTATGAGAGGGAGGTCATTCTTCCTTACAGGAATGAATGTAGCTTTTGAGTACATTTTAAAAGTTTCATTTAATCACAATGCACATTAATTGTTTTAGCTGTGATCGCCTGATGGGAAACGAACTTTCTTCTTCCTGAAAGAAGTACCGTGTTGATTCTTGCAGCAGCTTTTGAAACTACAGGATGTGATTTCCTTTTTTTTTTTTTTTTTTTGAAGGAGTTGAAGATTTTTGCACTAACAAAGGAAATTTTTCTCCCTCTTCTCTGCCTTTTCTTTAATACTGGGTAGTCAGTTTTCTTTTGAAATTTGTGAATGCACAGAATAAGGTCTTTAACAGGGCTCTTTCTGAAGCATCCTCTCAAAGTGTATTTTTTTACAAATATTTTCAGCTGCTCCATAAAAACTGTGTGATTGCAAAACACTTTGAAGTCTGTTTCAGTTTTGTATTTGGCTAAAATGTTTCAAATGGGTGAAAGAAAGCAAGTCTATTCTTTTTTTTTTTTTCATGGTGGGTAGTCTTTCATGCCGTCATGGAAAGGGTTTGGTGAAGAAGCCAGGTGCACCTTGAAGGTGCATGGTGTTAGGATGAGAAACCACATCCTTAAACTGGAACACAGGAGTTTCCAAGGAGATCTGAGGAAATCTTTTTTTCCCTGTGAGGGCAGTTAAACACTGGAAGAGGTTGCCCAGGGAATCTGTGGACACTCCATTCTTGAAGATACTTATTATGGAACTGGACAAAGCTATGAGCAGTCTGCTGTAACTGACCCTGATTTAGCTGGGGTGTTGGACTAGAAGCCAACCTAAATTAGTCTGTGATTCTGAGAAATCAATCTGTGTGTGTGCAGTATTTCTGGTATCGCATGAGTTTGTCGTGCTATTATAGGATTGTATTTTCTGTATGATTGCTGACAACTGCAAAGAAATGGAGAGGGGATGGTCTTGGTAGAGGTCAGAAGTCTACAGTAGCAACTAGTTGATGAGCAACTAGTGATCAGGAATCCAGTGCTGAAAGCTGCTGCACGTTCAGGATATTATCCTGCAGCCATGAAATGGGTGTGTGTGTGTGTGTGTGTATGTATGTTACTCCTTGGCAGCTGTCTGATAACTCTTAAGTATGTAAGTAGCTGTGAAGAGGTATGCCCAGGTTTGATTTTCATTATGTGTGTGTAAAAATGCACTGTAAAAGTACTGTAATAGCTTTACTTTCCATAGTATTGACCCTTTGCCGGGACCAGTTTAGAAGAGTCCAGTCTCATAGCACTAGTCCTTGAATGCTGAGAAAAATAAATAGCAGTGGTCTCAAACACCTGTCTCCTCCCAGCACAACTCCAGGGCTTTTTTCAAGTAAGTACTTGTTTCGAAACATGTTTAAATGTTAAACTTTCACATGGCTTAAACTAAACACTTAAAGTAGCAGAGATATCCAGTTCTAATCCTCTGTAAGCCTTTTGATTTACTTCATGGTTGTTGGAGAGGATATTGATTGCCTGTTGCCAGAGAGATTCAAGATGAGCAAAAGGACATGTTACTGTAGATGCTTCCCAACCCAACTGGTCAGAAAGGGAAAATTCCTTGGCAGTAATTAACTTTAAATGTCTCAGCAGAAAATAAATATAGCTTCCAGAAAATTTTGTGCTCTCTATTCTAGATGTTTACCTTCTTGCTATTCTGAAGTAATTCATTGGCAGTGTTAGGTTAATGATTGGGCTTGATCATCATAAAGGTCTTTTCCAACCAAAACAATTCTATGATTCCATGATTAATTCAGATATCTTAGTTTTTAACATGGGTGTGTTGGTGCTGTCACAGGGCCGTAGAAATTCTAGGCCACCATTGTCAAAGAAATTCTAAATCAGTTAGGTGCGTGGTCCAAGCTGGAAGGAGATAGGCACAAGGATTTTGTTTCCTGACACACTCTGCATATTGGTGCCCTTAATGCTTGCCTTTTAAAGTGGTGGGTGACTTGAGGGAGAGTACGGACCTTAGGAAGCTCTAGGCGATGTTCACTGAAAGATAAAGTCTCTTGTTTTGAGATACCTCTAAAGAGTCACTTTTTTTTTTTTCAGGAAGAATTCAGCCAAGTAGTGTTGAGATATATCTTCTATACTGTGCAAAGCTGCAGAAGCCATTTAAAACTGTCACAATGTTGAGCTGAGATGAAAGTCTTCATAGCTGTGACTCAAAAAAGCAATACCTGCATTTTTTCCTACCTCCCATCACCCCTAGAAGTGGAAAAGTAATTAATTTAATAGTAGCCGTTCCTGGAGTACCTGAGCTGTCCAACAAGTCCAATTAAGGGTGACTGTCACATTCTTATTAATAAAGTAAAAAAAATGTGTTTAAAAAAATCTCTGTAGCACCATTTATACAATAAATAAATGCTCTTGAGTGTCAATTATACACAACATAAAAGGACTTGATAAAAACCTAGTGGGATTCAAGTAGATATTTTGAAGTTTTTTGGGGGGAGAGGGTGGGTATGGGAGAAGGATAACCTTTATTTCAATGAATTCTACCAGCCATAGGTAATGAAGATAGAATATTGATGAAGATGGAGTACTGATACGGTTGAGAAAAAGCTTCTATCTAGAAACCAAATGTAGGTCACAATCCAAGAGTGAGAAGAACTGCAGTTTGAGAGGCACATATGGTTTATGGTGGATAACAAAACGTGGTCTCTCGGTGTAGAGTGCTCAGTAAAAGGAACACAGCTGATCCCTGGCTTCAGGAGTGATGAAGGTTCAGTACTGTGTGAAAAGAGTTTAATTCACAAGAGAGGCAAGGAGAACAGTAAGTCTAGAAGAGCTGTGAGGGGGTGAGTTTTTTGCTTTGGTCCAAGAGGAGGTTAAGAAGTTGCCAAGTCAATCTCTATGTGGGAGTATACTTCTACCAATGGACAGAGATTTGATTCATAAGGCAGTGGGCATAACAAGACTTGATGTCTGGAAGTTGGAACACAAAATGTATGCTATTAATAAGCAATACTCTTTATTATGCTGATGATTCATTTATGAAAGAACTAAGCCATGTATTTGGTAGGTTCCAAACCTGGCCAAATCTTTCAGGACACCAGATTAAGCTGTCTTTCTCTGGAAGAAATGGTATAGCTTTGTAGGAAAGGTACAGGACAGTGAGGTGACAGAGGACTTGCTGGATGAAGTCTTGTGGGCTCTCTGGAAGCTTTGCTATCTGGAATAAGTCTGTCAGGAACTGGAGTGAGGCCATCAGGGTTTTTTTTTCAGATAGGCTGCTGAACAGCTGTCAGACAGTAGCTGCCAGTTAACATAAAGAATGTGTCCTACATTGCCAAAATGTCTAAGTGGTTTTGGCAGTGGAAGAAAATGTGAACTTGCTTCATAGTCTTTTCACTGCAGGAATGGGTGATGCACATTATAATCTCTTCTAGCAGAGCATTTGTTTGGGCATCAGAGGAAATGAAAGAAAATACAGAATGAAAATCCAGATCAGTGCCCTGTGGAAAAGAAAGGACAGGGCTAGGTCTTGGAGTCTTTTACATGCAGTTCAGTTCCACTCTTCAGGAAACTTTTAGAAGCAGTGGACTAAATCATGTAATATATTCTGTTGACAGTTCTGACTTGTTTGAAGTTATATGCATCGCTTCTTGAGAGTAGCTTCTGCTGGACTCACCAAAGTTAGAGATGGGAGATCTGGCTGCTTTTATATTCCTGTTATCCAGCAAGCCTTTCTCCTCTTTGCTTAGACTTGGCCAGTTTGGGGCTAGTGCCCTTTCACAGGTGTCAGATGTCATTGCATCATTGCTCAATGTCACTGTCCTTTACACCCAAATGGATGCTGACTTCATGCTGATTTAACTGTCCTCGTTTCCCAAACCTGACCTCCTATAGGCTCTGCTCCTTTCCTGGCAGATGCACATGGTTTAAAGTGCAAAGTGGAGACCGTGCAGGTATTAAGAGGGAAACTGAAATTTCTTGTACTCCAAAACTTTTGCCTTCATTTTCTTCACTACTCTGCAGTACTATCTAAGCATATGTCCTGTACGTTTGGGGAGTACCAGACTGTCTGACCTGGCAAATCTCTCTTCAGTTAAAAGCCAATAAGAAATTTGTCTTCTGATACTGCAGTCAGTCTTGTCACCTGCCTGTCTTTTGACTCTCTGACCTACTATAGCACTTTATCACCAGGTGTTGGGCCAGTTCAGTGATTTGTCTCCAGCCTATAAGGGCAGACTGAGATCTCCAGGTGCCAAATCTTTCCCTAGAACCTTCTTCCTGAATATCAACCATGTTCAGTGATTCTTCATTACCAGCTTGTTGTCGTCGCTCTTTGCAACTTGCTTTTGAGAACGGGATAGAGATGGCAAAGATGCCAAACAAACCTTGAACACCTTGGTTTGTAGAGATCTTGATACAATCTGTGGACATATAAATAATAATAAGGAATCCTGGATTTTATTTAGACCACCAAGTGCTGCCTTCCTCTGCTTGAAGGTACCTCATCTGAAGAGAGGCATGTGGAAAAATACCTGTGCTTGCCAACAATGATCCTCTGGCAGCTGTTCCCAACTTCAGAAGTTGATAGAGAAAAATTATATTAAAATAATGACTACTAATCAGTCAAAAATTGGGAATTGAGAAAGGATGAATATACTATATAAGCACAGCATTATTGATGCACCATAGTTCATATTTAAAATACAACTTTTCTGCTAACACTGAGTTATCTCCTGGAAGTCAGTCTTAAAAAATAATCTATTGCAATGAAACACAACAAAGAAGTTAGAATTAATTTCCTCTCATAATTATCAGTAGATAATGTCATTTGTGACTACTCATCTCTATGAGAGACTTACATCTCTAGCAAAAAAATTCTGTAGATGTGACAGGGTTCATATGAAAGAGGGGTTCAATGCACTTTCAAGTAAGTTTATTTGCTCAGCTAAAAATAAGCATATGCAAACATTACAGGGTTCAAGAGGAAGCCAATGAACCAGGCAGCTTCTAAAGGAATGGTCTTATAGCCCATCTGTGTTCACAGAAGAGCACCTCTACCCATCACTGTGTATTGAAGGGCCACTATTGTTGGGAGTCTTTCTGTTCTGTTACTGGTGTCTAATCAAGAGCTACTAAGAGAAGTTTAAAAGTTCTTTTAGAGTAATTCAAGAATTAATTCAATAATAATTGAATTGGATGCTATCCCACAAATGCCTTTTTTTTGTCGTTGCTTTTGCTTTGCTGAAAACTTCCCATATTTCACAAGAAAGGTCCTCTCCCCCCACTAGCACCGGGCTGTGCCTGTTGGTCAGGCTTTCTCCTTATAAACTGGCAGTTTGCACCTTCTCTGATCTTAGGAAATTCTCACAAGCTCCATGAATTTGCTGTGCTTTTTTGCAAACGGTGCTGTATTGCAAACTTCCACGTAGTGCCGTGAGGGATGAAGGAAGAGAGCGCGATTTGAAGTCCTCCTTCATCTGTGAGTTGATAAGGAAACGCCTGTGAGGTTCTCGTGTGCTCTGGTTACTTCTGAGTAGCAGCCCAGTCTGGGGCTGTGTATATGTGCCTTAGGCTGTTCAGTGCTGCTGTGTGATTAAATGAAGAAGTGGGACAAAATCTGAGCAAAATTTTACCTTCTTTTACCAGAAGTGTATTTTGCAACTTTTCTGAGTGTTCAGCCTTAATTAATCTTTCTGATTATTCACTTAAAACCAAGCGAACTCCAACAATTCACCAAGTCCACTTCGGTATATAGAGGCATGAGGTATGTCTGCATATGGAATGATTGATTCTATGAGCTTTCCTTGAGTTTGGTGGCTAGCTCTCTCAGCCTGGCAGCATGACTGAAGTGCGAGCATCATAATGCCTTGATGGGCTGTGATGATGCTTTTTTGTGATGTCTGAGGTATCGTGTGCTGGAGGGAGAAAGGGAAGCTCCCATCTTCCTCTTGCAGTAAAGTAAGAACTGGAGAAAGCGAGAAGAAACCACTGGCAAATTTGGGTGTGTTTATGCTGCTATACCTCCATTCATAATAAACAGAAATTTGTCCAGTCGCAGGCAAAGGAATTAACTCTTCTTCATCAGATGAGGCAATACACAAAGAGAGAAAGTTTTTACAGCACAAGGGTATTCCTGCCAGAGGACAGATTTTTGTATCGGATGAGTTGAACAGCCTGATATTATATCTAATTAATGACTGTATAAGCTGGCCTTGTGCTAGAAGGCCATATGTTCCCTTGTGTAGACATGGTGAAGACAGGCAAACAGCATCTGCGGTGATTACGGATCTGCCTCAGGGCTGCTTACTCACCGCAGAGCACTTGATGAGGAAGGCAGTGCTGGTGCCACCCACCTGAAGTAGCACTGATGCTTGCCAGTGATACATGAACAGATGTGGTAATACTGGAATATTTGTGGCCCATTGCTGCCTGCAGCATTTTGTCACTATAGAATGACATCCTCAGCCTCTTGACTAGTTGGAGGCACCTCATCTGTAGAAGGGCTGGATTGTCATATACGTGCTTGGATACTCAGAGCAGCCTGTGTATGCAGCATTAGCATGGCAGGTAGCATATAAGCAAGTACTTCTCTTGAAAGAGAGAAAGGAAGCAAGTGTGGGTGGGAAGAACTCACCTATGTGGAGTTACTGCTCAGAGCTTTTCTCCAGCCCATGGTAGCAAAACATCTTTCATCACTGGGTCCACAAAGCCTGAAGACGTGTGCCAAAGCTAGCAGGAAGGTGTATGTCCATGTACCTCTTTTAAATATAATTCTCTCCAGGGAGGGAGGAGAAGGAGGGAAACTAGTCTCTCAGTGTAAAATCCCTTCTGGAAATCTGTCTCAGCCTTTGAGAAAGTACTGTTAGTGATTTTGGTGGTTTTTCTTTTCTGCTTGAGGACTTTGATACCAACAATAGTTCTGGAAGAACCAGAGCAAAGAAACTGGTTTTGCTGTGATCCATTTTGATAAGATGAGTAGTGACCATTTACCTTTCAGCAGAGTTTTGTTGTATCGGTGGAGACGATGCCTTGGATTGCATAGGCAGAGTCTGGAAGACTTCTATTGAGCTAGAGGAAAAAAGGCATTTCTTTGTCCTTGAGGTGTTTCATACTTTTCCTCTGGGATGAAGGATATGTCAAACAGGCTGATTTTGGAAAACTAAGAAGTTCCAGCAATTTTTTCCCCTAGCATTTTTGCCATTTCAGACAGCTCTGTCTTTCTAATACCATTTTTGCTCTAACTCTTTACTGTGCCAGAGACCAGCTCCTGGGTGGACGGCTTGCAGTGCTTTTCTGCTTGTGAGGGAGAAACATTAGCCAAGGAAGGTGGCAGAGAAGGCATACTGTTCAGCTTAGTGGCCAAATGTATTTTCGTTATCTCCAAACAGGACCATTGAAATCCTCCGAAAGTGAGGATTTGCATTAGAAGACGGGAAGGTTTGCAGTGATCTGGAACTGCTTTTACATCCACCCCGTACACCATCAATGGGCAAGTGGGTTTTTCTCATCAATTGCAGAAGAAATTTCAGAGGCTTTAGTTGTCTCAGTACCTCTGTGGGGTTAGTCTTTAATTATCCTTTTTGTGCCATTCTGCTGAAGTATGTTTCTTAATCATTCCAGAGTACTTCAACTTCCTTCAATATATTGAATTCCGCTTGGATGTTTTGGGAAATAGCCACAGCCTGAAACAAAAGTGCAGTATTCTGAACTCTGCATCCACGTTGTTATCCCATAAATTAGTACAGTCTGTGCTGTTACATAAGTTTATCTCGTGTCAGAATAATAAAAACTGAGTGTGCTAAAAGGCTGATAAGCCTGCCGTGACAAATTATGTTGTTCACATTCTTCTGCCTTAAAGTAACACCTGTTCCCTTACGGACTGGTGCTGGCAGGATAGCGTGTCTTGAGAACCGGTATAAAGTGTTAAAAAAAAGACCTTTTTTGGGGGGCAGTCCAGGTCTGAGCCTTGGCAGCCTTGAATTTAGTATTGTCTCTGAGCCATTCTTACACAAAAGGACTACGAGAAAGCACAGCTGTTCTGTATTTCTGGATATTAAAAATGGACAAAGTGACTTTTCAGTAATACCGCTGTAGCCTCGAGGACCAAATGCAAAAAAACAAGTGCTCCTTCTGTTGGCAGGTGGGAAGTTCAGTCCCTTAAAATGCAAAATAAAAAAATAATAAAATTAGATGCCTGTGAAGATTCTGAGGGTAGCTTGCAACAAGGGCAAAGGAACAAGCACCCCACAGCTGCCGACGAGAATCGCTGCTGGCAGTAACTGTGTGCATAAACTAACAGCGCGCTTCCAGCAGCCCTTAAATAAATGACGGGGTGGGGGGAGAGGGGAAGTTCATCCCTGATACCATGGTTCTGCACAATGATCCCCTTTCTGGGTGCCGGGTTCACAGCTGCTGTCTGGAGATTACTTACAGAAGCCCTCTTCTTCTCGGGAGAGTGAGGTTTCCTGGAGGATTAAGCGCAGGCTGAAAGCAGGAGGAGTTATTTGAGAGGGAGACAAAGAAAGTGAGCCTATGGCCGTGACAGGCGACACGGTAGGAAGACAGTGAGCAAGAAGACAACTGCCAGTAATTGCTGCTTGGATGGGAATGTCTCCAGTTTGGGTTCCTGAAGAGGTTCAGTCACAAGGTGAAGCACACCACAGGTTTGGCACAACCTTGCCTGCTTGCAGGACTCAAAAGTGCTGCTTTCACACTCATGTGGGAGGTGGGTGGAGTCTGGCAGAGCTCTGCCACCTCCTGCATCTGAATTGAAGTAATTTCTTTGCTCACCGTCTTAAGTCCCCTTTAGTCATTCAGCTTTTTGCATTTTCCTCTGTCACAAAGGTGGTGCCACCATGCCTTCTGATCCTGGTGCTTTGGTGCTTCCTTCCTCCCTCTCCATCTCAGTTTTGTGTTGTATTTTTCCCCCCTCTTTTCTCTCTTATCCTGCTATTTCACCTCTTGGGTGCACACATTCCTGGGAAAGTACCCAGAAAAATCCTTCTACCCACGTATCATGTGCCAGCACCTCTGTTTTGTGTAGGAAGGTCTTCTATTTTTGAAGACAGGACCATCTGCTTCATTCCAAAAAAAAAAAAAAAAGGGGATTTTGTGCAGTTTCTGCAAGGGCAATGACCACATTTCTTCTGTATAACTTTAAAAGGAAAACGCAACCCATCCTATAGTAATAATATTTGAAACTTCTCTCCTATTTATCACTTAATTCTGAAGTTGAGTCTAATTTCACTTATACCGGATCAAATTTCCCACAGATCCCATATGGCAGCTACTTCTTTTTAGTGGCTTCAGAATCCACTAGTGCTTTTTATAATCTGAAACAAATGGGTGCTGCACATAATATAGGAAAGGAGAGGTGGAGGCAGAGGAGGCTGACAATGCGTGCATTGAAACAATGTGAAAACGCAATGTGGGGAAAATACAACTGTGTTGGTAGAGCTTGTCAGAGAGGGCTTAAGACATATCATGTATTAGCAAATCATATCTATTTTGAAGGAAAAAGAAAAAGCTTCTTAAAAGGAGTAGAATTCCAGAAGGATGCTAATGAGTAAGTATTGGGTGCCAGCGTTTAAATGTAATGTCATAGTTGCTAGTTATTGTCCCTACTGGACGAATATTTCCCAAGTACTGTACGAGTCTTAACCATCTCACTTCTAAAACAGCTTTTCCATTTGCTTCTCACTCCGTAAAATCCTCTCTCGGAACATTGCCAAATAAATTCGTAAAATACTACTGTCATAGCTGAAATTAATTCACGCTTTTGATGTTGCATTGAGGCACAAACATAAATAAATGGTAAATTGTGTAAGAGCTGTTGAGAGGAGAAACCTGGTATAAGGTAGAAATGTAACCTGTGCTGCTCACTGCAGTCCCGGGTTGATACTTCGGTTAGAGCACAATGCTGAAGAGCACTCCCCAGGCCAAGGAAGAACTGAAGCAACTTAGATAATTTTTTGAACCACAAGTCCTTAATGCGAAGAGGACTGATGGCTGCCCACATCTGATGAATTAGATTAGAATCTAATTAGCATGAAGAGTTCAGGAAGCTTTTATAATGTTGCAGAAATAATATGTGGAAGAAAAAAAAATAGCTTAGCTAAAAATTCAGAGAAGTATTACTGAAATATTCCTTGGAGATAACTTGAAAGTAGCTCTCCTGCTCCTGAAAGGTGTAGCACATGCGAATGGTAACCTATTCTATTTGTTAACATTTTCTGTTCAGATAATTTGGTATGTTTACAGATATCGCTTGTATCTAATTAACCCCTGTAATTTCGAGTCCATCTGGAAATCTAGGCACATACTGTGAAAGATCAATAAGGTGATTTTAGTGCTTGTGAAAGCAATTTTTTTTCTGGCCCAGTTTATGCATTAGAAAAGATAATATACCTGTCCTACATTTGTGAAGTGTCTCAGCAAACACTAAAGGACAGTCTGTATTTGGTTTATGTACTTTGTTTTGTAATGCTGCGTTGTAATGGCATGTCCAAGCAAAACCATACTTTTCCCTCTAATCTTACTCACTTACAGGCACGTCAGCTATTCTGTATAGCAAAGAAAGGTTATATTCAGGATGAAATGTGGTCCAAAGGAGAGGTGGAGGCAGAAACTCCTTCTATAATGCTTCCTGTAGAGAAACAGAAATTCTTTCCCCGTGTCTCTAAATGTAGGGTTTACACCAGCACTGAGAAAGAAAGGCTTTATGAAAAGAAAATGATGAGTTGTGTAGTTGAAATGACAAATATTTTAAGATGGAAATAGCTGCTTTTATGGCTTCCTTCTCTGTTGCAGTTCTGGGTATCTGCTCAGCTTTAAGTGTGCAATTTCTTTTTTCAGTGGGATTGCACAGGGCTTATTTGCACAGCATATTCATAACAGTGCTTTGACTTGTAGGTGTGGAGTGGGACCTTCTGTGTTCTGCTAGGTGGTATTTTGTGTTCTGAGGGAAAATACCAAACAATAGTTATCAGGATGGACCAGCATGTCTAACACTACATCAGATGATTCAAAATTGCAGGAAAGTTACATTTCACTTATGTAGGGCATCTCACACATTTGGTTGCTTTATCGTTGGACTAATTGAAGGGATCTTTTTTGTATGAAGCCCTAAAAACTTTCTCTTTGAAGTATTTAGAAGAGATAAAATTTTGTCATGTAACATCCATGGTAATGTTACATTGCAGGTATTGCACAGGTAAAAAGGAAGGAGGAGTATCACTTTTGGGGAGAGAAAGGTTTGTCTGCTTTTAAGTGTGCAGGCACCTGAGTGTCTCTGGAGCTGTTACTCTCCAGCGTATTTTATGGGGCTCTGTTTCTTTGTCCCAGGGAAGCCTTGAGAGCCCAGGATGCTTTTTTCTTTAACATCTGTGTGTGTCTGAATTACTGCTGGGGCTCTCACATTTAGGGCAGAAATTTTAGACTAGCAAATTTCTACCATATCATAAGAAGACTGAAAACCACATCTGCCTTAACTTGATATCTTCAGCCAGATTCCCCAGGTCAGGGCAGTGTTTAGAAAGTAGTAAAAATAGTAATAATCCAGGAAGTTAATTTTGTTAGACTGAATGGAAAGAAGACACGAGGGGCTTGTCCCGCTGCATGGCAAATCAATCTCTGTTTTTGAGTGCCAGTAATTTTGGGGTTTGTTTTAGTTCATGAGCTTAATATAGAAGGCCAGAAACTATTTCTGTCTGCAGGAGCAAGCATAGTAGGTCCTGATCGTTTTCTGTCTCTTACTCTTCTTGATGAAAGCTGAAGCATGAAGCATATTCTGAGATACTTCTCTGTTGTTCACTTGAACAGAAGAAAATAGCAGTAGGTGAGATACTGGAAAAGTTAATAGCACTTACTCACTGTGGAGGAGAGAAGATAGTTTTGTTTCAGCAAGATAGTGACTCATGATGCCAAAATGAATGTAGAGAGGATGGTTTATTTTAGCTTAGATATCATACATACCTGTTGAGGTCTAAGAAAAAGCAAGTGAACCTTCGGTAGGAGTACTGTCAGGGTTCAATATCCTGTAGTGATCTGAGCTGTAAAAACCCAACACATCACATGAGAATACAGAACACTCTTTCTGGAGCTTTTTGAAAGGAAGAGTGGTGCTATTGTTGGTAGGGTTCTGCCCTGTGCCAGAATGCCACAGCGGATGGTAGCATGTGCTTTGTATTCATCTTTGGCCTGCATCCAGTGAATCTGAAGAATAACTGGAATTCAAGAATATTTTCTCGATTGGTAAAGAACTGTGGTCATGTTCCTTGGGGGTATTGGCAACATGAAAGGCACTGTTTTTCCCTGCTCTGACTTCTTTCACTTCCGTTCTTCTCCACACCCCAACAATCCTGAAGTGAAATTCCACAGGTGAGAGTTGGTATGTCCTAGTCACTGGAGGCCTTTTTTTCTCAGCCTTCTCTTTTCTTGATCTAAGATGGGGGGACTCCTAACACTCTCCACTGTTCCAGTGTGGTGTCCCTCCCATGGGAGACAGTCCTTCATAAACTTCTCCAATGTGAGGACTTCCCACAGGGCTGCAGGTCCTCACTAGCTGCTCCAGCATTGGTCCCTTCCATGGGGTGCAGTCCTTCAGGAACAGACTGCTCCAGCATGGCTCCCGTTCAGGTTCGCAAGTCCTGCTATCGAACCTGCTCCAGCGTGGTCTCCTCTCTCAGTGGGTCCATAGGTCCTGACAGGAGCCTTCTCCAGCACAGCCTTCCCACAGGGTCACAGCTTCCTTTCTGCATCCACCTGCTCCAGTGTGGGCTCCTCTGTGGGCTGCAGGTGGATATCTGCTCCACCATTAACCTCCATGGGCTGCAGGAGGATAACCTGCCTCACCACGGTCTTCAGCACAAGCCACAGGGGGATCTCTGCTCTGGTGCCTGGATCACCTCCTCCCGCATCTTCTTTACTGACCTTGGCGTCTGCATATTCTCACATACTCTCACTCCTCTCTCCAGATACGATTTCTCTTGAACAGCAATTTTTCCCCCTTCTTAAATATGTTATCACAGAGGTGCTACCAATGTAGCTAGTGGGCTCAGCCTTGGCCAGCAGCAAGTCTGACTTGGAGATGGCTGGCACTGGGTCTGTTGGACATGGGGAAGGCTTCTGGCATTTTTTTACAGAAGCCACCTCTGTAGCCCCTCCCACTACCAAAACCTTGCCACTCAAACCCAATATACCATCTTTCTGTGTGACCTATGAGAACTATGGTGGTGCAAGCTGAAATCATTGTAAATGAAGCTGAAATCTGTTTTATGTAATTTTCTGTGCCAAACTGTCATAGCACTTGGTCGAACACTGCTTTCAAAGGACTCGTCTCAGAAGGAAGGCTTACACAGTGAAGTTCTGCTCATCCTAGTACGAGTGAGAAAACTAATCTCCATTTTGATCTTCAGTTCTTCTCTCTCCTGCCTAGACTGCTTTATTACTCTCATCCATCTGTTAGAGACTGAATGAAAACCTCTGAAAGGCATCATAAGTCCTTTTCTCCTTTTGCTTTGACGTGAGACCTTTCTGTGGTAACATGTAGAGGTCTTGTCCACTGTTTTGGAACCAAGTCGTGAAGTACCTGAGAGCATGGGAAAATGCTTGTCCAGCCTTTAAAGACAATTTACAGGTGGTGGTGGAGAAATACTGCCAAATACTGCACTATGCATTCATAGTGCACTGAAACCAGATTTCTTTAGTTCCCTTTGCTCCAAAAATCACCATCCACTCACATGTGGCCCCAACTACAACGAACATGTCATTAAAGTGAAGATGTGGCTATTGGAGACTGAAAAAGCTTTCTGAGGGGAAAAGTTGGCTGATTAGCAACTGAGCTGGTGCATCATGCTGCAGAGGACGTTTTGGTGAGAAGTGAGAGCATCTGCCGGAGGAAGGAATATGTGTATGGTTAGACCTCAGTGCCATATGGATGCTGTACCACCTCTGTGCCAGGAACTCTTTGGTTCTGGTGGAAACCAGTAAGTGAAATGCCTCTCCTGCCAGGTAACGCAGATCTGCAAAAACCCCTGCCTGGATTAGCACTGCGCGGGAGGGAGCACAGCGCTGCGTGGGCTGCTTGGCACGTGATAGGGTTGGAGTGGATGGTTGAGAGCAAAGTGCTTGTGCCCAGCAGAGGCTGTTGAGTATCTTGAGTGTTGCTGCTAAAGAAATCAAGGAGTGGAGACGGATCCCGATCCTCGCAAAAATTTGTTGCAACAGAAGAGTCTGACCAAAGTGGATGTTTCTCGTACAAGATTTCTTCTGCAGGCTTCATCCCAGGCTTTTTTTTCTGAACGGTTTTTATATCCACCTCACTCAAGAGCTGCCTGCCTGGGATCTCATTGGCATTCTGCTTTTCTGCTGTAATCTCATGTTGTTAAGGAGCGTGATTTTTGTTCTTAGCTGTGCCGCATATAGAAGATTACATAAATACCTTGGAAATCTTGGGGGCAGGGGGAAGGGGAGGAAAAAGAAAAAAAACCCAAACCACTAAACCCTTCCTCTGAGAAACATTTTGACTATGTAATCTTATGTCTTCCTCTCAGAGAAAATTCTGTTTAACAGAGGAGGAAGGCAGACATGCCTTTTTACCAAGAAAGCCACAAACTCTAGGAAAAGCACAGAGCTTCCTAATGGTCCAGCTGTGCTGATGAGCAATTACAGATCAACACACTGAGCTGAGGTAGATTTGTTCTCCTAGCAGTTGTTGATGCCCAAAGATGTTTTGATATGGGAGTGCTTTTTCCTCCTCTCCTCAGTGTGTTGAACTCAAATGTCATTTCCATCTCCTTCCTCCTGCCCTCCTTTCCCTGGTAAATAGCTATTCACTTTCTAAGTCGAAGCCATTTCATAAAGGTTGTACTTCTGAGGTTTGGCTCTAATGTTCATAACCCACAAGTTAAACTGAAGGATAATCCCGGGGGTCGGGGGGCGCTGGTTTGTTTCTCTTTGCAGCACTGTGGTTTAGTTTCTCGTTGAAAACTGGTGTTTTCCGCAGCGTGCCCCTGGTACAGCAGGGAAATTGAGCAGTGGGTAGAGGACCCTTTATCTTGGCTTACTGTGAATATATTTGAGTTCCAGAATTCTCGATGACAGGGTCCATGCAAGTGCTGAGGGCAGCCAGACAAGCTCATTGGGGGGTGGACCCCCCCCAGGCCCCAAGCCTGCAGTTCAGTGAGAACACTGCACAGACACTGTGTTGCTCTTTGCCACATCAAGAGAGTGGCTTTTCTTTCTTCTTTGAAAGTCCAAAATGTAGCAAATAATATAATTTGCTAAAAAGATTTTATCAGTCACATTTCCTTCTTTTCAGAAAGAGTGAAAATTTGTTAAATATGCTTGCAACTGAGGGGGGGTGGGTTGGTGGTGGTGGAATGAAACTTCAAAAAGCGCTGCTAAAAACAGCCTGGGCTGCTTTTGTTTGGACTTTCAAAACGCAGCAGCTTAATGCCTCCATTGTACGCAGGGGGAAATATGCTAATTCGAAGCACATTTCCCATCAGAAGCCCTTTCAGTCCTGTCATCGTTGAGATATGAAGGATGATAAAAGCGGGGAGAAGGGGGAGGCCCATATTATGGGAGCGTGGCTGCTGGTTATTGTGCGCGGGGAGTGGGGCTGAATAGGCCTGACGAGCCCGATCACCCGTGAAGCCCCATGGCCCGGGGGCCATGCGGGTTCCCATGGGCACAGGCTTCCCCCCGGGACCCTC
>WUAM01000431.1:57889511-57907479 GCA_024336885.1 Actenoides hombroni | reverse complement strand
AGGGCGGCCGGCGCTTGTGGTCCTGGCGTCACCCCCCCTTAGAGCCCGGGCCCGGGGGCTCCACCCCACGGCTGCTGGGGGGGGGGGGGGGCTCCTTTCTTTCTCTCCTCCATCTCCCCTCCCGATGTCACCAATCCATTCACCGCCTGGAGAATTGATTAACATTTGTCGGGAGCCTTGGGAGACGGGGAAAGAGGGGGAGAGAGCGGAGGGCGAGGGGAAGGGGGCACGGGCTGGTGCTGCCGGTCCCTGCGACACGGCGAGCTGGGGCACGGTCGAGAGCAGGGTGGCTATTTTATAGCTGGGGACCGCGGTGACGTATGGCTGAGCGCTCGCTGGCACGGCTCCTCGTGGACCAGTCAGCGGAGCGAAATCGAAGCTGACAAGACTTCTCTGGCGTTTTGGAAAGGACCTGTAATCTACTGTAGGGGAGAACAGAGCCGCTCAATCACCGCCGCCGTAAATAGGAGACGGAAGGGAGTGAGAAAGGAGGCGAAGAGAAAAAGTGCTTGCTGGGGGGGGAGGGGGGGGCGGCATTTTTGGTGGATGGTATGAAGCCAGCCATGGAAACTGCAGCGGAGGAAAATGCAGAACAAAGCCAAGAGAAAAAAGGTACCCAGGGGTCTAACAATAGCCTGTTTAAATCTTTTCATTCAGGGGGCTTAAAGAGGTTTAGGCCAGTTTTGTCACTTTTTCGAATAGCTCTTAAACAATCATTACTGCGTCTTTGGGCTTCCAGCCATCCTTTCCTGCATGGCTTGACAACAAATTAATAGAGCGGCAATCTTTCTGTCTGCGTCTGTATTTGCTCTGAATCTGTCCTAACCCTACCTCAAATGGTATTTGCAACAGCAGTCTTGTTATTCCTGTGTCTTTGGCGGGTTTTGGTAAATTTGGTTTACAGAGATAGTGTGTGTCCGTGTGTTTGCATGTCAATTTTGAAAAGCTATAATCTGGTGTTTTCGTTGAGACTAGCCGCGTAGCAAGGATTTGCAATGCAGAGTGGGAGACCTAGGTTACAATAACATATAATAGATTATAATATCACACAACCTTTGTATAGCTAGCTTGGTGCCAAGTGCTACTCGTAATTTTAAATTCCTTTTCCTTTTCTATGGTGTAGTCTGGCAAATTTTGCATATGTAGAGATCTACTTGTGCTGTGGAATAATGCAAATAATGCAAAGAGTTTCACAAGGTTAGGTTTCAGGATGTGTTAATCACTGAGAATTGCTGCTTAATGGAGAGAACAATTCCATGGCAGAGATTCTGCAGAAGGGAGATGGCAGCTCAGGAGGAGAGGTGCTTCACCCATCCCAGCCTTACAGGTGATTTGTTTGTTCTGGAGCACTGAACTTCAGAGGGTAAATTCAACTAGCAAAGGACTGTTCTGTTTCTGCATCATATAATTCATGCCAAATAAATGTCCCTCTTCAGTGTAGCAGGCTACTGTACAAATCATAGCAATATTTTTTGCTAAATGTTACATCAGTAACAATTTTTTTTTTCATTTCCACTGCCTTTTAACCTGAGTCAGAGTATACTTTTGAACCTGTTGTGTGTCTTCAAGTAGTGTGAATATCTCATAGGTATATGCAGCTGACACACAACTAACACATATCCCCAAGTACAATTATTTCATTTATTAACAGTTCAGATATTAATGTAATGATAAATCCCAGTACTGCCCAGTACCAGATTTTGTTTTCCTACTTCGAATCTGATCCCTCCTACACACTTTGTATAATTCAAACCTAGCTTCAGTTTCAAGTAAATGAAATTTGTCAAGTGATTAGACATAGTACTACATAATCCTTCGGGGATTTCACAAAAGGAGGTCCACTGATGAGAGATTAAACTCTGAAAGCCATTAGCGTATGTAGACAATAACCCACCTCACTGCAGATTTTGAGTATTTAATGTACAAAATGTCCTAAATACCTTGGCTATAAAACCACCTTGAACCCATAGATCATTCTTAAAAAATTGCAGCTATTTTTTCATCTGATTGATGAGTTTCTTTTAAACTGATGGAGCTCGTGTGCAGTAAACACCAAAGAAAGTTATCTGTATGCGTTCACAGTTGTGATAAATGAAATGTGCTGCTGAGCGTAGTTATGATGAGTTTGTGGTTTCCCTTTTATTTTGGCAAGGGTGAAAGCACAACATGTAGAACAGTAAATCTGTTACCAAGTCAAGGTGGTTTATCTGTTGCCTTCTTGAAGATGCAAGCAAGGGGACTTCCTATCTTAATTTTACCACCATTTCCTAGTTTTTCTGTGATGATTTTCTACTTTGGATCTGTTACATAGGTATGTGTACGTAACACTTCCAAGGCTTTGTTCTTGCCAGTTCCTTTCTGAAAGTAACACCACATGGTCTCACATTATGCTCTTCATTTCTATTCACTTTAATTCCCAATGTTTCACAGTGAATTAAAATGCAGAAAGCTGAAACAGTCCTGCTCCTAGTTTCAATAGCAAAATAAATAGCTGAGATCCCCCTGCAAAGTTCCTCCTATGAAGCAGTGATGTATGAGGCATATTCGGTTTCTGGGGGCAGATCTGCCAAAGCACTAAGACTGTCAATCCCAGATGGGTTCTTAGATGGGCTCAGAGGGCATCAGGTACCTCTGAAATGGCAGGATTTTTCAAAAGGGCTCTTTCACCGGCAGCTCTCATAGTGAAAAATAAGCTTTTTCTCTGTGAAGAACCTTTCAGGAAAATGTTGCTGCTTCATTTTGGCATATAAAACAAAAGCTGACCCCTTCAGAAATATGTCCGTTTACTGGCTGGACTGGATCTCCTGCTGGCTATTACATGCTTGCCAGGCTTGCAACATTAGCTTCCCCTGCTAAGAACCCACCTGGACTTAGTGTAGTGGCTCTCCTTCATCAGGTGTCCTAAATCCAGTGGTTGCAAGGCAACCACCACAGCTTGAAGGAATTGAAGTGCTCTCACAAAGTCTTTTAAAATTCTTCCTTCTAGAAAGGAATTGCAAAGTCCAAGTAGATAAACCAACATCTGAAGGGAATCAGGGGATGTTGCTATTGTTAAGACCGAGCAAGAGAAGATCCTGAGCATTTCACTTTGGGTTTTTCAGGTTCACCCACAAGATGCTTTGCACTGACAAGTTCTGGAGAAAGTGTTTGCATTTAACTGATAGAAAATTGTACTTTTAAGCTAAGAGGTGTGTTTTCCTTTACCAGATTTCTAAACTACACATTTCTGGTTTGTGTTTTTTAATGCAGGGACATTCTCAGTGATGTACTAGAATAGAATAGAATAGAATAGAATAGAATAGAATAGAATAGAATAGAATACTTGGAGGAAGTTGGACTACGACTGCACCCTGTCTACAGGCAGGGCTCCCCATACTCGGGAGAATGCTGGAGAGCAATAATGCTCAAGCACTTGGGATGAGCAGTGAGATCTATTTTCAGTTTGAGCACCTAATACAGAGTCAGATCTGAACGGTGATGTCACATAGGTACTGGTTTGTGGTTCCCATCCCAGTGGCAAGGGTGGATGGCCAGCCGTTTTGGCTTGCAGTGTATCTGAGACGATTTACACAAGCTGATGTGCTTTATGAATAATTACTGGTTGATAAATGAAAATGATTGCTCTCTTTTACATTGTTAAAGTTTGCTAAATTGCGCATGGATTCCAGTTTTGTATTCCAGAGATTATTTTTGTGAGTCCCCTGCTTGATTCAGGCGGTGATACTGCCCAGCTGATGGATTCAGTGTTTATCAGACATTTGTTTCCCTGCACCGAGATGAGTGGCTGCTGCCCCAGTTTTTTTAATTGGAAATGGAACAACACTCATGTTGATGGAGATAAGAAATAAGTCAGCTTTATACTGTGTATCAGCAACCCTTATCAGAGGAGAACACCATGAGCAAGCTGAAGCAAAATGTTTAACAGATACTTTACAGAGCTGCAGGACAGATTGGATGCATTTTAAAGATGAAGGTTTACAAATTATTACAAATGACAGGATTTATCTTGCAGGCATTAAATTAAATCAAAACGTGAGGACTGGGCAGGCAGATTTACTGAGGTGGAATAAATAAGAAAAACGAAATGCCGTTTTGCATCAGCAGTGAAGGATACAGATCCTGATACACATTAACAGAGACAAGAAGTTTCCCTTTTTATTTAACTGTGATAAATACTACGAAGTTGCAGTATTCAGAAAACAACACAAAATAAAACCCAACTATGGATGAGCATGGTGAAGTCACCAGTTACGTATGGAAGGACAGAAGAGAGCCATTACACTAGCATATAGTTTCCTTATACATACATACCTTATACATACATACCATGTTCAAATTGCATATGCTGTGCAGAAGAATAATGGAAACTAACCTGAGCAGCTGTACTGAGGGTTCCTTTTAATTGGCTCTTCCCTACTAATATGCTCTTGATGGAGGAAGACCTCATGCTCAGGAATGGCTGTCAGCTTTAATAATTTTCATGGGATATGAAGCAATTCAACACTATTTTCACTTGTAAACTCTAAATAGGTAAGTATATGCTAATCAAAAATGGAAAGAAAATACTCCTCTTAAACACAAGTGTGCAACTGTGTTTGACAGTGTAAATGAAGCTGCTAAAGCGTGACGTGAGAAAGGAGTGAATTAATATGCCGTTTATTTCACTTTTAGTGAAGTTCTTTTTACACAGTGAGCTTACGACATTGTGATATATTTTCTATTTCAGCAAATTGAAAAAATAGTCTCTTTTCCTATATGTGTTATGGTTATTAACGAAAATTTTCAAATGCACCCCTTCATGTTGAGCTCACACACTGATATCAGAGCTGTCAAGCTGGTTAAAGATTTTTAGTATGCTGCTTATTTTTTTCCCATTTCAAGCGGTTTATTGGTGTTTCAGATCCCCTGAAAACAATAACTGCTTTAAGTCTAAGTCCCTGAAGAATACGACTGTAGGAAGAGAGGTCCAGCCCAGGGAGAATCTGGGACACGCGATATTCTGGGGATAATAATTTGGCAGGCTTAGTGATTTAGGTTTTAATGAATAGGATTTGGTTTCTAAATAGGAGGGGGTTGGAAAACACTCGGAGAACATACTCATACTGGTCTGAATGACCTCATCAAAGCAGAAAACCTAGACATATGTGCCACAAGATACGGTAATGGGGGTGGGGGGGTGGGGAGCGGGGACCCAGATGGCACTGTACATGCACAATGGACTCCGCAGTGGGAGCAAAGAGGCTAAAGAGGGGTGAGGGAAGTCCCCTTCAGTTGTTCTGACCCTTCCTCATTTTCTGGCCAGCCTTGCTCCTCATGCAATATTCATCACCAGATCTCCAGATCAGAAACAGCGAAAGGACAACCCTCTCTTTGCTGTTGTGAACTGCTTCATCAGCTGCCACAGATGAATGTCATAACTGTTTGTTTCCTCTAAAACCATATGCTAAAGGCAGCAAGCGTGAGGTTGTTGGGCACTGGGAATTTTATTACAGGCATGGAAGGTGATTCATCCCAATGAATGTTGAACACCAGAGTCGCCATCAGCGTGCCTGCATGGTGTGACATGAAAGCATCAGTTCTGTAGCTGCTGTGTCCATGCAGGAGCAAGTAAAACCTGGTTCTGACAGGTTCAAACTGCATGAACATGGCTGTAAGTGGAGAGTATTGTAACCTAGACCTGGGAATGCAGTGTCATTAGTTCCCCAAAAAGCAAAAGATAAAGAAGCCATTTAAACCTGTTTCCTTTCCTAACTATTTGGGGTACAGAGCTAAACCGTAATTCATAAGTACTGTGTGCAGTAGTTGTTATGCCACTGAAGCCTGTGGGGCTTTTGACCTGGTGGTGATTTTGCATGAGTGGGCCTGGAGGGGACCCAGCAAAGTCACCAAAAGATACTCTTCAACTTCAGAGGTCGTGCCAGGCATGTGGTAAGGGCTACCAAATAGCCATTGCTAAGTGTCTTTTTGCAGAGCAGTGGAAAAACTGAGATTCCTTGGGAGTTTGCACCAGCTCCCTGTTATGGCAAAACCAGAAAAAAAATATACTAATTAAAGAACCCCATCTTCATAGAATATTTTCACTTACAGACACAATGCTACAAAGTGTACGTGCTGTCTCAACGATTCAGGGTTTGATCTTTGTCCCGCAGCAGACAGTGGTGACTTCACCAGTGTCCCCCCAGACTAAGGGATAAAGGCAGCTGCTTCCTCTGCTGCTCTGAGCAAAGTGGCTTTTGTAGCCAATGCAGGAGAAATCTTGGACTGTGGGTTCAAGACTGGTAGGATAAAAAAAGCATTTTGGTGCCAAGGGTTTGGTCTAGATGCTGCTGCAGTGAAAATGATTTTTTTTTCCTGGAAGTTTTTGCAGCTGTTTGGGTTGTTATTATTATTATTATTATTATTTTATTTTAAAAGCTGAATCTGTAGCCAATGTCCAGTAAGTAGCTTCAAAAAAACAGGGAACAGACATTTAGAAGGGAGAGGGGAGACAGTATGCAGTACTAGCAAGGAATTTTGTTATTTTCCAGTTTGTGTCCAATTCAGTTATTATGGTCTTCCTTTTGATCTCATAAACAGGATTGTTCCTGTGTAAGCAGAAGGAGATGATATCATCCTAAGCGTGCACAGTCATTTTGGAACAATGCTTTCAACACATTTTGAATCTGGTTATGCTCGTAAGATGTGGAATTTGCCTTTCCTAAAAGGAAGGATAAGCTGTACAAAACAGAAGAATGTCTTGTAGGAAAAATACACTACTTGATACCTGTTTGCTGGTTTGTCCATGAGTTGCAGAGAGGGAAGAAATACCAAGCCACAGAGTACCTTTTACAGAGCCATTGATAGTAAGTTCGCATCCCAAACCCAGCAGACTGGTTTAGTATTGGAGCTCATTTGCCAGTGTAGGAGACAAATTCTCCAATCTCTAGATCCAACATTTGGACCTGAGGCCAAGGGTTTTTCTCCTCTTGACGTATGCAAACGTAGCTGTACGTAAACCCTCATTGTACCAGCAGCAAAAACCACATGAGAGAGGGACCACCTAGGTCCAGGACCTTCCTAGTCCCTCACAGGCTGGAAATGTATGGCATGACTACTCGTCCCACCCCCCCAGTTTGTCTCTGATCTAGTCTACAGTCAGTGGGTTTTCAGCATCATAACCTCCACTTTCTCCACATGCCCAAATGCTGCCAAGTTAGATGTATTTTGACCAAAGATGACAGTTACTTTCTCATTCAGCCACCGCAGAGTGGGACTCTGGGGCATTTTAAGTAAAGATCTGTCTGTCTCACCTTGACAGCCTTGACAAAGCCATAGGAGTGCCAAGGGGGGGACAAGCAGATTCAAAAGGGGTTTGATGTTGTTTTGTCAGTAGCCTCTTTCAGGGGGGCTTGGAAGGCCTCCAGCGCTGAATGTGTGAGCGGATCAGGTGTGTAACTGCACGTGGGAGCTCCTTGCTGAGCTTCATATGTCTTCTGAAAGGACGGGGAGAAGGGCAACTGTTCTCCTTCACTGGCAACCTGGAGCAAATATATTTTAACATACTCGGTCCAGATTTTTGGATGTGAGCAGAGCCTATGTGAAAGAAATAAAGCTTACAACATTTTTCTTTTTCTTTTTCTTTTCTTTTTTTAATATAAGAAAGTAAGAGAGCAAACTTGTGTGTTTGCCCTACCTCTACACATGACAATAACCATTTTCTTTGACAGATTTACAGTCTTTTAAAAAAACAGGTAATGTGATTTTCCGTGACTTTGTCTCCTGGAGGAGAGCTCTTTTTCATGGACAAAGAGAGGGAGATGTGAGAGTGGGTGGGGGGAAGGAATACAGGGTCCTTCCTTCAGTGTTTAATTCAAATCCTAGGTGGAGTTCTAGCTATTCAACCTTTCCTAACACCTGTGTGAGCATTTCCTTGTCCATCGTCCCTCCTACCCCCTCCCTTGGTTTGTAAGGTTATGTTGTTTCAGTTCTGAAACTATAGCGTGTTTTTTGGGCTCTTATTTTTAAAGTTAAATGACTGAAAGTACTGAACTAAAACTTGCTGGTGACACTGACTTTTTACCACCTAAAATTGGCAGTGATCACCAGACCAGAAATGGAAATTGGCAGGTACCACTGGATGTACAGGAGTTCAAGGCCACACCAGTACCATCATGTGCCAGCATTGAGAGGCAATATTAGTCCTTTGGGGATTCAAGGTAAATAAAGGGCTGGGTGAAAGGGAAATGGAGAGTTCAGAAATGGTAGTAGCATAAATGCTACTAATGCTTTGCACTAGTCCTAACAATGTTCTTCTCTCTTTTTCTTGTCTTGTTTATTAAGGCTGTAAGGAGTCTAGTTCTCTCATATGAATACTTGACATGAATTCCAATTTGGTTGTTAATGCTTGAAAGACAGTAATGTGTGGTGAGGGACATCTCCCTTTTAACTCTGCTGCCCAATTGCTTCAAAACTGTTTACAGATGAGACCACGTAGTATGGGTTTTGTAAGCAGATAAATCTGTCAAACTGATCAGCCACAAATGCAGTAATTGACACTAAAGCAGTGACAGCACGTCTGACTTACTGGTCTCCTACAGTATGCTTCCTAGACAATATTCCATGGGTTTGTTTGCATTTTTCCCTTGCTAGAAGCAGTAGGTACATAAGTCAGAGTCTAAAGGAGGATTTCAGCTGAGGCTTTAAAAATGGTTTGGTGCTTCCATGTGCCTGTCCCTTTGATGTCTGGCTTGAGACCTCTAAAAGATCCTGTTTTGTTTTATTGAAGCTTTACTTTAAGAGTTTGTGGGGACTTTAGTTTAAGAAGGTTCTCAGAGAGGCACCTGAAATCAAGCACATGAGTGATTTGCATTGGAAAATTCCAGTCTGACTGAGAGTTAATGCAGTGAAGGATATAAATGCTCAGAGACAGTGTTTGCAGCTACCTCTATCCAGTGAGCTTCTTCTCTTTATGGAGCTGATTGAAGCCTGCTTGACAGCTTGTTTGCTGGAGATGCCTGCCTCCGCATCAGAGATTTGGACAGCAACTGCAGGGAAATATACACCACAGCTCGATGCCTAATCCTTCCCTTTTCCATTAGATTTTTTATACACGTTTGTTCTTTAGAATTCAAATGTTTATGTATTTCAGAATGGAGGATATTTTTTTGGGGGCTTGCTTGTTTGTTTGCTTGTTTTCAAATATCTAGGTTGCAAATCATGATTTTAATCTTCAATATCAATATTCATTTTGGCCATGTTTTATGACAAATGACCCGGGTGACAGACTCAGGGCTGCCAGAAGACATTCCTAAACTTCATGTGCAATATGTTAGGCGTGGAAGAAATGATTCAGGAAGAACCAATAGATTATGATTGCTGCCCTCCTGGGCTGTGGGGAACATGGAGGGAGCAGGCCAGGTGCTTGGTTATCAGGGTCTTGTGTCCCTTCATCTGTCCCCAGTTATGAGACACGTCTGTATGTGTTGGCACAGATGAGCCAGGACACAGAGGAGATGCACAGCCTTCTGTCACAGCAGCTGGGAGTCTGGCACCTAAAATGGTGCTAGAAACCGTTGTTCAGGCAACTGAACCCTATTCAGGCTGTCTTGGGAATCTTCCTGAAATAACATGCAGGTAAATGTGGTCCCTGTCATGGAGGAGGTGAAAAGGTTCTTGCTGATGAGGGTAAAAAAAAACCCCCACCAACAAAACACAGAAATTCCAGTTCAAGGGAAGGTGCTTTAAATGGCTGCCCTTAAAGAAATTAAGAGATTTTTAGGCAGCAGTGATGGTGCTCTGAACAGGTCTTGAGTAAGACCAGTCGGCCGGTGATGGGTTAGCCACAGTGAAAATACTGGTCTTTGCCCCTTTCCTTTAGACTGGGAGGGAAATGTCACTTCAGTTATAACACAAGTCACAGCTGTAACATACCTCCCATCAGTACTGGTATACACCTCCCTGCTGCTGGGTGGCACTGGCTGCTGTGCTGAGATAACCTCTCTGTTTCTTTAAAAAGCCACATTATTTCTTGGGTGCCTTTGCGGTACGGATGTTTCAGCTTTGCCTCCTGTGTTAGCGTCTGAATGGACATCACTAGGAGAGCACCTCTGGGGCAGTCCTTTTGGCATCCATTTCTTCTCCCAGGGTCTCCATGTATGACATGATCCCCCCCCCCCCATTTTAAGCTATAATCCAGCACTTGAGCAACAGGGAGAAAGAGTCAGCGTGGGATAATGACTGTGGTGCTGGAGCCAAGACATCCCCAAAACACCTGCAAGCTTAATGAGCCTTTCAAAATGCTTAGAACAATTTTTTCCCAGGAAGCAAAGTACCATCTTTTTCTTTAGTAAGAGAAACTTAGCAATGGTTGTTTAACATGAGCTTAGCTGTAGGCGCTCTTCCAGGCTGGGTGGGCGTTGTTTGCTTTATCTGGGAATATTTTTTTCTTTTTTTTTTCTTAACTTGCTTCCCCCAGATGCTGGGAGGTGTTTCAGCTGCTTTTTGAGCACATAAGGGCATGCAAATGTGGAGTATCTCACTGAAACAGCCTGCTCCCTTACTGAAGCAAGCTTCAATTTTGAAAATGATGTGTAGGGACTCAACTGGGGAAATACCTGCTCAAAAGCTATTGCAGGGCAAAGGACTTCGACAGTTGTGATTCAGGTTTCTTGCCGCTCGTCTAGTTTAGGTAAACACACATAGTTGGGTAGATGTCTGGGAAGATCTTGGCATCTTCAGTTATATTTGAAATGGAGGATTTACCTTCCAAACTGCACACACACGCACTGGTTTTGGCCCTCAGCTCTAGGGAGAGAGAGGTTGTGTTTCTGTTTGCTTCTTTGTAGCTAGGGAGGAGTCATCTGGGGAAGCGGTCGGTAGCGGTGGCTGAAATCCAGTGTGGCAAAAGTCTTGCTCTCCTGCTGAATGCTGAAGGTTGATGGAGAGGGAGGTGAGTTACAGCTGCCAGAAAGGTGGAGCTAAGAATCTCAACTCCAGACTTCCAGGTAAGACACTCGCCTTCGATTAAAGTCAAGTCAGCTTTAAAAATCATGTCAGCCAAGTACAGGTGAGTCTGGAGGACGGTTGAATCAGAGAAACCCAAATGTCCTTACAGAAGGTTTCACAGAACTGCTGAAGTAGCCCATTTGTACTTTCCCCAGTGAGCTTGTCTAGACCTTCAGGCATTTGAATACTTTGGCAGTCTGCCCATCGCTTCATCTGCTTTACCTCTTTGGCTTGAGTTTGTCCAAAATTGTCACCTGGAGTGACACCTACTGAAGCAGCAATTCTTGCACATTGACCCTGGTGAGTGTTTCTCTAAGGCGGCAAAAATGGGTGAAGCAAGGGGAGTGAGGTCAGGGTGAGGGCAGAAAGGAAAAATGTCTTCAGACACATTGAGCAGTGAGTTGTTGATGTGTTCGCTGAGAGTTACAGCCACAGTTTTGGACCAGTGGCTGCCCTTGCTGGTGCAATGTGTTTGAACTTTGAGCTCTGCGTGTCAATGAGCCCTTCCACGTGCTCAGTCTGTGCAGAAGTCCCAAGGGTTATTTTGGATAGTAAAACTCTAGAATGAGTCTCGAGGAGGAATAATGCCAAACCATTTTTCAGTACTGCTTGAGCTGTCTCTTATGTGAGAAGTCTCTTTAAATCACCAGCTTAATACTTTTTCTGCAGAAGTATCTTACAGCTAAAAAAATGTCCTTCATCAAGGATTCCTGTATAAATGTGTTTGAAGTAAAGCCTTTTCCAAAGTATAAATTAGGTATTTTACTCCTTCCGTGGCTTCCACTGTTTAGTAGGCCAGAAGTAAAACAGAGAAGACAGGAATTAAAATAAACAAAGTTCTGCCTTGACCTCTGTCCAAGAGCAATAAAGCTGGACAAGAGCAATTCTCTCATCTCGCTGTCCCATGGGGCAGCAGCCTTCTTCCCATGCAGACTCGACCCCTCGCTCTCGCACCGCAAACGCCTGGAATGGGCGCTTGAAATAACCGTGGAGATCATGATTCATATTTCATCGATTGCACTGTCTGACAAAGATGCCTTCAGAACACCTGTGAGCTTAATGAGCCTTGCAGAGGCTGGCAAGAATATAGATGGGGAGTGTGTGTATTTCAATAAATTTGAAGAAGATAAATTAGATAAGGCCCATAAAAAAACATTCAGATCATCTGTCCTTGCATGAAACAGGTTCGATTCCTGCACTGGGAATGAGACCTTTCTTTCTATAAAAAGTGCTGGTTTGGGCATGAGATTTGAAGAAAAAAGGGGGGTTATGTTTGCTGCTGTTTCTTAGTCTTCTCTCTGTCATTTAACATCATCCAGAACAGACAAATCTTACCCTAGTACAATCATGGAATCATAGAATGGTTTGAGTTGGAAGGGTCCTTAAAGATCATGTAGTTCCAACCCCCCCTGCCATGGGCAGGGACACCTTCTACTAGATAAGGTTGCTCAAAACTCTATCCAGCCTTGTGATCTTGAACACTTCCAGGGATGGAGCATCGACAGCTTCCCTGGGCGACCTGTTCCAGTGTCTCACCACCCTCATAGTGAAGAACTTCTTTGTAATTTCTAATTTAAATCTCCCCTCTTCCAGTTTGAAACTATTACCCCATATCCTATCACTACAAGCCCTTGTAAAAGTCCCTCCCCAGCTGTCTTGTAGCCCCCCCCTTCAGATACTGGAAGGCTGCTTTAAGATCTCCCTGAAGCCTTCTCTTCTCCAATTTAAACACTCTGTTTTCTTTAATGAAAGGAAAAAAAAAACTTTTGCTGTTGATGAACATTGGTAACCTCTGCAAGCACCAGTTCTCCTGGTTTCTCTGCGCTGGTTCCAGCACAGGAGGCATGAGCAAGGATTTTTAGTTCTCTGCTACACAAGAATATAGAAGCATCTAATGTAGTTTAAAGGTGGAAGGCTTAAAACTGGTAGCAGAGAATAAAAAACTTCTCAGAAGTAGGGTACCAGCTGTATGATACAGGATATGATAATAATACCCATGATATAGGGTATGATATAGCACTGGAACCAAATATCTCATATATGTATCCAGAGAAGTTGCAATTAATGCTGATAACCTTCAGAAAGGAGCCACTTGTTCTTCAATCAAAATCTATTTTAAATAGTAGAGATGTAGATGAGATTTACAGGGTGGATCGGACGACCCCAGATGTCACTGCATTTCATGAGTGAAGTATCTCGTGGTAGCCATTCTGAGGGATGAGAGTGGTGATCTTGCTAGATTTCAGGTCTGATCCTTTGTGGCAGCCCTGATGGCTGTGGTCTCCAAAGGTCACAACTTCTCCATTGCAGATATGGTGCTAGTTAGGAAGGGGTATTTATTGATTAACAACTCAGGAAGAGGGGGTTGAGCACGCAGGGGGGACCTTATCAATCTGGCTAGACTAAAGTACCCTTACATCAAGTTTTCTGTCTCTCACAACGAGTTCATTTTCTGTTTAAGTTAATTTTGTTATTTCTGATTTGAGAGGGACAAAAAGGCAAAATTAGGAAAGGTTGAACTTAAGGAAGTTTTCTGTGGAAGAGTTTTAAGGGGTTTGTCGGAGAAAATGGAAGGATTTTCTTTATTTGAACTCATCACTTATTTAGTCTGTTTAATGTACCTAATCCAAAAGTGTGGTAAGTGAGCATTTATTGTAATTAATAGCAGGTTTTAGCTTTGTGTCATATTTTGTAAATCAGCAAAATTTAAGGTGAACAGGAATAGGTGAGGTTAGAGTTTCAGTAGAGACTTCCAAGTGATTTAACACTACAGCCTTTTTATTTTAGTTCCCCTAAGTGTCACATGCTTTAAACTTACCCTTTTAAGAGTAAATGTTTCATCTTTCTGTACTGTTGCCACTGACCCTTGGATGCTGGTGTGGGTGACAGATGTGAGAAGTAAGGTAATCTCACTGCCAGGTACTGGCTTATTGTCACACAGGGAAGGAGGAGGTGAATTCCATTTTTGCTTCTGAGGTGTTAGTGCATTCCCACATCCCTCGCTGGTTTGCCCATAGCTGTCAGTCATGCTGTAAGGTATGAAAATGTACATCCTAGCGTGCATAAGCCATTCAGCATGGAGATTTAGAAAAATACAGTAAGTGTCAGAAAGCAAAATTGGCATTTGCTTTCATTGACGTAAAGGTCATTTTCTGACAAAGATCCATGGTGGTTTAGGACTCCCATGGTATTATGCACCCTTAGAATTGGGTAATCTTCAGCACTGGGGAAAAGGGGTAAATGTAAACTATTGAGTTCTCCTCCCGCATTTTTGTGTGAATTGGAAGTAATGCTCCCAACACCAGGCTTCCGTGGATGTGTAATAACGAGCCTGGTTTACATGCGATGGCTGCATTTACGATGTTATCTAGTGCTTGCATTTTAAATGTTATCTAGTGCTTTTTCTTTCCTTGGATCTCTTGCAACCTTCTTTTTGTTAAAACAGTTCCTCAACATGTGCTCCCTGAGCTGTGATGCTGAAGTCGACAGCGATCATAGTTCACTGGTGGAACATGCCATGTAATTTCTACCAGGTATTAACTGGACAGGTGTCCAACATGCCAGGATTTCTAAAAAGATGCTACACTATTACAGGAAGTGAGGAGAAAAAAATGGTGCCCATTGATTCATCTTTCAGAACATCAAGACAGATTTATGAGAGGGGAAGAAGCAGAACTTCTAAGGCAAAGAGAGTGGGAACTAACTCAGAAAACGTACGAAGGAGCCTGGAGGTTTAGCTTCCTGAGACGGAGAGCTTTTTTAACCTCCTTTCAGGTTTTTTTTGTTCCTTGCTTTTTTTGTTCCACAGTGACCTTGGCCATGGGATCAGTGGTTTGCACCTAAGATACACTGAGGCACGTAATTCAACCTGGGAGGAGTTTGGGACATTGTAGGACAGGCTGGTTTTCTGTCCAGGAGGTGTGGACACTCTTCCTTTGCATCGTTGTTATCCATGCTCCCTTTGAGGGACAGCTTTGCGAACGTGTTTGTACTGGCTTTTCAAGTCTGGACTTCAAGAGCTGATACGTGAACTTCCTAGAGCAAGCCCTGGGAACACAACACAGTTACCTTATCCCGTTGCATTGACTTTTGTCATTTCTGAAATGCAGATTTTGCCATTCCCACTCCATCTTGACCTTAGTAGGATGAGCTAAAGTCTGAGAATTGCTTTCTTGTTTTGTTTTTTTTTTTAAGACCGCTTTCCATTAATTCTGCATTACCTTGCTTTTCTGAGTTTAAATCTTAAAGCTGTACTTAAAGTACCAAAGAAGGTTTAGCCACACAGTTGCTATTTGACACGGGAAATTGAATGGCTAAGCCCCTGCATGTATGCAATAGGCTGTACACTGCCGGGTAGATTGTATAATTGTTCTTCATACATTAAGCAACCAATTGCCGATTTGTGTACATATGTAGGTTCATCCTTTACCAATTTCCTGTGACTGAGAGTTTCCAGGAGATTAAAAGAATAGCCGGTTCCTGTTTTTTTCTCCTCTCTTTATTTTTGTCCTTTAGCAAGAATATTTGTGTGTGTGTCTGTATGTGTGTGTGTGTTTAATAGCATTCATTCCCTAGAGAATAATCTCAGTCCTTGTTTTAGCTGGCCTCCTTCTGAGAGTGTGTTAAATCTGTAGCCAAGATCACAGGCAGCTCTGGGCAAATCATTGGGCTGTTATTAACCTGCCTCCATGGCAACTGCTGCTCACCAGCCCGAGGACAAAAAATGTTTTTATTCTGTTGAGTTGCACAAAAGGTTCTAGTGATGCCTTGCACAAAATGGCCATTGAAAGGGGAGATGCAGTGATGTGTGTTTGCGCTGTACAGTTTCATCTTTAAATCGTTATGCGTGGTTGTGTTGGAAGTGGATGTACATCTGAAAAGTTCAGCGTGTTTGCCATATGGAAAGTAAAAACTAGCAGAAAACTGGAACTAAACTTATTTTAATACTGCTTGTTTTTGTCAACTTGAGTTCACAGACCTTCAGCCTGCAGTCATCACCGGTGTGTTAACAACTTATTCTGTGAACATGAACTAGGCAAACATCATCACGGGTTTTCAGTTGTAGTATATGAAGATACTTGCTGGGTTGGGATTACAGAAAGAGATCATAAAGCAGGTTTCCTGGAAGGCTTTCATTTTTTTCAGAAATCCTCTGATTTGCTTCAGTGCTTCTTTGGGAAGCTTGGTAAGCGTATCTTAGTGCTCAGTGAGCTCCAAATTTTGCTGGTTTTGAAAGCGGCTCTTGGCAATACTGTTCTAGGCTTGCTTTGAAACAAAGCTATAAACCCAGCTGTATTGCTCAGGCTAGGCATGGATTTAAGCTGCTCATAAAAAGTGTTCACAGTGGGATCTGTGGGGAGTCTGGCAGCCCCAGCACTGTGATGAGATTGTGTCCCACAGTTAGTTACCCTCTGGCAGAAGGCTGCACAGCTCTGCTGTCAGTTTGGGTGCAGGATGACTATGTATGGACGGCTGCTGTCTCTTGGAAATGCGCTGCTTTGGGATGCTCTCTTGCACTTGCAAGCTGGCAGCGTGTGCCATCTCCCTGTGAACTGAAGTCCCCATGCTTTAGTCTTGGTGTGAGGGAGAGTAGTTTTCTGCAGTTGCACTTTTGCCATTTTTCTCTGCCTCGCTCAAAATAGTGTGGTTGCCGTAGACACCTCCTAGGGCATCCCTTGGCCGTGTTCTGCACTGATTGAAGAAAGAAGGCCACCCCAATATTCCGATGTCTTTTCACTTGGACTGTAGAGGAAGACATAAAGAGTATGGCCACAAAGATGCTGTGTGCTGCTGCCAGTCACTGGGAGGTGACTGCCACTGCCAGCTTCTGTTCCAGGGTCTGTGGTTTAGTGGCAGATATTGCCATGTGTTGGAGTAAGGAATCTGAGAAACTCTCCAGGGCAAATGTTCTGCTGGGGGGCCTGGAAAGCTGGCTGAGGGATACTGGGAGGACAGGTACCTAGTCGGGAGATGTTAATTGTCAGTCCTGGGTCAATGTCATTTTTTGGTTTTGTCAGTCAGGCTGGTCTCATTTTCTGAAACCAGCAGCTTTTCTTTCAGACCTTGTCAGTCCCTTGGCTTTGCTTCCAGCTGTTTTTATTTCCTGGTTTTCATGGGATCCTTCTGCAAAGCAATCTGTGGATAGGCACGATGAGGTGATCAACCTTCTCCACACCAAGTGTGGTGATCTAGCGTTTAGCCCCCTTCTCCTTTAGGAGCACAGCCCGAAAGGCTGTTCATTTTGTGCTGGGCTGTGGCCACATGCGTGTTGCCTGCTGGATTCAGAGCATGGTTACTCTTAGATAATCCCTCACTGCTAATCCTGCGCCAGGTACAAGCATTTCTTGGATTAACTCTCGGAGGTTTGGGCCTGACCCAGGAGCAGATGCTGCAGAGGCGAGCCAGCCTCACATGTATAGCTGCTGTTGCATCTGGCGTGTGGCTTGGGAGCTGCGTTCAGGCAGATTCCCCAAAGCAGAAGGTTGCTTTGCGATGTCTGATGCCTGAACTCGACTCTGGACCTCTGTGATAAGATGAAAAACCAGAGATGATTTCTTCTGATAGCATGCGTTTAGATTTTGTTTGCCCCATCACTGCTCAGCTGCAGTGTTTGTTCAGTAGGCAGTATTTTTGTCATGAAGATAGATCCTACTGAGTGGACTCCAGCTGTGGGCTTGACTGCAAAAGCTTCCCAGGCTTCCTTCTGTACAATTAAGTCTTGTCTGCAAAAAGCAGCGTTTCATAAGTCATTTTGGTGGTGATAGCTGCTTCAGCCTGACTAGGACACTCACTAGTGACTCTCTAAAAGGAGAGGTTCCCACTTATGAAATGGGAGAGCTTTCAATTACCAGATGCGTATTATTCCCCAGTGCTTCACGGAAGTGCCCACTCTGCAACTCATTCATTAGCGGGAAAGGGGGGGGGGGGGGGGGGGGCGATAAAAAAAACATCCCCCGGGCGGCGGGGGGGCGGGCTGTTGTTGTTT
>WUAM01000431.1:57867323-57889411 GCA_024336885.1 Actenoides hombroni | reverse complement strand
GCGTCAACGGCGGGCAGCCGTACGATGGGCAGGGGGGAAGGGGGGGGGGGGGGGGGGGGGGGGGGCGGCGATAAAAATAAACTCGCCCCGTGCGGCGGATGGAGGCTTGCTGATCTTTGTTGAGGGATTTTTGGGGCGGGAAGATGTGATGTGATGTCCCCATCCTCCAGCTGTCTCCCTGCCTTCAAAGGCTCTGTCCGTTTAGCACCTTCCCAAGGCAGCAGCGGGACGTTCTCGTGATGTGCGACGCCGGGCACGCTCCGTTCCACCTTGCCTCGTGTTTTGTGCAGTTGGGTGAAGCGCGCGTTAATGGGGACAGCTTAATGCCATCACCCCGCAGTAATGAATTGGTATGGATTGCCAGTGCCATTACAGTGCACTTAAAAGCTGTCTCGGTTTCCGATTCGCATTTCCCAGCTCTGCAAGCCAGATGGGGTTTCAGGCCGCGTGGTCAGGGGGGGTAACCTGGAAATTCAGCTCCGACCTCCTTATTACAGTGTTTGCGGAACAGGAGTTCTGGGGGGTGTGTGATTTATTAACTCAGGCTGCTTAAATGGTGCATTTCATTAGATCTATGATTACGCTACTGCAAACTGTGTTCAGGGATCACTGGAAATCCAGTGTATCCTATAGAGCTGGAAATGTCTGTGTAATACAGCTTCGTCTGCTGCTCTCGATAAAAATTGCCACGCTTTGGCCCCCATTCAATCTCTTGGTTGTTAAAATATCTGTATCCCTGTAACCTCTTACAGATTTATACAACATGATACTCAGGAGCCTTGGGGGAGAGCCTTAAGCAGTTAAGTTTTGCAGACCTGAATGTGTCCCCCTTCCAATGAAAGGGCAAAGTACCTCTTTTCCAAAAGGCTTCACTGTCTTGAGTATTTGCTCCTCTGGCTTCCTGCGTGGTGCCAGTGTAGTTGATGCCTCTGCTGTTAGTGATGCTGAGATGTGGTGGTCTCTCTGCGAGCAGCTGAATTGCAATGGATCACTTTAGACAAGTGATGGGGTTTTTTTTCTTCTTTTCCATTTCATAGGCTGTCTCATCGATCTCTTCTTGGTCCTGTAAAGTTAGGAGCACTCAGCCCACTTTCTGGGCTTTGAGTCCATGCCAGCAGATCTGTAGGTCACTGCTTTACAGGGTGATGCTGTCTTGCACCACCTATAGATTTTTGCTTAGCATGTCAATACCTGGACCTTTTAGTCCCTGTGGCTTTTATCAAGTGGAGGACAGATACTCTTTTCCTCATAATTTGCTTTTTGCTTGTAACCTTTCTTTTGCTTTCTCTCTTTTGCTTAGGTTGCTTTGAATGTTGCATTAAGTGCCTAGGAGGAGTGCCATATGCTTCACTCGTGGCAACCATTCTCTGCTTCTCGGGGGTAGCGTTGTTTTGTGGCTGTGGCCACGTGGCACTCACGGGAACCGTGTCTATCCTTGAGCAGCACTTCTCCACGACTGTCAGCGACCATGCTTTACTGAGTGAAGTGTAAGTATGCCTCCCATTTCCATTATTCCTCATAACACCCTCGTGCTAAATGAGCAGAGGTGGATTCAAACCTCAGTCTTCATCCCTCAGTATTAGGTCGCTTGCTTGTCCAGCAACACCGAGCGGCTTTTTGATGTTCATGCGCAAAGAACCAGAGTGTGTATCTTGCTTAAGCTGTTTATATTGAGATCAATACTATTTATTATCTTCATCAGTGCCATAGAGAGCAGGATCGAGTGCACTATCAACAAGTTTGCAGGTGACACCAGGAGTCTCTGAGAGGTGCAGTTAGTTCACTTGAGGGAAGGGGTGCACCATCTTGAAGGACTCTTGACTCTTGCCTTGAGGGGTTGCAAACCTCATGAGGTTCAACAAAGCCAAGCGCAAGGTCCTGCACCTGGGTCAGAGCAGCCCCTGGTATCAAAACAGCCTGGGGGATGAAGGGATTGAAAGTACCCCTGCGGAGAAGGACTCAGGGATACTGGTAGATAAAAAAGTAGACATGAGCCAGTGATGTATGCTTGCAGCTCAGAACACCGGTCATATCCTAGGCTGCGTGAAAAGAAGTGTGGCCAGCAGGTCCATGACTGCACACCAGTATCGGCATCCTAACTGGGTCTGGGTCCAGCCACTTGCCCCCTGCTTGCCATGGGCCAGTAATGGCCACAGGCACAGCCTGGGGACAGCCCCTGGAGATGTCTGTGACCTGGAGCAGGGGGTGTTGTGAGGAAGGGTATCCAAAACCTTCTGAAAGCTACCTGAGGGCTCTGGGAGGGGTCCCTGTGCAAGCTGCATGTGTCTGTGAAGAGGGGGCCCATGTGACCTGCACTTGTAGGCATTGCACACGCAGGGGTGCGCTGGTAGTGGACAAGACATGCATGTTTTGCTCATCTCCCCCTAAGACCCAACTTTTAAGACATTATTTGAATACTTTGGTATCAGACCCACTTAATTCCCCCCCCCCCCCCCCTTTCATCACTGACTCCCTTCGCATGCTTGCAGACATAGACCTGCCAGTTTGTACACACAATTGACACCTTCCCATCCCCTGGGATCACTGGCATCAGTCCCACAGCACCATACTGGGGCTTCCCCTTCTTGCAGGACTTCTGTGCCCAGACCTGCCATATGACCCTGGGACTACACCCTACCAAGGTCCCCCACCCCACTGCTGCCCAATTTCACACCCCAGCTGCAGCTGAGCACTGTGTTCCCAGCTCCAGTGTGTGAGCCACGAGGACCCTGCAGTTAGCCATAAAATTCAGTGAGAAACTGGAAGCATCTGTTCTTCAGCAAACAAGTAACAAAAGCACCCTGTTCTGGTATCAGTCTTCCTTTGAGCAAAACAGAAGAAACTGCCATAATAGGCAGCAAGCCTCAAATTTTGGAGAACTGGTGATAATGCTTCTTGTCAAGTCACCATCAGCAGCTGGGGAAACACGTAATTGCTACCAAAGCAGCTGAGGTCTCGGGCTCTGTGGAGGCCCAATAAGAAAGGCAAGGGAGAAGAGGTGCTAGAAAGGTGTACATAAGATCACAGGGACATAAAATAAATGAAAAAATATTCTAGGAAGGCGCCCTTTGGAATAGATTTTTTTAACTGGGTTTCATATTGCTAATTTCTGGTAACATGCATTGAGTCCCTCTTAGACTATTAATGATGGTGAAATGAATTCTTCTATACTCTTCCAAATCCTGTCTTTTTTGCTTTTTTGCTTTTTTTTTTTTCTTCTCATGGTTTACAGCACAGGTGCAACAGATTTATCCTGTTATTTTTAATCAGTTTGGAAAACAAACAAAACACTTCCCACATATAATTTTATATGAACAACATCCTATTTTGATACAAGGGATGTGCTATCTGTCTGGATAACATTTAACTATATAAATGCTAGTCATCAATTTTCTTTAAATGAAGCTAAAACATGCAGATGCTCCTTGGAGATCTGTGCTAGCAGCTACTTAGTGAAGAGTAGCAAGGATTGAAAAAAACATCTGAGGAAAAATATATTTATCCTTAGAAAACTGGCAGCATGGATGTATATAATTAACCTCTGTTCTGTGAAGAGCTTAATCCAAAATAACCATCCCAATGATCAGATTACCTTTAAGAAGGCATAAATTCTGGTGAAGTTGTGCTAGTAACGAAGAGTGACTTTTGGAGACCAGAAGTGTCGTATGGAAGATCTGGCATTTTGGTTCTCCAAAACAGCTACCTTCAGATACTGAATCTGATTGATGATATTTAGAAATTATTTCTTCCATTTCCCTATTCTAGCCAGAATAAAAATACTGTCATAGTGTCATTGCAGATAGCAGATTTTTAAGGAATCAAGAACTTTCTCAAATAATGTCCAAGAGGAGTGCTTATACCACATGCCCTGAGATGATCTTCCTCTGGATGGTTTCACAGCACCTCAAATGGAAGCATTTCTTTATTATTTCTTTCAGATTTTTTGAATTTAATTACACTTGGGGAAGCTCAACACTGCCATGACTTAAGGCACAGAAGCTACCTGCTCTCTTGCAATTGCCCTTCTAGGCTGTAGGGCAAACCATTCCTCCTCAGAAGTCACTGCACATTTGCTGAGTTTTGTATTAGACAAGCATCACTGAATTTACAGATTCTTGCAAACATATATTAGTTGGATTTTACTGGTGGAAATGGTGAATTTCAGGGACTGCTTCCTTTCCCTAAGCCAAAGGAATCACCACAGAGCCTGGTTCAGCTGCTACCTTGTTCAGCAGCAGCATTTGCCATTTCAAAGCCCTGTGTTGTCCCGGTCAGACATTCCCTAAGTTAGCTGTCAGGATTATAGAGTGATAGGATGATCTGGGTTGGATGAGACCTTAAAGATCATCTAGTTCCACCCCCAGTGCCATGGGCAGGGACACCTCCCACTTAAGCAAGTTGCTCAAAGCCCCGTCCAACCTGGATTTTAACACTTCCAGGGATGGGGCATCCACAACCACTCTAGGCAACCTGTAACAGTGTCTCACCACTCTCACAGTGAAGGGCCAGTAACAGGAAAGAAAACCTCCATAGTGAAGGCACGAAAATTAGAACTTGAAGCTGGTGACTAATACCAGTCAGTGTAAGAACTGCAGCATGAGCAGGGAACGCTTGAGCTGATGCAAGACGAATGCACATCAGCACTGCTTACCTGTAGAAGCAAGGTAGTTGTACCCATCCTCTCCTGCAGCCTGCTTGCTTAAAATGCATTAGAGAGCTTAGCACTGTATTTCTAGAAAAGGAGTTATCTCACACTAATTATGATTTGGGAGTACTGACTCTGTTTTTATGGGACTGAAATCTAATTATCTCTTTTTTTTTTTTTTTTTCCCTTTTCATTTTAGAATACAGCTAATGCAGTATGTAATTTATGGCATTGCATCATTTTTCTTCTTGTATGGAATAATCCTTTTGGCGGAAGGCTTTTATACGACAAGTGCTGTGAAGGAGCTGCATGGAGAGTTCAAAACAACAGCCTGTGGCCGCTGCATCAGTGGAATGGTGAGTAGCATCAGAAATGGGAACGGTAGCCGTCGCTCGCTTAAAACTGTCCGGCTCAGTTTGGCTCCTGTGTTTTTGGATGGCAAGTTTTTGCCACCTGCTTTGTTTAACTCCTTAGGAGTGGTCAGAGTCAATCCCTGTTGCTGGTCCTTCTTTGAGGCTGCTTGGTCAAATCCACATTCTGCAGGTGGACTGTCGAGGTGCTACCGTGGCCTCTCCTGTCGTAAAGCTGGACCCACAGGTCTAAACTAAGCTGGTGGAGACTGCTAATTTTACAGCACTCAACGCGTGACAAAATGAAATTCGCTCTTTAAAACACAAAGCCCACCAGCGATGCTTAAAGGCAGGCTGTAAAATGGCCCTGGTTTGTAGGGATTTTTAAATAGCAAACTGTAATGCCTCTGACTTCCACCGTCGGTGCTGCATGAGGACGTCGGCATCTTTCAGCCGACCGGTAATGAATGAAGCTTCGCGACGTCTTCGTGCTTGAATCGAGTATCGCCGTCTTGCTTTTGCAGATGGCAGGAGGCGTGCAGATAGAACAGGGAGTCTTTGTGGCGAAGCTGAAACGCTTCAAGCCTTTAAGTTACGAGCTATCTTCCCCTTCAGTATACCGCTGCATTAGAACAAGTTTTTAAACAAAGTTCAACTAAAAATAAAACTTCAGATTCTCACCCACGTTGCCCCTTAGGGCGCGCTCTGGAAGAACAGAAACATTGACTACGTTTCTGAGGCAGGATTTCAAAGCTATTTCTGCAAATCTGAATTCAAAGCTCATCGTTCTGGAGGAAGCTAAGCAGTATGACAGATCGCCCACGGGAAAGTGTGGGTGAAAAGAGAAGAGGCTTTTGATGTGATTGTTGCATTTTAATATACAATCTATATCCTGTACTTAAAAAAATACGTCCTTTCAGCTGGTTAAATACAGGAGAGATGCATGTTTGTTTTCAAGAGGTTTAACAATTTTCTACTGTGCTGTCAGGTACTTACTGAATTTTTCAAGAGCTAATAAAAATAAGACATCTGATCATTTTCCAGTTAAGCAGCTATTTGCTTGCTCTTTTTCTAGCAAGTATGATCTTCACCAAGGAGCAAAATTAGATCTAAAGCAGTGTTTTCCAAAGATCCAAAATACAGCAGAAACACACATGTGTGTGCATTTCCTTAGCATAGAAAATTGCCCGTGCTGTTGAGTAGTTAGACACATGACTGTCAGCTGCTTATACAAATATCAGAGTGATACATGGAAATGTGACAGAAAACTGTGTTTTCATGTTTGCCCATATTTGTCCACACAATGGAAGAGAGAATTTAGCAGCTGAGTGATGGTTTGGAGCTCTGGTAAGACACAGAAATAGTGGCATAAAAATGCCTGTATGCCGCTGTGTCATGGTAGAGCCGCTTAAAACACCAGGGTTAAAACAAGGTTTGTGAGGAGATGCAGTATCTTCACAGACTGCTGGCTGTAACTGGGTATGGACAATAAGCTTTTGGACATAACAGGGATTTATTATTTTTTTTTTGCCTCTTTAAGAGCTCCTCTACTTCTTCCTCCATCACATTTACCGAGTGAGGTCCTGAAAGGCAGCCCCTTCCATCGTGCATAGGGTTGTTCCAGAAGACAGACTTACACCTTTACTAAATGATTTCTGTTGGCTGTGGTAATGCAGAATAATTGTAATGCAGAATAGCCATTAAATGGCATTAAATGCGAGAGTGAGTGTGTTGGTTCCTGGCTGTCTCATGTGTTAAAGGCTTGTGTACTTCTGTCATGCACACTTCCACGTACACAAATGCAGACCCACGTTTTATGTATAGGGCATCTCTAGAGATCCTCTAAACTGGTCCTCTTGGTCCTTACCGAAATCCAAAGAGTGAATTCTCACATAAAACCTGCAGGTCTGGTGTGTGGCACTGTTTCATACAAAACGGGGTATTACAGTTCAGTTGTGTATAAATTAAAGGTTAGCTGGGCTTTTTGTGGGCCTTAGTTTTGCAAGCACTTCCACCTCCCCACACACACCACCTTTGTTGACTGTAAAACCCAACCAGTTGATGTGCGGTGTTGTTCAGCACATCCGGACAAAAACCTCTGAGGAGGCAAATTCCCACCAGTGCAGCATTCCTTCAGTCCATCAGTTCTGGGTCAAGCTGGGACAACTTCCCCCCTCAGAGCCTTTCCCAGCCTTGCTGGTCTTCTCTAGCACACAAGTTGCAAGTGAAGGTAGCACAGCATCAGTGCTTTACTGGAAGTAAAGCTTTCCCAGTCCACCTACGGTTAAGGAACAGTGAAAAGGGAACACATGGGATGGAAGAGTGTTCCCCCACTCTCCACACAGGATCCAAATCCTAGTCTCAGTGGGAGGAGGGAGTTAGGAACTGATGCCAGAGCTACTGTTTGACCATGAAACTTAAAAGAGAGAAAAGGGAAGAGGTCCAGTGGGAGGAGGAAGCTGGAGCTTTCCAAAGCAATGATATCCTACCAAAGAAATGCACGGAGTTGTTTTTTCAGAAAAAGAGCAAACCCAAACCAGCAAATTTCAGTGGAAAACCCATAATTCTCTAAGGTTGAAGTAACTAATTTTTTGCTTGGCAATGTATATTAGATCAACTGAATCTTTCTGATCTGCTGTTAACAGTCATGGTGTGTCTTCAAAAATAGATACTCTCAAATGTTACATTCAAAATTGATTTCAATAAATCAGGGAGTGCGGGAGAGCTCTGTGACCATCGATTCACTCCATTGTTTTGATTTGCAAGTTGTATACAAATGCTAGGATGTTACAGTTAATTAAAAAACCCGCTTACATTGATTTTTGTTGGGATTCTGTTGGTTCTAGCTTACAACCAGCAGTCCTGTTTAGCTGAGAACCTTGAGAAATTAATGGACTGCTCTTTGAGGAGGGCAAGCTGTTTACTCAAGCAGACTGGTGAAAAAGGAAATGTCTGAATTAACTTTCTCAGGGGCACTTAAACTACCAAAGTATTTGTAAGCAATGAGAATACCGATTTTGTTTGTGCTTGGAAATCAGATGTTTTCTGACTTAATGTTTAAGCATACTTTCTGAAATCATTTTGAAGCATTTTTAAGGAAAAGACAAGTACCCTTTTCAAAGCAGAACTATGAAATGCTTGTGTTTTCTCTGCCCAGTTTGTTTTCCTCACCTATGTGCTTGGAGTGGCCTGGCTTGGGGTCTTCGGCTTCTCTGCTGTGCCTGTCTTCATGTTTTATAACATATGGTCAACTTGCGAAGTCATCAAATCTCTTCAGACGAATGTGACAGTCCCAGGGGACCAGATCTGCGTGGATATCAGGCAATACGGTACTTACTTTAATCCTGATTAAATGCTTTCTCCTTTCTCCTTGGGCCGTCTTCAGGAGTTTTTCTCTCCGCCTTATCGAAGGAGCCAAATGCAAAAGCACCTTCTATCTCAGAACGTGCCAATACTTTTCTAATTAATTCAGATTACACTGATCTCTTTGCAGATGCAATCAATTTAACTGAACTGGCAAGTCATTTATCTAAAATGATTTTGCAGCCGTTTCCAATACTGTAATGTTAGGCTTAAAAATAGATCAGCCTCAAAATAAACTGCTTAGAAACAGCACTGAGAAACAGATAGCCAGATTCTGGTTTTTGAACCCATACGCATATATTCTTCCCTTTCAGAAAGCTGGTTTTACATTTAAATGTGAAGTTAACACCTGAACTTTGCTCTCACAATTGCTGTTAAAAGACGAAAACCTGCAATCAAGAATCTGCCTTTAATAATGAATTAATACTGCTTTCTGATGACACAGAAATCCAAGGGGGGGTGCAGGTAGCAGAGGAGTGGGACAATAGCTTAAAATAGGCTCAGGCTTTTCAAGTAGTTCATTCCTTAAGGTGAATTTTTCCTGAATTTAGTCTCTTCAGCTTCCCTTGTGCAGCAGAGCTTTTGTGACTGTTACTTTTGGCTTTGTTTTAGCGAACGTTTTCTTGGAATGTTTCTTGCTGAGTCATTCAAAGCTGAGAAGTTCAGAGCTGAAAAAGTGAGAAATACTGGTTTTGCTTTCCTGTCCAGGCTGTAAGTCCAGCAGGAGAAGATAAGATACACTAATTTGAAAAGCAAGAAGTCCCAAATCAGTTAAATGTTTGGCATCCTGTTTTAGCAACTGACCGCGAGAGGCTGGAAAGACATTTCCTTCAGCAGCAAAGCCCAGGGAGAAGATGTGCTCCTTTGCCTTCCTGCTTCTTCTGGTTGTTTCACAGCTGTACAGGCACCCTGTAGGACTGTGCTGTTCCTGATCAGTAAAATCATTTGGGTTTCAATGACTGGAACAGCTCCTTAACAGGCAACTGTCACTGAACCGTCCTCATGTTTTTGGGTGGCTAAAAGTAGTGGTAGCTAAAAGGCTTCAAGTGTGTATTGCAATTGCAGAGAAGAAGATGGCTTTAAAGCAAATCCTATAAAACCTTTTTGAAAGCCATACCATCCTGAGATCATGTCAGTGACCTGCCCCTTACAGAGGTGCTAATTCCAACCAGCTGAGTTTGAAATGTGAGTTGTATGGGGCAGACAAACTGGTTTTCTCCTCTTTCGAGTGGCTTTTGTTTAAGCTTTACATCTGTTACAGACCTGGAAGTTTAGGTTATTTTAAGCCTTCTAGATCCCATCAGCTTCTCAGATTTTTCAGTTGTGTAAGAAAAGTAATTGGGAGTACATGAGGTATGGCAGACCAGATTTTCTTGAAGCGGTGTTTGCTTAATGCTTTTTTACCTATTGGAACTAAAACAGAAAAAAAACCCTTTTGTAATTCTTCCCTCTAGCTCCATATTCACAGGGGTTACTCGTTCAAGTAGAAGTTAATCTAGTAAGTATGTGCTATCCTGAAAGGTGACGGGTACCTCTGAGGTGCAGATTATCCCTTTCAGTGCTGAGCTGGGGAGTAGTCAGTATGTGACTGGACCTGAAGTGTAAAAAACCAACCAACCATTTGGCTGCCATATGGGAAAACCACATCTGAGAACATGCCTTGGCAGCGAGCCTGGGTATAAGGAGAAAGCACAACTTGAGTGAGTTGTTTGAATTCCTCCTGCCAACTCAAAGCTGTACTGGTCAACGCGCGGATGCCCAGAATGGGAACACAACTGGCAAGTGGGCGGAAAGGATGAGAGAGGAACAGAAAGTGTGTGGTGATTGCTAAAATCAGTGGTTTCTTTTGCTGTGGTATTTCAGGTATTATCCCTTGGACCGCCGTACCTGGCAAAGCCTGTGGCCCGATTTTAGAGAACATCTGCAACACAAATGAGGTACAGGCACAAAACCCGTGTGCAGCTTTTGTCTCCAGGTTACGCAGGCACTGTGTAATACGTAATTTGATGAAAGTTTTTGGAGAAAACTTAACAATAATATAAAGAGATTGATTTAAACATGACACTGAAATTATTCTCTGTTAGGTCATCCAGGAAATGAAAATGATTTCAAAACATGTTTATTTTCTAAAGCTTTGAACACCTTGCTAGAAAGACAATTTTATTATCCTTACTCTCTAGGACAGTTGAAATGCATTTTTTTATAATCCTCAATTGTTTCAATGTTTTTAACATGTTTTTTCTCTAGTTCTACATGTCTTACCACCTGTTCATTGTGGCTTGTGCTGGAGCTGGTGCCACTGTCATAGCATTGGTGGGTAGCATTTTTTATCGTTTTATTGTGTGATGTGTTCCTTTCAGGCTTAAGATGCTTTAAGATTAAATTTTGTGTATCTTAAAACCAGCGATACTAGATATTAAGGAGGACGAGCTGTAATTGCCCTTACTGGCTGCTGTGGTTTGGTCATTACAAGTCAGCAGATCCCAAACTTCCGCTTCAAGAAGTCATCTTAACCCACCTCCCCCATCTTTAGAAAAAAATTCTTTGCACGTCCTATGAAAATCCTACTTCTATTCGCTGTTTCTGGTTTTATGTCCACTGCTGCTTTTCATTTTTGTAGTTTACTTGATCAGTCGCTTGTAACCTCTTGGGTTCTTTGGTGTCTGGGCACAGACAGTTTGTCTAGTCCAGTTCTGCAATGCCAATTACAGGTAGCAGTTGGGAAAAAGGACATGAATGAGATGACTTCTTTCATGTCATAACGCTTCCTCTAGCTGCCAGCTTCCAACCTCCTGTCAGCCAAATCCAGGTGCAATACTCACTGTTTGTTGAGGAAATCACCTTAGGTGTGTGTGTAGGTTATCCTCTCCGGATAAATGGCAAATTACCTTGCATCTTCACCCTGGAGGAAGCTCAGAGTAACGTCTGTTGTGAAAGTATCGACAGTTGCCCACATGGGCTTGAGCCGTCACCTTGTTGTATCTTACTCTCCTGTATTTTGTTCTCTTCCACCAGCTGATCTACATGATGGCTACTACATATAACTATGCTGTTTTGAAGTTTAAGAGTCGGGAAGATTGCTGCACTAAATTCTAAATTGTATAAGCCCAGTAAAGAGCTGCATTGCGTAGCTTGAGATACCACTGACACCCTAGGCTAAAAGTCTAGCTTTCTGAATTTTGTGACAGTAATTGTAAATAGCTTCAGTAAGCGTCATTTAGCTGATCAGATTAATAAAATGACTGCTTGTATATGAACTGTGATGTGGATGAGATCTGGCTATTTTCCCCGTTGTCGAGAGGATTCAGTTACTGTAGGGGTGTGTATAAATCATCCTCCCGAGGACGGGAGGTTCCCAATTCAAGTCGCCGTTTGCTTTCAAACAGCCGTCTCTAAAACAAATCCTGGAACAGTTCAGGGTCAGAATTACTCATTCGTTCTCCATCCTGAACGCCAAATACAACTCCCCCGTGCACACAGAACAGATATACGATACAAAAGAAAAAGAATGGTAAAGTAGCACCAGTCTCTTTCAGCAGAAATCGCAGGGCCGGGTATTACGAATTCATTGGCTTCTATTTCCAGCGCACGGATGGTAAAGTCATTTGTTTTCTTTGACTTAATTTTTAAGTAATTGCCAAATCACGCTCTCTCTGGAAGGAAATGCTTCCTCGTATTAACTCTGCGTAAAACAATCATGTTCTTTCCTTCGGACACTGAACTAGTAAGAAACAGCATCTAAGTGGCTTCCGTTCTTATACGGCTTGCACTTTAGTAACTGATTTCTCAGTAGCCAGATCTCAAAACTGTAAGTATGACTGCACGGGAAGCAAAATCATGCATAGATCATAGAGACCTTCTTAAACCGTTGGGATTGAAAAAAACAACAAAACAAACCAGAAGTGAATCAGCGTTGTCAGATGTAGATTTTTTGCATGACGTATGGTGAAAAGGAGTTGGGAAGAGATGAATGCACAAGCTAGGAAAAAAAAATCCACACCAGAATAATAATAAAAAGAACTGGTTGCTACATACAGTGTAAAACTCTTCACCTGAGGTTCGACAATGGAAGTTTAAAACGTAGGAATGCAAATATACAATTAAGACTTCTTAACCCCAAAATTGCATGCTTTTGCTTAGTTTTGGACTCAACGTTTTGTTGTTTTAATTTTTCAATATGTTAATGTAGCCTTGTTCACGTAAATAAAACTGTTTACAAATTCAGGCTTTTTCCAGGGGGGAGGGTGGAATTCTCATCTGCTTGTTGGGGGGAAAAAGAATGGCCAGGGTCTGGGCCTGGATATGTGTAAACACCACAACCTTAGAAAGCAGTTCTTCTGAGCACCTCCTAGTTTGTAGGTTACAGAAATTGCCACGTACAAAACCTTTTTTCTTACTTTCCCCCCATTCTGCATTTTAATTGATCCGTACAACTCTGTAGCTCATTTTATTACTGTTGTACTAACTTTCTCCGGATTGTGAATAACCGACTGAAATATTAGCATGCCAAATTCTAGAAATCTTTGAGAGTAGCCTCTGTGCTTGTTTTAATAACAGAATGCTTATTAACGTAGAGTAACTTTTGTTGTTTGTTTTTGGTTTTGGTTTTGGTTTTTTTTTTGGTCGTTATTTCAAAGAGCGTCTATTAATCTGACTAGCAGCTTGCTTTGCCTCTTGACATGCTCACTAGCCATCATGCTCACCCTTCTCTTCCAGATCCACTTCCTCATGATACTGTCTTCTAACTGGGCCTACTTAAAGGATGCAAGCAAAATGCAGGCCTACCAAGATATCAAAGCAAAAGAAGAGCAGGAGCTTCAGGATATCCAGTCTCGGTCAAAAGAGCAACTCAATTCTTACACATAAATGTTTGCCACAGTAATTCAGCAGAAGAATTCTGTAGCTCTGACAAATCAACAAATAGCTGCTCTGCAGTACAGATGTGTGTCTACCAAACAAAATTAGAGAGAAGTGCAAAAGCTTCACATTCCAGCTCCTGGAACACATTCATAGGGAATGGGTAATCTTCCATCCTTTCATACAGAGAAGGGAGGTTTTATTCCAGGCATTTTAAAAGGCAACACTTCACGATAAATGACCAAATTATTCTTCTTCGAGACTTTTGGTACGTAACCGTTGACGTGTTCTACAGCATGACGTCCTGCACAAAACCCTGGCAGGTGCTCCAAACCAGCAGGCAGTAGATCTCTTGTACAGACCTTAGGCAAAGGCACGTGCACAACGTGTGATTTAGTCTCTCAGTTTGCTATACCAAATGGAACTGTGGCCGGTAGGATTTCTGACGGGCTCGTGCTAAGGTGGCAGCGCAGTCACAGCAGTTCCCCAGTTGCCACGGGGCTGTCTTTGAAACACTCTTTCTTCTTTTTTTACTATGGGCCACAGCGGCCACCACTCCGCTTTTGTGCCACACTTTTTTTTTATGCTGATGCAGTCACACGCCTGCGCTTACCTGAGCGTTGAGCAGATGTCCCAAGTTTTAATCTTTTTTAACTATTTAATGGAATGTAGATTCCCAGATCTGGATAATGATCCCCTTCTTGGAAAATAAATGTCAGCTTTGCCTTAATATTTATTTTCTATAAATGTCTTAGCATTTATATAGTGGCAGGAGACCATTATCCTACATTTTAAGTAAGTGAAAAGTGTTACCTTATTAAAATGACACTGATCTGACTATTCCAAATGAGCGGATGAGAAAGTTTGCAGAGTTTTACACAAAACAATAAAAACTACAGCCATAATGCAGAATACAGGATGTCCACCTTTCTCTATCTTGGTGCTTAGCAAATTTATAGTCAGTGCTTATGTGTTTTCCTTTTTACAAATTAATTAGAACATTAAGAAAACGTGGTGTTCAGAAAAAAACAAACAAACCGGTGCCATTTACAAAGTCATTTCCCATAGAAGTCTGCCTTCTAATTAATGTTTTTTTTCAGAAGCATTCAGTGATATCTTGAGTATTAGTGATGGTATATTTGGTGTTTGTTCTATATGAGATATATATATATATAAATGTCAGGGGGAAAAAGTAAAATACATCAGTCATTTGCAAAAATTAAATATTCAAGTCATACCCATGTTAAGCTGACGTGTGGTTTGATAGTTTTGACTGTTTGCTGAATATAAATCTGAAGGAAGCACAAATTTCTTCCAGTCAGTATTAAAAGACATTTGGGGGGGGGGGGGGGAATGGTAGTAACTTCAAAGGTAATTTTTTTTTGGTTAAATATTGAAGTCTAATTTGACAGTTTCAAAAAAAAAGGGGCAAAGTTGATCAATGTAGAGCAAATATGACAAAATAGCCTAGTGTATGTTCTTACCTGTTGCATGAAGGAGGCATTTCTACAGCAATGCAGGTGATGTTCTAGCCCAGTGTTTGCATAAGGGTATAATGGAGGCAGTGTCTTAAAGCCTAATTCTTTTCTAATTCAGTGTAGCTATTACTGGGAGTTTTTGAAGTTTTGTTTAAGTAGTCTAATATTTTTATGTAAAGAGCATTAAATTTTGCTATGTATAAATTTTTGTAACCTAACAGTGAATCAATATTTTCTATCAGTGCCAAGGGCTTCCTGTAGTTACATCCAAGTGTTAAAATAAATATTTGTAGATAATAGACAACACTTGTGTACGCTTATTTGAAACCAGACCTACAGCAACTCCATCCCAGCGCATCTCTGTGCTGCTTTATGTCTCTGTCTGAAGTTAAACCATGTTTTTGTTCAGTAGTATCTACCCATTTGCTCCTGCAGGGAGAAGGGATGCCCTGTAGGTGCACGCTTCAGCATGGTAAGTCAAGTCAGTGAGTGTTCTAGCGTGAAGTAGCGGTAGTTGTTCCAGGCCAGCATAATGCAACAAGCACTACCCACCCCATTCCAGACACCCCACAGAAGGAGTCTCTCAGAAATTCTGTAAATGCCAACGCTGCTGCAAGACCAAAGTAAGCAGCCTGTAAAATTAGACTAGCCCCCAAATCACAGTTTAGCTTAACTTCTAAAAGCAATGTTTATTTCTGTCAGGTTTCTGATACGTCGCTTTTCAACATCCAGTGAATTCAAGACAGAGCTTCAGTTTTTTGCCCCTAAATTCTGTCAAACTTGGCTTCGTGAAATGTAGTTAGGTCGAGACGAGCAGCCTCAAATGCAGTGCGAGTTGTAATATATGCTGCCACCCAAAATTACTTCATTGATTGAAATTAAAAAACAAAACAAAACTGTATTTTTACTGTAAATAAAGTTTGATGATCTTGCCTATAATCTACCTACAAAATACAAAAGCTTAAATAAAGATGAGTTAAATAGCAGTTTTATTTGAATCTCTCCGTTCTGGGCTGGATAATGCCAACAAGGTGACGCACAAGATAAGGCTGCTGTTAGAAGTGTTTTGTTTCCCTTGCTGGAGCAGGAGCAGGGGCCTGTCAGCTGGGGTCTGGCACCCTCGGCTCTCTGCAACTGCAGAAGCCAAGGGTCTGTGAGGGACACCTTTAAAAAGAAGCGCTGACAAGCGAGTTTTTTTTGTTACCTGCACACACTGTTACTCAGACCTGCAGTTTGTAACAGCTGGGGGGAGTGGTTGGGGAGGGGCATCACTTGAAAAGCTCTCAAAAGTTGATAGGAATTCAGTTGCCAAAGCCCATCAACCTGAATGTAGCGATTAATTTCTTTGCACTGTGTTGTCCTTTCTCTCACCCTACTTGAGGGCCTCCTTCTGGATTTATGACACATCAGGGCTCACTATTTGAAGTCAATGACTGAACTGATGAGACAGCTCAAACCCAGTTTTATTAATTTATAATGATAGAGCCTGCAGTCTAACATTTATTGCAACTTTTTAGAGGCAGAAAGCTGCTTTAAAAACATTTTTGTTGTAAAAAATAATAACCTAAGAAGTTGGTAGCTATCGTTCACCAGAAGTTTTCATCCACATCTCTGTGAGAAATGCCTGCAGTGCTGTGTAAAGGAGAGGAAGGGTGGGGGGAAAAGAACATGCTATCAGTCCAAAGTAGTATCTTAAATCTTCCATATAAATACTTGTTTTAAAAAGGAAGTTAAGAGACTGCCTATTCTGCAATTCTCTTGCTGTTTCAGTGACCTGAAGGAAATAAGGAAGCCTTTAAGGGTGAGGATTAACAGGAGGTCATCTCACATCTATCAAATCCCAGCACTGTAGTGCTCACCCCGTGCAGAGCACACTGTGCAGATACCACCTGGGGAGCACCAGGGTAGTGTCTGGTGTGTCAAACAGCACTTTAAAGGCACAGATAGTACTGGCTCATTATTATGGTTACGGAACACTGAATTTTAATTTTTTAACTGCTCTGCATTTTTTGCTCACATATTTTTTCAAGTCGACACCTACAAATAAACTGAAAGGTTTGACAGGGACTTGTTTGGGTTTTTTTCCTCTCAAACAACGAAAAACTATGTATCCTTATTTATCCATGTGTAGGGAGAACCAGAGGAAATGCCCTGGCTGTGGTAACTCAGTGCAGGCAGCCAGAGCTTCTGAAAAGAACATGTGAACTAGTGTGTTAATGTCCATGATGCTACTGATAAATCAAAGCTAGACTCGGTGCTAACAACAGACTGGCTGCAAGGTGCAGCACAGACAAACCTTCACAGGATCACTACCCGCAGAGAATCCCTCATTCCTCAGCTCACTGTGATGGGAGTGAGATGCTGCTGCTGAACAGCAGATAAATTTCTCATTGCCCCAGCTACTGCAGCAGATCATTGAATGGAGTTCCCAGACCTGAATTCCATACAGTGTGTAACTTACCTGTCTAAGGAGTGGAAGGATCCTCAATTTTTCCAACACATCCACTTTTGATTACTAATTTCTTCTGCCTTTTAAGGAGGCAGATTTCACCTAACATAATTCATACTGTGTATTAATGGAAGTCAGTAATATGTGAGCCTTACCTGTCATCCTTTTCACTAGATGAAAGTCCCTCTGTAAACGATACTTCCGTTTCTTCTTTTTTTGAATCCTGGCAACCAAGAGGAAAAGATACTTTCTGTAACTGGTTCTTAAGGTTTAAAAGTGACTCTAATAATAGTATCTGTATTTTAAGGCAGCTGACTGAAAATAGGGTGGCTCCTTCAGCACATTTTTTTTTCTACAAACGCTACATTGCATCTAGAATGACACCACTTGGGAAAAATCAGGTTTGGGTAACATCTGAACAAAAGTGTGCCGCATTTCATCATCAAAGTAATGTTCAGCCATGCATCTACCTGGTCTTTGAGCTCAAATTTTCCATTTTGCCAGAATAAATTTTATCAGTTGGGTTAGTGGAACACAAACTGACCTGTGTAGATTCAAATTGTATTCAAGCACAATTTAAATTAAAAACTGTTGGCATTTAAATACTGTCCCAGTACCTAAAAATCGGCCCAACCCCTTCCCACAGGATACCAGAACAAAAGCCCTTATAAAAGAAAGTTTCTAATTTTTTGCTTTTGAATCAACAAATTTTTTGCAATGTAAATCCAGACACTAGTCTCTGCAGGTTGTTAGATAAAACTTCTGAATGAAGGAGGGAAAAAAAAAAAAGAAAAAAAAAGTGAATATTGTTTTCATTCTAAGCATACTTAACAAAGCACAAATTCAATCAGTGTTTCTGGGACCCAGTTTTGAGAATAATCACCTTGCTTGCCATTTCCTGCTCTCTTCTCTGCTGAATTATTCTCATGTATTTTTCTAATGGATTTGGAGCAGGATCCTTTACATTATCTTCCGCACCAGAATTACTGTTTACAGATTTTACCCCTTCCTTAGCTTCTTTTGCATCATCGATTTTCATTGAGTCTTGGATCTCCTTTAAGACACAAAATCAAAATTAAATATCGATCAGCTCAAGAAAAAAATACCTTTAAACCTTCCTACCTGCACTACATGCAGGATTTCCTGTTAACCTTGGTAAAACATGCCAGTCTTAACGGTATCAGACTTGTTCCATACCATTCGAGGTGGCTGTTAAGCTGCTGCTGCAACTGAAAAAATGACATTCAAGAAATCCCCCTGTAGACCTGTCTGGAGGCAGGAAATGCTGTGAGGTCTGAGGCTCTTATGTCTAGGTGTGAATGGAAGACAGGTCTGCAAGTTTCTTAAAGGCCCCAGTTTGCTGGTGTGAGGGGTTGTGTGAGCACAGCTGATCAGAGCCGCCTATGCTGAATCAAATTAACAGAGGTTTAAGGGTGGGAAGAGGAAGATGAAATGGCAGGGAGCAAACCCCAAGTTTTATACAGGTCCTAGAAGTCCAGAACGCTACTTCAACACAGACTACATCAGCTCACATGGATTTAAGCAAACTCCTTAAGGTCTCCTAACTTCTACTTCCAAGAAAGTACCCTGGATACCCTGACACAGGCTGATGGATGGACATTAGCACATCCTGGTGTTGTCCCACTGGGAGTGGTCCAGACTAGAAAGCACGCGTACAGCTTGTTACAATAGCTTAGTGATGGTTGCCTTCTAAGTTCTGGCCATAAAACTGCAGCTTCCAGTTACATGAAGCACAGGAGAAAAAAATATCTGCTGCCAGTGAAAAAGTTACTTGGCACAAGGAGAAATTCTAGCGAGACTGGCTAGTTGCACAAGTACATAAAAGAACTTAGCTTCTACTACTTCCACTTGAAAAATAAAACTATTGTTAACCAAGTAACACACACATCAATCCTAAAATGCATGGCACTACATTTAGTGTCAGAAATTAAAATACTAATTATCACCACCTCTTTGTTAAGCTTTTCTCCTTCTTTTTGCTCTCTTTCCAAAGTTTCCTGTTGTTCTCTCTCTCCTTCTTCTCTTGCTTTCCTTTCTTCTAAGTTTTCCTCATCTTCTCTGTCGTGTTCTTCAATCTGTCTTTGATCCGGCACTGCTGTGAAAAATTATTTCAACATCTGTGGTTTATGTAGTTGAATAATCTACTACCGTAGCAGACAAATAAGTAACAGGTTCCTGTATAACATGAACAGTAAATGAAAAGCAATGGGATATATTGTTTATACAGATACCAAAGTTATTCTTGGGTATCTAGCAATGTTTCTCCCCACCTCTAAATATTCTTAGTCTGGTTACATAACTCACTAAGAGTTAAACAGGAGAGCTAAAGTAGAGGCCAGAGAGTTGACAAATCTCCCTATGCATTTCTCATTCCTATCATGGACTTTCTCATCAAATCTCCATTATCCTAAAGTTCACGTTGCTCTATTCTTTCCCTCTCTGCAATACAGGTAGATACAATTCTTTGTATTTATAAAGCAAAGTACTTAAAAAAACAAACAAAAAACCCACCCCAAACAACATCAACAACAACAACACCCAAACAAAAAACCTTCGTAAATTATTGCAGGACACACTGCTGATGTGACCAGTATCTTTAGAAAGCTGTGTAAATAGAGTAGCACTCAGTAATTAGATGGGCAAATTAAAAACTGGGAATTGTTAGAAGCTAGAAAGCTCTTCCGTAAATAAAAATAATCATAATGCTTCAATCTAGAACAATTAGAGAAGCGGCATATGCTGCACTGAGACCATTCTCATCTACGCAAAGAATTAAAACAGCATTGTGATAATGCAAACAGAAAAATGAAAAAAAAAATCCAGACAAGCAGTACATAAAACACTTTTACAAAGAAGCAACACCACCAACAAAACAAAACAAAACAAAAACAAACAACAAAACCCTTCCCATCTTAATTCTATCAAACCCAGAAATAATATTCAATAATGATAGTAAAGAGAAAAGAAAAAAACAAAATAATCTCTCCAGCAGCTGGACGGGGGGGTGGGACAAGTGGCGAAATTGTTTACATGAAAACCAAACTGAACCAAAACCAGGATGGAAAAGTCATCTGCATACAGTAAAGCACAATAAAATGTTCATCCCTCTTTATTAAATAATTAACACTTTGGCAAACATTTTTCTATCACTCCAACATATATACCTACAGAACGTTAAACACTTGGCTTTTTTTTTTGCGTTATACATTTGACATTTTAAAAGGGTATTTATTCACTTTTGTTTCCGAGCTGAGAACTCACTTAAGTCCTGGGGCGAAGCGGCTGCTGCTGGCACAGCGGCTGTGACATGGTTTCCATTGACGATGTCCCCAGATGGATGCAAGGCATCACTTTCACACTGCTCTGGAATGTCCCCCTGATCTGGAGAAGAAATTTGAACAATGGCTTCATTATCTTGTAATTACAATAGCGGAGCAGAGCAATGGGCACAAAGTGTGGGAATGGCTGAAACAGAACACGTAAATATCAGCACTAATTGAGCATTTTCCCTGCAACTTGACCATTCCCCTCAGGATTACCATCGGCTGCATTTGCTTCTTTAATTACAGAATTGTTAGTTTTGAAATTAGCTATTGGAACACATCTGTTTACATAGCCAAAACAGATTCACGAATAAATATACAACAGAAAACCAGAATGTTTTCAGTTCTTTACGTAATCAAGATACAGGCCACAGAAAAATTCCGTGTCCAAGCTCAGCTCGTCCTTTCTATGCACACAAAACAACCTTTAATTATTTGATCGTGTATTGTTTCTTCATTAGCATCCTTGCCTTCTTCAGGATACTGCTAACTCGGATATTCTACATCACATTTTCTTCCTGCGCAATGTGGCTCTGAATTTCCAGAAACACAATTGCTGTTCTTCCTCTGTGATCATTGCTACAATACTCAACTGCTTCTTAATGATTTATTTGTGAAGTATGCAGACTGTTATCAGCTCAATTTTAGGGGAGAAAGCAAGAAGAGAACAAGTCAGATGTTGGCATTATCTCGAGGCAGCCAACCTAAACTACACAGAGCCATTTTTCCAAGCGTTTAGTGTAACGTAGTACAGATACCTTATTTATCTCCTTAAGTTTTGGGTAAAGGTTTAGAAATCATCAATTTTCCATCCTTCAAATATTATCAAGGTTTCGAGCATTTTCCTTTTCCACATTATAATAAAACTGAAATATTTTGCATGGAAAAAACGCAACAACAAGGACACCCAAGCCAATCAGCCTCTCTCTCAGAATCATCTGGATCTCCTCAAGTTAAAATTCTCTTAAAGGAATTATAGACAAAAGCATCACAGATAATTCCTGCCAAACTGTCAGTCTAGCCAGATTATGAGAATGTTTCCAGTTTCTTACAAAATCAACAGGAAGCTTTGCCTAGGAAAGAAAATTCTCTCCATTTTATTTCAGACCAAAATAACGGGCTGTCACACTCAAAGTCTACTCTGTTTTTTCTCCTCTCTCACTTTAGGTTTAAATTAAAAGGTTATCAACAACAATGTTATTTCCATATGAGGCATCAGTATGTTTCATGGTATGTAATATTTAAATAGGCAAAAAATTCCTGTCACAAATAAGTTCCTGTTAAATATTTTATCTAACTTCTAAAGGTCTTCTAACCACACAAACAAGACCTAAATCCAAAACAATACAGTACAAAACATCTTCTTTACATTAACCATTCTGCAGAGGAAAAGAGTTAACACCCTGTGTACCTTTTGGACTGATGTGCCAAGGTCAACTGTATGACCTTCAACAAGGCCAAATGCCGGGTCCTGCACTTGGGCCACAACAACCCCAGGCAATGCTGCAGACTTGGGGAATAGCAGCTGGAAAGCTGCCCAGAAGAAAGGGACCTGGGGGTGCTGGTGGATGGCTGGCTGAACATGAGCCAGTAGTGTGCCCA
>WUAM01000431.1:57838689-57866529 GCA_024336885.1 Actenoides hombroni | reverse complement strand
TTTGTCTCAGGTAGTCCAGCTTTATGCCACCCAAGCACCGCTGCAGTAAAGCTGTCATAAAAAAAAAAAAAAAGGGGGGGGGGGGGCATCTTTCTTAAAGATTTAAAACACTCTCTCAATGTTACTGACAAGCAGAATTAGCAGTTCCATAACTAGAATAACAATAACACTGACCATGTTTCATAACTTCCTATCCTCAAGTTCACACATACACCAACACATCCATTTTAGCTTTGAAGCCTATTCACAAGTTTCTTTGTTAAGACATCTTATTTTGTTAAACTGTTAACTCTGATACCTGTGGTTTAAAAAGGTGCACAAACACTGAAGTATTTTGTCTCACAAAAAACCTGGCCTTTCAATAATATAATGTAAACTTATTCCCTAGTTAGCAATCTTTTTCTTAACACTAACAGAGCATTTGACAATACTTAGCAGGCTAGCACAGAAAAAAAGTTGTTTCTTGTGGTTTGTTAGTTGCAGTGGCTCACCAAAAAATGACATAACTTGCTTCTCTGTAAAGTATCTGGAAAAAAAAAATATGCCAAGAACTATCAGAGTTGCAGAAGCAGAATCCAGAATTATGTAAAGCACTTTTAGACACACTTACTGTTTGTGGAGTTTTCACATCTCTCAGCCCTCAATCACTACATGGTTATACTTGTCACCTATATTAGATTTGCAAGTTTCCCAAAATCTGAAGCAAATTTCCTCCCTCTTCTCTGCCAATCCTTGTTCTTTTATTTAGAAGGTACTTGTTTACACCCTGGCCAATTAAGTGGCACAAGAATGTTTGTTGTGGGGTTTTTTTATTGTGTAAGAGGCCACAAGCCTGTTCGACCTTCAAAGATTTTGCTCCCAGTTCAAAGGGAAATGTACAGATATGAAGTGAAGATACTATGTGCTCTGTACTTTTGAATGCATTACAAGCTTAGACATCAATAAGCCTCCAAAATGATCATCTCCTCCACGGGGTACCAATGTAAGTGGATCAGGAGCACCTCTTTATCGATGGCCTAGTTCTAGTTGCCTAGTTCTCCAGAAGACTGGAAGCCCTTCAATCATATGGCTCAGTCTGCTGAGATCCTAATTATCTTGCAAGTCTTCCTTATCTATGATAGCACTATGAAGGTAGTTTCTGTTGGATAGATCTTTAATAACTTGATGACGGGTTATCTGATAATTGCCTCTACTTCTAAGCAGCCTAGACATGCTTTATCTAAACACCAGAATATCACTAGAGCTTATTCATAATAATATGTAACATGAACACAACACAAACTGAACTGACATACAGCTGCTGCCACCCATTTGTATAGAATCATAGACTGGCAGGGGCTGGAAGGGACCTCTGGAGATTATCAAGTCCAACCCCCCTGCCAGAGCAGGATCACCTAGGACAGGCCACACATGAACAAATCCTGGTGGGTTTTGAAAGTCTCTAGAGAAGGTGACTCCACAACCTCCCTGGGCAGCCTGTTCCAGTGCTCCGTCACCCTCACAGTAAAGAAGTTTCTCCTCATGTTGAGGTGGAACTTCCTGTGTCACAGTTTGTGATCACTATGCCTTGTTCTACCACAGGGTGCCACTGAAAAGAGACTGGCCCCTTCTACTTTCCAGCCACCCTAGACGTATACCAGAAAGTCGTATTTTTGGGTTTCTTTAAAAGGTTATTTTTAACTGCTACATAGTTCAGGACTCTAGTTCAAACAATAGCCTGACACGATTCAGGACTATGAAAGATGCAGCAGCCAAGGGAAGGAATACTCAAGTCGGCATAACCCCTGGATCGTGAAACCATCCCAGTACCTCCTGCCAGAAGCACTTCATTTATTCTAACTTCTGTCTAGCCACAAACTCAATCAGCAAAACTTGTCAGGAGAAATACCTGCATTTATACCTCTGCTAGTTTAATCTTGCAGAGACTGATCTTCACTTTCCATCTCATTCCCCATATTCAAGTAAAATAAGCAAACTACTATTTATTCTGATTTAATCAGAGGTGACATTTCTCAGCAGCCCACAGTCGAGCATCTCCCAACTCAAATATTCTATTAAATATTCTATCCAGCCAACTTCAAAACATCCTTAGGTGCTGCTGCTCTTGGTCCAACATTTCTAACAATTCATGAGTTAACTGACATTCTCCTTGCAACCTACCCCTCTGTTTCTGCTTTCACTCTTTCAGTAACTTATCAAGTAATTATTTCTGCTCATATATGTTCATCTTTCTCCCTTTGAATTAGTTTTCATCTTTCTCCCTTTGAATGAGTTTCCCTCTTCCTACGGGGACACTCAGCAATAGCAACCTCTATTGGTCAGGCGACCTCGTGCATTCATTTCCTTCCCAATGTAACTATGGGATCAAAGCCCATCCCTAAGGGATTAAGTGGGTTACACTGTACCAAGCCAACACACCCTCTCTGCTCTGTAAGGAATGAAAACAAAAACAAAACCCCAAGAATGAACATTACCAATAAAAAACCTTAAGGAATTCTTAGAAGCCTTTTGCTGGGAAGTTTTTATTCACTGTGAAACATTTCTGTAAAATTCTAAACCTATGAGCAGAATGATCTGTTTCTCATGATTTAATACTAGATTCACACAATATAAAATGCAACTTGAAATCTAAACACCTCATTTGATCCTCTGCAAATTGTTTTTCACATATTTTCAATTTAAGGAAAATGATGGTTTATTTGAGTACTCAAAAGCAAATCAAGGATTGCTATGGCATCTTTCTTTTTTCTTGCTTTCTTACTACACACTCCCTATTTTTAATTTAACAGAACAGGCTTTATTAAAGTTAAGGCAAACAGAGATCCATACAACCTGAAAGAAAACAGAACAACAACAGTTCATTGTAAATTCCATGTTGATACTGAAACACAAGATATAGCTGTACCATCCTTTGGTTAGGTTTCTCTAGAAATAAAGGTGCTAGGAAAGAAAAGTTTTGGATTTGAGCATGTCTGAAAAATAGCTCTCCCTCCAGTCTGCCATTACAGTTTGTTACCTTATAAACTACTAAGACATCACCAAATAAAAAAAAAAAAAAAACAAAACACAGAAAACCTCCCTAAACCCCAGCCACACACAACACCCTTGCTCTAAAACCAGCAGGAACTGACAATTCCAGTGTTGTACACCACTTTAAAAGTAAAGACAAATAAAACCCACATGCTTATTTAGTAGAACTGTAAACTACTGTGGACAAGAAGAATGAAAACAACAAGTAGAGCAGCAGACATCATGACAGATTATCTGCAGACCAACATTTTAATTCTAAAACAAAATTTAGCCAAGGAGTTCCCTGTGTGCCTATCCCACCCAAGTTAATAACATTAAGTGTTCTCTATGTATCTAGTTATATTACTTTGCTATGAAGGCCACTAATACAGGTTTTTAAGTTTTCTTGCCCTATTCTTTATTTGTTCAAATATTTTGCACAAGTTACATTCACCATGGAACACTTACACAGAAAACTGCTCATTAACCACTTGGATATAAGCGATTCAGCAATCCTAATCTAAATCCTTTCGGTTCTCCAGCCAGTACCACATCAAAGTTTGTACAGCCATCTGCCATGATTAGAAACTCAACTGGCCGTTGCAGAAGAGAGCTAAATCAAGTCACTGGTTCGAAAAAGAAGAACCAAAAACTACATTGCTGAGGGTCCCCTTGGGAACACATAAGTCCTTCTTCAGCAGACAGCAACTAGAAAAGGCAATAAAGGGATCTTTTAGTACGCTGGGGAATTTTTTTGTTGGTTTGTTTGGGTATTTTTTAACCTGTTCTAAAGGTGTTGAGGGTCCAGGTACGAAACTGAGATCTGTTATCATCGCTGAGGGAGCCCGGTGTGGTCGGAGAGCGCCCATGGGCCGGCTGGGGCTCGCCTGGCAGGAGCCACTTCCCAAAGGAGCCATCGCCTGCTCTGGAGTCACGGGATCCCCGATCACGCCACACTTCCCCGCCACTCGCACCGGCTCCGGGAAGCGCCCGGGGCCCTCTCCCACCGCGGCTCCGGCAAGGGGCGCGCCGCGCAGAAGGGCGGGGGGGGAGTGGCGGCCAAAGCCCCGCTCCCCAGAGGATGGCAGCCAGCAGTTACCGAGCAGGCACCGGGGAGCGCGCCCGGTAGCCGGTCGAGCTCGGACAGCGGCGGGGGGCGGAGCGGGGACCACAGCAATAAGCGGAGAGCGAAGTGGAAGGAACACAACGAAACCCCCGCCAGCTCCAGCCGGCTGTCCCCCCGCACCCCCACCCCAAGGCCGCCGGGGAAGAAGCGCCGCCAGGGAGAGCGGCGCCCTCAGTCCTCGGCGCGGGCCGCCCTCCCCGGAGCCAGCGGCCACCGCCGGGGAAAAGCGAGGCAGACGCCGATCACCGCCACGCCGGCCGATACCTGCCCGCGGGAAGGTGGCCAACGCCGGTCCCGAGCCCGGGCTGCACCACCACCCGAAACCGCCGCCACCGCCGGCTGCTGCTGGGGAAGGAAGAAACAACATGGCGGAGCGGGCAGCGGGCGGGGCCTGAGCGGAATCACGTGCGCCGAGGCCCGCGGCCTCCGCCCCCTCGGGGGCACGGCTCGCCCCGCCCGCCCCCCGCCGACGGCCACACACATACCAGGGGGGCGGCCCCGCGGATCGGGACGCGCCGGCCTCTAACGGCGGGGCGGGGGGCCTGGCGGGAGGGTGTTCCTTCTGCCACAGGCGAGCGGAAAAAGCGTTGGGCTTGGCAAACACGGTAAGGGGAACAGCTCCGCTCTGAGCTGTTAGTCACGTAGAGGCCGCACCTCTGACGGGGCACCGGCGTGTGGCACTCCAAGGAGGCAGAGCTGTTCCTCTGCACGAGAGTAAGACTTCGATTCGCCCTAGAACGCTCTGAATTCTTAAGCTTTAAAATGCCTTTATGTCTTCTTTTCAGGCCGGAGTTATTTATTAAAGGCAGCGGTCTCACTGCGCTGCACGTCAAGCGCCCCATGTAAGCAAATGCATCGTTGCAAGGCAGCTTCGCTTTACGGGTATATTTTACAGTATATTTAAAAACATCCATACGTCACTGAAGGAACTAACCAAAACCCAAAGGATGCTACTCAAGAAGAGTAGTCAGCCACTTTTTTTTTTTTTTTCCCTCTGTCATAATTTAATGTCAACTTGACTGTTTAAACAAGATCACGAGGAAAAAAAATGTCTAAAGAAGCTGGTGGGAGAGTTTTCTGTGCTCTTGTAACTCATCATGAGGATAGGGCAAAATGGACTTAAAAGAGCAGAAATTATTTAAGTGCATTTAAAGAGGTTCCCACGTTGTCAAAAAGAACAGGCGATGACAGGCGTAAGGAAAGAGCATTTGAAATACAGCCATTTGCTCGAGCAGTCATGACATGTTTCTGATCATAAGGGAGATGCAATCAGACTGGAATTACCACTTGCAGAGTCATCTTATTTTGGATCAGCTTTACAACACAGCCCAAAGAATGGAAAACAAGATATCAGATCATCAAAAGGAAATGTGACCTCCTGACAGGAGCTGGATTATTAAAAGGCAATCCATGCTAGAGACAAATCTGATGATTAGACGCATTCTTATTTTTAAAAGCCGGACTTTTAAAATTAAGTACCTTTTTTTCCTGGGATCTGCTTTCATCTAGTGCTAAAGTTAAATACAAGCAAGTGCTGGAAGGGTAGAAAAATGGCCTCTTTAAATGATGGTAATTCTAAGACCTAAATTCTGATCAGATACAGCATTTCTTTTGATGCAGCCCAGGATACAGTCAGCCTTCTGAGCTGTGAGTGCACATTGACAGCTCGTGTCTAGCTTTTCATCCACCAGCACCTCCAAACCCTTCTCTACAGGGCTGTGATCAATCCCTTCATCACCTAGCCTGTATTGATGCCAGGGGTTGCCCCAAGCCAGGTGCAGAACCTTGCACTTGGCCTTGTTGAACTTCATGAAGTCCATATGGGCCCACTTGTCAAGCTTGTCCAGGTCCCTCATTTTTAAGAATTCTAGTTACAAACAAAATTCTTGAACTCCAGAGTCAAGGTGTATTTTTATTTCTTTTACATGGGAACGAACATAAAAGAAAATAGAAAAGGAATGTGCTGTAACCATGGCCTATTATGCTTAAGATTTTATAGGCATAATGGAATATCAATAGAGTTACTTTTATGGTTAAAGCATACAGGTGCATTCTTGAGGATCAGGAACTGAAGGCCCTTTTCCCACCCTGTTACTCTTATTCTTGTATGCAACAAAACCAATAGTTCCTGTAGAAAGATCAAAAAATGTGGAAAGAATGATGCCAGTGACAGGGCTGGTAATGTGAATTATACCTGTCAGTTCTTAGGAGCAGGCAGAAGAAAATGCCCAGCTAAGACGTGGTTTGAAACGTGTACACCGAAATGACTCCCATTTTAAATTCTGCAGACAGCGTAGGGTCCCAACGGTGGGTGCTGTGGGCTGTGCCCCTGCCTGAGGCTGCTGCCTGACCACCCAACTGGTGGTGAGCAGGGTGGAGGCAGCTGTCTCAAGACCCTGTCACCAGTGGGACTCATATTTCGGCTCAGGCCCTGTCTGAGCCCAGTGGCCTCAGTCCTGCACCCCACCTTATGTCCCAGCCCCCATTCAACAACTGGCCCCACCTCAACACAGCCTCCTCCCCCTGGACTTGTCTGGTGTTTGCTAGACTTTTGGCCGATTGTTGTCACTGGACCTGTCCTGCACTTCTCATCTGGGGGCTGTGGGCTGGTGACCCTTTTTAGTGAAGTCACTGTCCTTGCCCACCTTTTCAACCACCCTCCGCTCCTGTCTTGTCTCCTCTTGCGCAGCAACCCACCCTTGCTGCTCCCTCACATGCATGTTCATCCGAAAGCTGTCTTTGCACCATAAGGATTTTGTTCACAGAGCTGTATTCATGGAGAGATAGTTGTTATATCACGTGCTAGCAAATGGCACAAGTAACATCCCAATGGCAAATAAAGGGCAATTTTATGTATGAGGAAGTTCTGTATCTGCAAAGCTCTCATATAATAGAGTTTGTGAATAATGCTTTTTACTGTAGTTGGCAAGGAAACTTTGTCCCATCCCGGCAAGTGATGACATGGCCTCAATAAAACATGACTTTGTCACCCCCTGGCTGAATTACAGCAGTAAAAAATCAGGGGATATGAAGTCACCAGCCTTTATGGCTCTGTTAATACCAGAATGCAGCAAGCCAGCCCTCAAGCAATCCAAGAAATTATCAAAGTGCTCTTGTTTCTTCCCTTATCTTCCAGGCACTCAATGAACAGAGCCATTACACACTGAAGATCCCCTGAAGGACGTAATTCAACATATTTACTCCTTAACCACAGCCTGTTACCAGGTAACTTTTCTTTTTGCCAGTTCTGTTGGCAGAGCTGTTCTTTTTCTGTCTAAAGAGTTGCAGTTCTTGGCTTTAGTAACAAATGTACATAGCACAGCAGACTGAAAGGAACATATTTTAAATAAACAGCACAAATTTCCTTTTGGCTTGGAAAGGAAAGAAGAGTTATAAACAACAAACAGCAGCTGAGTACCTCCTTGGAAAGTGCTACAGTAAGAGTGTTACGAGGGAGATACAAAAGGAGATATAAACAGTATGGAATGAAATGGATCCAGCAGTGGATCTCCAGGAACCAGAAGGAGTTTTGTCACTGGTGTTAAGGCAACAACATCAACTCCAATTAATAGAGCCCTTCTCAGAAGAGTATCTTTGCCTTTTCACTAGAAGTTGTGTGAAATTCATTGTTAATTTAATGCTCATCTTAAGCCATGTATTACAAGTTTTCTAGCTAGAGGCTCTTTGAGATTGGAGTGCAATCTCCATTTAAGACTTTATTTCTACTATTAAATCATAGGATTCAAGAAGCAGCTGAATTTACAGCATCTCTGGTAAACCCAGAGGAAACAAATACAGACTTTAGCCTTATTCAGTATACATTTGTCCTACATCTGTGTCCATCACCTCCTTTGTGGAGTAACATCATTGATAAGATACATCATAGCAAAATTAATTTTCTCTGCTTAAAAAAGTTAAGAGATCTTTTTCCTACCTGGAACAAAGTGAAAAAAGATTACTTCAACAACATAGAAGAATCTCAGTTTTCAAAGCTTTCCCTTTATTCTTGTTTCTGGACTCCGATAGTTCCTGTACTCCCTAGACCCTCCTTTCTGGTACATATGGTGTGTAGTTGAAAGTTGACTTTTTACAGCCATTTTGAACCAAAGCAATTTTATCCAGTCAAACATTTTAAGCCTGTGCAGTTACACAATCTGGGTACGGGCAACAGACTCTATTGACAAACTGCAGCCTGCAGCAGTACTTTGCTTAGTGAAACTATGACCACACCTTTTTTGATAAGAACAATGATTTACTTGAATGACTGTTCTCTCATATTTGGCATTTCATGTCTGTAGACTATTCTGATATACAGTGGCACATGATGCTACACATGACGTCTGCTTTCTAACCACACTTTTCAAGTAAGGACTGAATGCAAACAGATGGAAAAATGTCCAAAGTGGTAACAAACTGTTAGGTGAAAATAACCAATGGCACGAGATGATCAAAAAGGTAATTCAGTAATTCATGGTTTTGTAGACAGTTTCACTAACTGTTGAATGTAAACCTGTGGGCAGAACCAGGCATAAAGCGAAACCGAACCTAGATGAGGTTTTTCACTTGCCCTGGAACAACAAAGCTTCATGTCCTGCAGTATTCTCAGCATACTTGTAACGGGCCCAGTTCATTCTCCCTGCTTCCCAATACTTTCTGTTCCTTTCTGACAGTATTCCCAGATCTCCTTGTCCCAGACTACTATCTGGACAAGGAGGCATGTATTTTGTGCCTGGCATTTAGGTAATATTAACAGCCTAGCAATGACATGTGTGTTGAACCAGCAGCTTAAGACCAGGTAGATCCTGAGTAAAGATAAGGGTTCCAGCTCTTTCAATAGGAACAGAAATTCTTTTCATGATTACTGGATTTCACAAAATTTGCAAATATATCCTTATCTTTTAATGTCCAGCTTTAACTGGATTTGGTACAAAGCCAGCTCTCAGGTTCAGTTGTTACTGGGAAGGAAGGTAATGGAAGAATGCGTACAATGTATTACCATGGAAAACTACTTCAAAATGCTGAATTGACAACTGTGAGGGTATCAAGGACTTGCCCTAAGAGTTCTGATTGCTCTCAGTTTGAACCAGACTGAAGAAAGGGACAGTCGTAAAAGCACTGTTACAATACATTTTTTGACTATTTATAGTTGCTGACAGTTGTTTCTCTACCATAAGCTGCAAATGCAGTTGTTAGTAACTAGATATTGTTATTATTTCCACATCTTAGGAGAAAGGGCAAGATGTGTAAGGCTAGAACCAAGCTACCTTCTTGCTGTTGCAGGCACAGCTCACTCAGACCTGCAGTGAGGAAGTCTTGCTTAATGATGTGAAAAAGTATTAAAATAGCCACTGTTTACATTTTCTTAGCTGCTCAGTAAGTATGGATCTGTAGAAAATCCCAGTCATGTTGGGGCATAGAGCTCAGCACTATACATTTAGTGATGGGCAGTTCAAAATAAAATGATGTTACACATTATGTCACAAATGTAGTCAGTGTTATGGCTACAAACTTCACCCTTGAAATATATTGTCAGAAACACTATCCCTGCCTTGGAACATTTTCACAAAACTTGGATGAGATGTACATTACTGGAATGGGTTCAAAACCATCTGCAGGCAGAAATTATTTATAAGTGTCTGTTGTTCACAGCAAAAATAAAGTCTCCTGCTACACTGTGTTCTGGCACAGCACAGCACTGGCCTACAGCTCTCCTCGACAAGACCATGACCTCCAAAATGACAGCACACAACTCTGCTTACTGTGAACCAGTAACACAGAAGTGTTTGCTTTCCTACAGTTTTATTGAAAGCTAAAATACTACTTTACACAGAAGTACTTCCACTTAAACAAGCAGAACTACTCATAAGCACCAATTCCAGCACATGGGTAAGGATGGGAGGGAAGGTCAGATACTGATTGGTTACACAGCTGAACAACTGGGGGTCTGGCCTAATGCTTTAACATTTGTTTTATATCAGTGCAATTCCACTAAAACACACATTTTCACATGATAAAAATCTAGGTAATGCCACCGTAAACCAGACTGCTGAAAGTTAGCTGTTAACACTTAACAGAACAGGAAGGATTTTTTTTTGGTTTGGCTTTTTTTTTTTTCATTAGAATAATAGCAAGTGCCTCTGTAACATTGGGTTACACATCATTTTCACCATATACAGATCAAGACCTGTCTTTTATTCTTAGTCCTGGCTGGATTTTAGTTCACCAGCAGCAATTTTCTCATCTCTTGCCCCTAACTCCTTTCTCTGACAGGCCGTGTGGCTCGGGAGCTCCAGGGCTAAGCCCCAGCTGCGTTACAGCCAGATGGGTGCAGGACCTGCCCTTATTCCTCCAGCAAAGACTCAGTGGGTTTCTCTGCTCAGCTGATGCATTTCAGCCTTGAACTGCACGATGCCTCTTGTGCTTTTATAAAAGATATCTCCATTAACACCAAGCTCGCAGTTCTAGCGTGTTTACACAGCAGGGTGAAACAAAACATGTTCCTCTGTGCCAAAGCATGACTTTGGCAATTTATTGACCCATTTCACCATCTCATCCATTATGAAGACTATGTTTCCAAACAGTACTAGTGTTTGCTGCAAGAACCTAACCTTTCAGGCAGGGCAGACATTCTTCACTGCATTTCCTTATGTCCGTGAGCTAACGCATTCATGTGCTCAGAAAATTAGGACTCAATGCAAGACACATTTCATCTCATACAAACATTTACAGTAACTCAAAACCAGTGAAGAAAACCAAATGGACACACAGTATGAACATGATCTTCTACAGAACAAGAGACAGCTGTAAAAGGTACCCAGACTCAGATGGTTCTCCCAGTTCAGAGAAGAAACATCTCCCTGACTTCTGATATATACTCCATTCAAAGTATTCAGATAGCTGAGTTCGAAGTAATTTTTAGTTTTCCGGAAACAAAACAACAGGGCTATTATTTGTGTGAGAAGTACTCTAAGGTGATTTTTAATTTTTTTTTATTTTGATAAAGAGATGCTTTTAGTATACAGGCAATGGTCATCCTGTTGGCTCTAGAACAAAAACATCTATAAAAACTTTAGCTATTAGTTTTCCTTTTATTCATTTTTTTTCCTGGGTAACCTGCTCTATACAAAATCACTAATTTTCTTAGTTCAGGACTTCTCTTCTCTGGAGACTTTCTAAACCTGCTTGGATATGTTCCTGTGTGGCCTGCCTGACGTGACCCTGCTTTGGCAGGTGGGGTGGACTAGATGATCTCTAGAGGTCCCTTCCAACTCCTAACATTCTATGATTCTATATGTCCCAGTTCAAGAGATGATATGATGATATCCATTCAGAAGGTGATTGAATCCATGCCTTTATTTATTAAATAAGATAAATTTTATAATGTATTTACTTTTTTTTTTAAATAAACCATTGTCTGATCCTGCATTAATTTCTAAACAGTTGCAGGACACATCATCTTAGATTGCAAATCTGAACTGCAAGCTGATAGATTGTCAAGAAATCCTATTTTCCTCCCAAGAGCTATAAAAAGCTAAAGCAGAATTTCATTTTTGCTTTCATTTGCTAGCTGCCTTCTATTCGCTTTTACACAGTTTTTCATTCCTTTTTTATGTTAGACATTACCTCGCAACCAACTTCATAATCTGACAGTTACTTGCAAAATGCCATTTAATTAAGGAATGAATCCATGCTGAACATTCTGCAATGGACTTAAATATGTGAACTGCAGTTTTGGAAACAGTTTGTTTACTGTAAATGAAGCTTGTGTTCTATGAAAGAACTCCTGCTGGAGATCAGGAAAATTCCAAGTACTCGGTACCTTGGGTAAAAAAAATTGCAGCACTTGGAATATTTTTAATGGATTTCCTAGTGAATACTCCTCTCTCAGATACAGTGTTGTTTTTTATTATGTTTCTTTATATATTAACTTAAAACGACATAGATTTATTCAAGTCATCTTCAAAAACAACAGCCATTTTTTAACACCAATTTTGCACTTTTTAGTGGTATCATCTATAAAATACCAAAACAAAATTTTGTATTATAAAGTTTCAACAGAGATACCTTCTTGTATCCATGTTTCTAACCCATTTATGAAAGGGGGATAGCATTACAAACAAATCCATTTGCTGTGATACCACTGTTCTCCGCATTCGTTACAAATAACATACGTCAACATTCGCTCATCCGGATTTGTGTTTCGCACCCAACTTGGAAGAAAGAGAGTTCCTCTGGCAATCACAGTGACAGTGCAATCAAATTTTTCACAGCGCCTACACTTTATTTTGTTTGTCTTTGTGCCATTAATAACTTGTGGAAGCTGATGTTCCCGAACAGATGATTCCGAGTACAAAGCCCTGAGCTGTTTCAGTTCATCGCTGGCCATTTCCATCACTGTCATTTCAGCAAAAGCCTTTGGACTCAATGTCCCTGAAAAAAGGTTATTTTTTAAGTGGCAACTTTTAGGGTTCTTCAGGTTAGAGATCTTGCTTCTGATGCAATTTCTATACTTTCTGTCATTTTTAGCATGAAGAACAAAAATATTCTCTTCGATTTCTTTAGATAGATCTAGCCATTTATTAGTTTCTTCTTTGTCTGTGGCAGAACCAGCCAAAGCTTTATAAAGAAGATCTGCACATTTACACCTCAGAGCTGTCATCGGATTCTGCTGCAGACTTGCTTCGTTAACAAAAGGTTTAGAATCTTCATTATCAGTGTGTTGCTGCTCAAAAGAAGAAAGCTGATTCATGCTGCTTTCTGCATCATTATGTACCACATTTTTAACAGTTTGTGATGAGACCAAAATTTTAGAAGTAGTAGCATCTAATGCCTCCTGCTGACATGGCCCCTCAGACAGTGACTGCTCTCTAGGGACCACACTGAGATGTTCCATTTCCTCTTTCACATACATACAAACTGACTTCTTAACTTGCATTGACTGAACACAGTTTTTCTTGTAAAGTGCTTTCCACCTTGATAATAATTGCTTTGCTTCCTTTTTCAACTCTGCTGAAGGGCAGCTCTTGAGTACTCTGTATACAGCCTTGGCAATTTCCGTCCCTTGAAGATTTTCTATAGTCATATCGACATCTTCAAGTTCTTTAAGACGCTCCTTAATATCCTGGAAATTGTTCTCAGACAGTAGTTTTTCAATACAATGGGCTCTGTGTACAATATTTTTCTGGTCAGACATTTTTAAACCTGAAAGCAAAAAAAATCATGTTTATTGCAGTTATGACATTAATTCATTTTCTGTATATTCTCACATCGTTTTCTTTTTAACTTATTTTACATTATTTTATTTGTACGCATCACTGGTTTTATCAGCTGTTTCTTGAAGCGGTGTCCAGTAGAATTAGTGGAGCAATTGCAAAATGCAGAGGAGCCTGGGTCCTGGAAAAATGCAACTGGGCATGTCAGTCTAACTCGGCCAAGGAAAACGCTGGCAGAAAGGAGAGCTCGCAGGAAAATTGCCGCAAATTGCCAAAGCCCACACTAACAAAGACACTGCCAACATAATAAAAATATTTGTCCTATTTGTTTCTCTACACACGCACACCACACCAGAAGTCACAGGGAGATTCTCAACTACTACAAGAAGGTAGGTAACTATGACACCACTCTGCTGTGTGAGATTACAGGTAGACTTCACAGTGTTTGCACATCAGTAGGCTCTAGTACCACTGGACTACCAAGAAGCAATGAGTTCTGAAAATCATAATTTTTCTACCAAAAGCATTAGATGATCACCTCTTGCTGTTTAAAGTCTAGACACAGTTATCAAATTACATGATTTCCAAAAATAAACAGGAGGCTTTATAGGCAACATATCTCCTGCTCCTCACACATACAGAGAAACAATAAAAATATTAGTAGGGTTTTTACAGTATTGGTGTCAACAAATTTAATAAGAATGCTGGGTTTGGAAAATCAGCTTCTATTTTTCTATCACAGAAATTTAAAGTCTATTAAAAACCACGTCGGGGACCTTCTGCTACAACAGGAATTTGAATAACATACTTGTTGAGTACATTCTGTAATAGCTTCCCAATTATGTCCATAGGCAGACTTGTAAGTAAACAGTAATTTAATCTGAAAGTTGCAATGACATGAAAAGCTTACTGCAAGACTCCAAATCCAAATCATTGCTGTCATCTTTCCAGAAGGCAAATACAAAATAACCTTCCTCAGAAAAACCTTATTATGTCTCAACTTTTGAGAACCTATATTTAAACATCATTTTTCAGTTTTCAAGCATCTGACTATGAATGAACTCAGTATAAACTGCAATGATACAGAATAACAGAAATCTCTTAAATGGGTCCAAGACTTCCACATTGTAAGGTGCTTTTTTGGGTTGCTGTTTTTTTGGGGGGGTTGTGTGTTTGGCTGGGGTTTTTTTTTGTTTGTTTGTCTTGTTGTTTGCTCAGGGGTTTTGTTTGTTTTGGTGGGGTTTGTTTTGTTCTGGTTTTTAATGTGTTTTTTGGTTTGTTTGGGGGTTTTGCTTGTTTGTTTGTTTTGATTTTGTGGTGGGTTTTTTTGTGGTTGGTTTTGGTTTGGTTTTTAAATCAGTCATTCCTGTAACTATAATCTAATTTACCAAGACATTCTTCCTTACAATAAATGCTTAAGTATTTGGCTACCTATTGCGTTGTTACTAATGAATCTGCAAGTTTCCACTTGGCTTCTCATAACAAATGCTTCAGTTAAAATCAAATATATAGGTTTTGGCATTAGAAGACTAATTTGGAGTAGGGAGCAATGTGTAGCACAATTATGTTTCTAAGAATTTTTTTGTTTTTTCCACTCTACGTTGTAGCCTGTATCATGGAGAATCACTGATACATTCAAAAATTAGATATATACGTTAAGAATGATCCATAAAACATACAAAATTAGAAAGTTTAAGAAAACTTGCACACTCACATTGTTTTAGTTATTATCTCATACAGCAGACAGATGAGGTGACTGTGAATTGCTTGGGTTTTTTTTTTTTTAAATTTCAGACTTTTTCCTCAAGCCTTTGCTACTTCAAAAGAATAAGATTACCCAGATAAAGTGGGCCTGGTATCTGACCAAAACCCAATGATTTAAGTTACTTTTTCAAGTACCCGGTGAAGATGTCAGAGTTTTCAGGCCTTTTGAGGAACTTTTCTATGTCATCATAACTTGATATTGGGGATTTTTTCAATTCCTAAACAGTAAGTAGCTGAACTTGGTTTATTGTTTGCTGCAAAGTAAAAGTTTGGGGCAACTCTGCATCAAATTTAAGTTAAGTGAGCCTGACATAACTCAGTGGATCTTAGTCCAAAACATAGCTCTGGTTCCTGCATGACCCTCAACCGTGCCCTTGCTTTGCAAGGGATCGCATTATAGCTCTTCCAAAAGTTTCTCCTTAGAGCTGCTAATAGAGAAGCAAGTTGGACTAGTAAACTTTTAGCTGAGGTCCCCACCACTGCCCTTCCCCTTGCTAGCTCTGGCCTCATATTACAGTGTGATTGTCAAGGCAGGGCAGCTCAAAAATAGTGACACCTGCAAAGCAGTTTCAGACATCTACACTCCTAACTGCTGGGTTTGGAAATTCTTAAGTTAAAAACACATCCCTCTATATCCTAAGTAGTACCTATTTTCTTACAGCCATAGCATTAGTAAAGCAAGCTCCTATGTATTCTGGTGCATTAAATGAAAAGGGGGATTTCTGAATGCAGAGTCTCATGGCTTGAATAAGATTTCCTTTAGATTCCTTTTTTCAAGCCCTTTGACCAAAAAATGCTCAGTGCATTGCTACATGCAAATTTACACACACAGTGTTAATGCTACTAACATTTATTCTCCTGTTCTCTGAAAAGGAGAATTAAATGTAGAATGCAGAACTGAATGGTGTGTTCTGAGTGTTAAGCATTCCTCTTTTCTTAGAGGTTAGTCTTCTAAACTTGTGCACAAAACTAGTGATTTATCTGAAGCTGCATACATACTGTTTCTACTCTAGAAAAAGTCACCTGCCTGATACAGACTGATACAAGAACAGCTTTGCATGCCTGTATCTGAAGGAACTCATAAGCAGATTTCTTGTACCATCACTGTTTCCGTGATGAAATCTCCTGAGAACGGGGATAGAGAAGGGACAAGAGATACAGCTGGGTAATTTGCACACTCTGTTGCTCTCTATGAGCAGCAGCCCAGCTAACTTGTTTCCTGTATGACAGAAATAAATTCAAACTTTTGATAGGGTCTCAGAGCTCCATAAAAGGAGAGAGACCAGGGGAGAGAAATAAACCTCGATCTGTTTCTGTAATTCTGAACAAGAGAACACCCTGGCCTCCACAGAGACCATTCACTATAAACTGCTCATTCTGGTCTAACATTTTGAAGTCCTGTGATACCTCAATAATGGCTATTACAGAAACCCAGTGACTACTCAAGAAGTTTCAGAAGAAAAACAAGATGCATTTTTCCAATACTTAAGTTGAACTCTATGCACCATTATACTGAAAAGTACATATAATTGCACCCGTTCATCTGTTCCGCTGCAGGAACACAGAGAGGCTGTGAGAGGGCAATGAGGCCCTTTCTTACATAAGGCAGCCATCACTGCAGCAGGATGGTTCCCCATCTCCTGAACGCCAAAGTAGCTGACGTTAGAAAATGATGATCTGCTGATTTACTGTTCTTTGTGACATGTAGGGCAGAGTTGGTGACACAGCTATAGGCTCCTCCAGTATGACTGCCCTATGCCTTGCAATTAGTGCTGCTCTTTCCAATGTATTCCACTTCAAACTTAATTTACTTACACAGACGGGTAGAAGAACTGAAGAATTGTATTATGCTACACATACCATAAGATATAGTTATCTATAATTCCAGATGAGTTCATGAATTCTCAATATTTAGTACAGAAGACCACAGACACACAGAGAAATCACTACACACAAAGTGCTCTGCTGAGAATAGGTCCATGCATATACTTTTACCCCGTGACAAAAGGTGAGACATTTTGATCTTTCACTGGGGACTCTGCTTCATAGAAAGTTTCCTCTATAATATTACAGAGTGAGGTGAGGATCCACATGTAAGAAATGGTGCATAACCCCACAGTCCTCAACAGCTGTTCATAATGTTCAGTATTGAGAGAGGGGGAGGAAGGGGAGATAAAGATCACAGAACAAAGCCAAAGTTGGGTGAAGCATCAAAAGATTCTGAAGAGAAAGCAAGTGTTTCACAGAAACCAAGCTGCAATTACAAATGGGAAATTATTTTACCACTTGATGGAGCTGTAGCATAGCAAACTTTTGGAGTCTTGTGAAATGTGCAAACTGAGAAACTCCAGTCCGGTAGGAAAGAAGATAAAATGATTTCCCTATGACCATTAGGAGACTTCACATTTTTTAAGGTTCCTATTTGCCTAAATTTGGAAAAAAACCCCAACAAACCAAACAACTGTAAACCCAAAGGTGCTGAGATAGAGACAGGAGGGAAAGAGTGCATCCCTTATCCAGTCATTGTCCTGTACATTGCTCTTTCATTTGACATTTTTGACAGTTGGAATTTGACCACTTTTCTACCTGATTTAATGCTATTTGGCAAATGCTGCTGAACAAATATTTGTAAAATTAACTGATTCATACTCAGCACTATTCGACTGTCTTCCTAGTTCCAGGAGGTAAGAAATCCAAGAAAAAGGACTTTTTTCATGTTATGAATGAATCACGCATTTTTGTTATTGAAAGATACAAAAACAAAAGTACAAATGACAGTGTGATAATTTTGTGCAGCAAAAAAATTTACATTCTTATCCCTCCTACAATTACACAAGGCATTTCCATCCTGCTTAACTTTAGTAATGCATGAGAATACCCATTTGAATTACAAGTGTCTAATGAAGGTTACAAGGTAGAGGCTGACTACTATTTACAATGAGACTTTAACACTGTTCTGATGAGTTATTTCCTTGCCAAAGCATTAGGAGCTGTCCCACTGACTGCATGTTACAATGAGCCACTTGTGTATACAAGAATAAATGATGGTGATCAATAAAAATCTTGCAAGTCAGTTTGCTCCCAAGGGGGAAAAAAAAAAACCAAAAAAAAAAAGATCAGGCTAGCTCAGGTATAAAATAATAATATAGTGAAATGACTACGCAGGAGAAAACCAACCAAAAAAAACCCAAACCAAAACCCAGCCTGAGACACTTGCTGCTAACTGCAAAGTTAGCCCCTTGGAAAAACACTGACCTCTCCAAAACTATTTGGGGTAAATGCCTTGTCTCTGTTATATGGTTATCTAGTTCAAAGCCATATCTTATTTTCCCTTAGCACAGCCAACTCCCACTGATAAATCAAGAGAAACTCAGAGTGCATACAAGTCAGGGTGGATGAATGTCCTGGAAGGGTGGAGAAGGCTTAACACCAGCCCCTTTCTCCCTCATCCCAACCTCAAATGTAGATGTTTGGCTTCTTTCTCTAAGGAATTCTATGCAATCAGAAGAAAATCCAGACCATGGCCAAGATTCAGATCAGAAACAGCTAAGTATTCCTAACAGTGTAATAAATTTTAAGCCAAAAATGTAGTTAATGCTGTAGCAGAGATGGTGCATAGCACAGTCCTGGAAGCACCAGATTTCTTGCTTTGGGCTACCTACATTCCACATAAACAATGAAAATGATCAGAAGCTATTTTAAACTTGGAGTCTAAGAAGAAATCAGAGAATTCTCACAGCCAGCCTCCAGACCCCAAAACATTCCTTCACCCTATCTACAGTGGGGGAGTGGCTATTAAAGATGTCACCAAGAAATAATTTTTTGAGGCTTTTATTTCATCTCAGCAAAAATCAGAGCTCTTCCAGCCTCTCAGCAGGACTGCCTCTCACCCCTAAGAATTTCTGAACTACAGAAATTCATCTTCAAAGAACAGCCACATGATTAAAGCTAATACAATAATAACGGAGACATTACAACAGCACTACTGCCAGATGTCCATGACCACTGATACCTCAGTCACCAAGAGAGTCTCCCCTCGGCCAAAGATCCAGAAGCAGCAGAGTATGCAGGCTCAGGATTATACAAAACCATTCCCCCAAAAATCTCTATTTCACCTGCAGAATGCTATCACTGTAGTGCCAGATGGAAAATGTATCTTTTATTCTTCTACATGCAACAGAACAAAGCCACCATGAGCAAGAAAAGGAAAATTAAGTAAGCATACTACATAAAACTTTGTTTCAAGAAATTTTCCTGGCCAACACCTGGTGAAAAAGTTTGTGCCTCATGGGAACTAGTCTGGTAAAGCAATAGCTTTGCTCTGCACTTTCTACATTAGTGACTGCTTGAACTACAGTGCTCCTAACTAACCTGGAACTATACTGTCTCCACCCCGTATCTCTCTCACTGGACCTATTCTCCCACAGCTTTCTTCCCAAGAGAGGGAGTTGGCAAGGAAGAGAGGGCAGAGTACACTGCATTCACGTGAGGATGCACACAGTAACCTGTTTTACGAGGCAATTTTTTAATCCTGATTCTGAGTTGCTTCTCCTAGAACCCCCATTTTTAATTAAAATAGAATTCTGATTTCCTTAAAAAAAAAATAAATAAATAGACCGCATAATGAAATTACCAAGCCTCGGGGATCAACCCCAAAGTACAGTCATCAGCACATTTTTCTAATGAGATCAGACAAACATGCATGGATTTAATGAGATAGGAAAAGCTGTCGCCCTTACCAGACTACTTGGCCACTGGCTTCATTTGACCTCGGTATAGAAGCTAGAGCTTAGGAAAAGACTCAAAACATTACAGCTACACCAAACAAATAACCCTTCTGACTTGTCTCATGGCAAAAAGCAGCTGAGAAAATTCTTTACTAATTGAACAGCTACAGCTGTTTTGAGTTCTGGAAGGTCCAGCTGATGTTACAGTGGAGGCACATCCCTGCAGAAATGTTATTTTGTTAATGGCTTCTTTTAATAATTTAATTTAGAATTGAACTGATTATCACTGGAAGATCTTGTTTGCCTTACCCATGTGAATTTTTCTACTGAAATGACTGATTATCCATGTTAGACAAACACCTTAAACCCTGAAAATGTTACAAGTAATGCATTATTCCACTGATCTGAAATTTTCAATTCTATTAATATGGTTCAACTTTTTAATAAAATACTTCCAAGGTGTTAACAAAAAATGTCAACATTTAGTTTTAACAAGTTACAGATGGCAAGAATCAAGTGGAGGTATTAGCTAATCTCTTCCACAATAGGATAGCTATACAGACTCACAATACATTCTAATACATTATGATTCAATGGGGAGATGATAAAATGTATGTATAGTTCAGAGAGATTTGTCATTAACAGTTTTGTTTGAAATTATGTATAAGTAACACATGCTTCTATTTGCTTTAAAATTTGTACCACTTCACATAAACACTTACATGGTTTCTCTAATCTACAGTCAGATTTTTTTTTTTCAGTATTAACGACTGTTATTCAAAATCATACTTTCAAGTTTGGGCACAAGGTCAAAAATTTTCCATGGGGCTCTCTGTTTTTTCAAATTTCTATAAAAAAGCCTTATCAAAAGCTGGCAGAGGGGGACCTTTTCTCTCAGCCACTTCACACTACTTGTCAGTATGAGGTACTAGCTGGAGCTTCCAGCAAGTCAAAAGTCAGGCTTTAGAATCATAGAATGGTTTGGGTTGGAAGGGACCTTTAAAGGTCATCTAGTCCAGCCCCTCTGCAGTAAGTAGGGACATCTTTAACTAGATCAGGTTGCTCAGAGCTGTGTCCAACCTGACCTCGAATGTTTCCAGGAATGGGGCATCTACCACCGCTCTAGGTGGTACCACCTCTCTCTGTTCCAGTGCTTCACCACCTCACTGGTGACACACGGGGTACATTTTCAAAACATGAACTACCATTTTGGCCATAAGTGGCAAACATATATATGAAGAGCACTGACTGAAATTTAAGCAGATAACTCAAGACATGAATTAACACTACCTAGCTATAGTAGGGACACCGATTGTATGACATATGTATTTTGCACTAATAAAGCTGACGTGATGGAGTGAAGTTTAATTTAGAATGAAGGGGTTCGGGCTTTTTGGGGGCTACACACAATTTTTCACAAATCATACAAGAATTTCTGTGACTATAAATTAATGGAATCTTTTCCAAACTAAAGAGTACATCTTACCATCAGCACAAAAACCACAAGCTTGCGAAAATTACATTTGGCATCTTCCCAACGTGTCTCTGTCATGAAGAGCAAAGCTTAACCCAGAGCAAGTAGGAAATGCTAATACAATTCCTATAACATCACCTACCTTAGTACCCAAAACTTCACTGTGTGAAATTATTTTATTTGCACTTTCTGAAACAAATGCTTCATTTCCTATCATCCATGTTCTCCAATAGTACCAGATTTTAAACAAAAAAAAATATTTATTACTGTTGTTAAATTTGAAAGACAGTATAAAGACTATTTCACTATTTTCCCACAGCAAGAGGATGCCAAAAACATTCTTCCTTACTCAACAAACATACCAGGCGATACCAATGTGATTTAAGTAGCTTAGTGTCACTGATTATTAAATACCTACTTTAATTCAACACAGTTTAGTCTCTTCAACTGTTCACCTGGAGGCATTCAAATGATCACATTCATACTTCTAATCGCTTAGGACAGCAAACCAGTCAAATAATCTCAGCAAGGCTGTGCCATCTTTCAAGGGGAAGCTGGTTTCTTCAACATGCAGTAACTGTACTGCCTTACATGCTAACAGTTCCAGTTAATGAAGCATGCTCTCTCTCCTTGGGACTGTATAAGACATCTAGAGGGCTCCCTCAAAGTCTGTGCACAAGAAGCATTCATAATGCTGTCCTCCAAACACTGGGAAACCATAATTCAAAATCCCCAATACACTGAGATTGGTTTATACACTATAATGTCTTTAGAAGTAAAAAAACTGAGAGCTGTTGTGCATTTTAAGTCTGTAAGCCTCTTGTGTCCCCATCTTTCCTCCACAGACAGAATTATTAGTTGAGTTTTTTGAGAAGGTTACACTGCCATGTTCAGCATAGCTCCAAGGACCAGTACTTGAAGAAATTAGAGTTTTCAGAATTCTATTGTAACTATGAAAGACTGACAATACTTTCCATGTTCACCTACAGTGATGTTACCACTCATCTTCCTGCTTAGTATTAGAGCTTTCCTCCACTATTTTCTAACTTTCTTTTGAATTTATTGTTCATTTACCCAGGTAGAATTAATTGGGTGGGCTTTTACAAGAACTTGTTGTGAGATAAAGATTTAAAATTTCCTTTTAAGTGACAGATCTCATCTAACATTCTTGCATATCCACTTATTTTTCAGTCTCCATAAATACTGTTTATATCCTCTTGCAGATGTACTGATTTGAAACCTGGACAGATCCAGTCTAAACAAAGCTTTCCTAAGGTAGATCTCAGATCCTCCTTTCATAGAATACTTTAGGTTGGAAGTCCTTTAAGACCATCAAGTACAACTGCTAACACAGCACTGCGAAGTGCAGCACTAAACGATGTCCCTAAGCACCAAATCTACACGTCTTTTAAATTCCTCCAGGGATGGTGACTCCACCACTTCCCTCGGCAGCCTGTTCCAGTGCTTGACAACTCTTTCAGTAAAGTAATTTTTCCCAATATCCAAACTAAACTTCCCCATGCACAACTTGAGGCCATTTCCTCTTGTCCTATTGCTTGCTTCAGGTGGGAACAGACCAACTCCCACCTCGTTACAACCTCCTTTGGAGTAGCTGTAGAGAGCAATAAGGTCTCCCCTGAACTTCATTTTCTCCAGACTAAACAACCCCAGTTCCTTCAGCTGCTCTTCATAAGATTTCTGCTCAACCCTTCACCAGCTTCATTGCCCTTCAGTAAGCTTCTGCACAGAAGTGCAACAAAGAGACTAGCTTGCAGATAGGAGCCTAAATTAACAAGTATAAATGTACTTAAAACACATCTATTCAAAAGACATTTGTTCACTTAAAACTTCAGAAACAAAATATGAATCATTTTGCAGAGGAACAAGCAATTCTTTCTCTTGAATGAGTTTCCATGACAAAATAAATTTAAAGATTATTCTTTTTCATAGAGAGCTAGAAAAGACTTCAATTCTAGCACCCTACAAGCAGAAGTTAAGTCTGCACTATCTCTTTAGGGCAAATTGTGCTCACAAATTAATCTAAAAAATGGAACAAGTAAGGAATAAAAACACATTTTATGAACTTTTGTGAGTTTTTGATCATCTGTCAGATGTGCACAGGCTTTTCATTGCTTTAAGATTCAGTTTCTAGTTAACCCTCAGCACAATATTCCTATTTGTCATTCCACTGTCAGGACCAATGGGATGTACTATTTGAAATAAGAGGTGAAATACACTTGAAATGCAATAGCTTTTTATATATTCAATTATTAAAAACAATACTGCACTGAAAAACGTGAACTCTCTAATTCCCTTCTGTGTTTACGCCAGTGTCCAACTTATCTCAAAAGATCAATACTGCAATGGAGACCAGTATAATAAATACCTAATAAATAAATAAATAATCCCATACTACTACCATCGCAGAGACCCATCCTGTAACTTTCAAGGTCAGCCTCTTCCGTGAGTGGGAATTACAGCCACTTAGGATACAAACCAGTGGGGTAATGACACCAGCTGGGAGGAGCTTGCCAGACACACCTATTTGTCTGAGAGCAGCTGGCGCGCAGAGGCTGTGAAAGCCAGCGGCAGATGACAGCTTGTGTGGAGCAATTTGGAGCCGACGTCACGACGCCAGCAGCTGACCAACGCCACTCTCAGCTGCGCTTTAGGCACCCGCCCAAGAAACCAAGTGGGCATCGGCCTGCACACCAACTTGCAATCCCTCCCGTAACAGGGGTGGGCCGCTTTACACAGTAACCGTGCTCTACAATGCTGCTCGGTAACACCATGGCTACCTTCAATCCGGGGTTTTTTTCCTTTCCAAATCCGTCATGAAAACCTCCTCAGGTCTGCTCGTCCTACGTATCCCATCTAGCTCAAGTCTGATCCACTGTCGCACTGCTTCGGGGCGAAATGTCGTCTCTTCCCCAGACTGGCAGCACAGCGCAGGCGGAGCAGAAGGAAGCACAGACCTACCCGCCCCGCTCCTCAGGGAGCTGTTACCGCTGCATCCGCTCCCCTCTGCCCGCCGGGGCTAGCACCGCGCTAAGGGGTAAAGCGGACCTGGGGAAAAGGCGGTTTGTGTCTCCCTGGGAGTCGAGGCCGAGCGGGGGTCCCGCTGCGAGGCGCACTTCATGGCGCTGCAGGGGTCCCCCCTACACCGCTCGCTACCTCTTCACCAGCGCCACGGCACGGGGAAGCGTCTCCCCACCATCACTTCAGAGGAAGCTGCGCGCCTCCCTCCCTGTCGTTGCCCCCGCAGAAACACACACCACTCCAAACCCCTCGCCGTCCCCCAGCAGCGGGGCCGGCAACGTTACCTCCGCAGCGGCCCTCAACATGGCGCCTCCCTCCCGCTTCCTGCTCTGTGCTGCAGCACGCCTTCGCCATCTCTGCCAGTAGGCGGGCCGGGCTGCGGGGCGAGCGGCTGCTCGCTGGCCGCAGCCCGCGGCTCCTTGTGAACCTAGGAGCCAGCTGAGCGCTCTGCTACGGGCACTCGCCTCATTGCGCGGGCAGCGCCGCTTGCTCCTGCAGTGGGCGGGGGGCCCGGAGCGGGAGCTGGCCTCGGGCAGTGAGGCCACGTCCCCTTGTCAGACGGCCATGGGGATGCCGGAGGGGAGGTGGCTGAATATTAGGGCAACGAAGATGGTAAAGGGTCTGGAGAAAATGTCTTATGAGCAGTGGCTGAGGCACCTGGGGTTGTTTAGTCTGGAGAGGAGGAGGCTGAGAGGAGACCTTATTGCTTTCTACAACTACCTGAAAGGAGGTTGTAGTGAGGTGGGTCTTGGACCACCAGATAACTAGTGATGGGACAAGAGGAAATGGGTTTAAGTTGCACCAGGGGAGGTTCAGGTTGGATATTAGGAAAAAATTCTTTACTGAGAGAGTGGTGAGGCATTGCAACAGACTGCCCAGGGAGGTGAGGGACTCACCATCCTGGAGGTGTTTAAAAACCATCTAGATGTGGCACTTCAGGACATGGTCTAGTGGTCCTGATAATACTTGATGATCTTGAAGGTTGTTTCCAACTTTAATGATTTTAGGATTCTACATTCAATGTGAACTCTTGTGCTGTGTCCCAGGGCCACTGTGGGCTGAAAGCACCCCACAGAAAATAACAGCAGTGGAAATAACTTAGTTTCCTAAGCAGGCTCCGGTGTGAAGGCACAGCTCTCACCGAGGCTGCCACCAAGTTCTGGGCATTGCTTCGTTCTGGCACCTGACACAGCTGTGGGTGAAAGGGGAACAGGGATGCTGCCCTGGGGCTCTAGTGCTGGGCACAGCCTGCCCCCCACCCCCAGCTGCATGGTAGCAGGGGCCCTGACATGCTGGTGGAACGGGAGCTGGTCACAGGACTTGCCTTGGGATCGCTCTGGCTGGGAAAGCTGGAAGGGCTCTTCGGCTCCTCTCAGCCCCGAAATGAATGAAAAAGTCGATGATACTCACATGATTTTAAACTTTAACTGCAGTCATGGCATGGTCCTTCTCCAGCAAACAGAGCTCGGGAAAGACAGTGTGACACGCCAAGTGGGGTAGATGAGTATCATACCTTAAGGCTTGCAGAGAACAGAAAAAACATTGTAAAACTTACTGTTTTCAACATCATACTGTGTTGCTTTTGGTATAACCAACTGGTGTTTTGGATGACAAACGGAGCTATTGGTACACACAGGGCTACAGAAAATAAATATTAGAAAACTTACTTCATGGGGTAACGGCTTTTGGGTATAATGAAGTGTGCTAGATATATCAGGCTATGCAGTAAACACCTAAAAGTTGCATTTTAGTCAAAGCAAATGTTATTTGTCATTGCCTTTATTGCACCGCTTTCCTCTTTCATATATGTTTTACATAAGCAGTCAAAATGATTTTGTAAAAGATCAATACTTCCAGAACTTTGTGTCTACAGCAAATGTACAGCTGTATGCTGGGGTTTATTTGCAATTACACTAAAAAATTGGTGTGATTTTATAATATGGTTTTGGTTTCAGTCACTAATGAGGCCTGTATTGCCCTCTGCTGACAGTAAACTAAACTTATCAAATGTGTTTTAACATGAAACGCATTATTCATGTATGTCAGACACAGCTCTTTTTCCCTATTTTCACATAACAGACATCACCAGAACTAGTCACAAATTTAAAAAAACAAACAAAAAACCAAAACCAACCAAACAAAAAACCAACAAAAAACCAAAACAAAACCAAAACACAAACAAAAAAAAAATCGACCTTTCATTGTTGTATAGGATGTACAAAAATCAAATAAACAGTTTATTAAATTATTGTAACGAGCCAGTTGTCAGTGTTCATTGCTGAGCGGTATCAAACCTTTCCATGCTAATGCTGCAGTGGTTGCATTATCCACTGATAAATGTAGGACCTTAAATGATTGCTAGTTCTGTTTATTACTTAACTCACAACGTATTTGTGCCAAAGTCCCAAACTGATCAGTGATTTAACGCATGGTGCAGTGGTTAGCCCTAGCTAGCTGGAGCCCACAGTTGAGATTGATTTTCATTTTTGCCTGGTTTTCACGTCTCGCACAGCAACAGAGTTCAGAGTTTTATGAAATGGGACATGAAGAATTTGAAGCAGTTGACGTGACTGTCCAGGACTGGCACAATAAAATTGTAGCAGAACAGGAGCATAGCCCAAGCTTTTCAAGTCCAAATATGGGATGTCATCCAATGGCCTGTCTTACATATCTTTTAAGTATATATTTTTAAGTATTTTTGTGGCATACATATGACATAAACTCAGCAGCAGCTCTCACTGCAATATTCAAGAGCTCGCAGTTTAGTCTCAGTTTGGGACTCTCAGGATAAGGCTCTTGAATGGTATTTTTCTTCATTCTTTATCTGTACAATTGTGAGCACGAGAAGGAGCATGACCTGCTCCTTGTGTGTAGCCCTCCTTTGAGCAAGGATCAGAAGGGAGGATGCCCCTCCTGCAGGAGGGTTCCTCACTCAAAGGACTGCTTGGGCATCTCCATTAAATCATCTTTGATCTAATGACTAAGGGATCATTATTCCAAATTCCCATTTATAACACAGAGATGATAATGCTTTCTCAATTATCACTGAAGCAAATAAAACCAAAAATATGATAAAAATTATATACCCATTATATTCATACATATGCATTTCTGTGTGTAATGAGATGTACATATATATCTTCATGCTTGCATTGTTTTCCAGGATAAAATCAGTGCTACTCTGAAAGCGACAACTGCCTTGAGACTTCAGTATTAACCATGATAAGTCTCTGCTTCTCTAAAAACACAGGCTTCTATTCAACAAAGTGAGATATTCTTCCAGCTGATAAAGGGTTAAATATCCACAGAACTAGTTGGAAAAATATTGGTCGAACGACGTTCATTGTAAGCTTCTTGCACAGAACAGTATCAGTTTCAGATAAACTTCCCTACTATTTTTTTTCCTAAAACAATGGTCCTATTTAAAGAAAAAGAAAAATCAAACCAAAATGATTGGGTATTATTTATATTATAATTTATTTTTTTATT
>WUAM01000431.1:57786209-57838589 GCA_024336885.1 Actenoides hombroni | reverse complement strand
TCTCATGTTATTATTTCATATCATAATGTCATAGTAGGCTGCTATTTTATAATGTAATTTCTTACTTTGTTGTATAGTCCCACAGTGGTACAACAACTAATTTTGGCCGTACTATAAAAAAATTAACATTTCTGAGTTTCAAGGAGCTGTAGGTTTCCATTTTCTGCATGTGATCTACATAAATGACAACTTTAGCATAAGAATGCATGTGAACAAATCTGGCTTCCTATCAACTATTACTTTGTTCATTTATTAGCTTGTATCTATGAAAGAAAGAGATCACAGTCACTGGAAGCACAACACTGATATGCAGTTTCTTTTAATGAAATAAAAATCTTTTTCTTTACCAGTTTTGAAGATGTTATGTGTTGATACAGAATGAAATATTGCAAAGATGTTCTCCCGTTCACAAAATATTTGTAATGTAGTTATTTGAAACAAATCATGTGTGAGCTCCCTTAAAGTCTTCTTTCTTCCGTTTGTTTTTCAAAGGGTAAGCTTTAGTTTCTCCTTTTTATTGTCCGTTCTTGGAATTGTAACAACTACCTCTTTGAATAGCTCAGGCAAAATGTGGTGTGGTGGGAAGGACAGACGGACAGGCATTTCCTCTAAAATCCCTGGGTACAGGCCCTGGAACTGTGGTTTTAACTTTCTGAAACCTCGTGCGCTGGTAATGGCAGCAGCTGTTCCTTACAGAGCAGAATCAAGGCAACTGTGATCTCCCTGGAGACCTGAAAGGGAACAGGTGAATGGTCACTTGCTAGAAATGCTCCTAGGCAGGGAAGCAAAGTCAATGTCAGTTCTTCATAACACCAGCGTAAATCAGTGTCTGTAGTGGAATCGAATCAGTAAAAGATGTACGTAAGCACAGCGGAGAACAGAAGGTACCTCTGTATCTTTAGAAAAAAAAATTGAATGCCAAAGTTGTGATGAATGATTAAAAAATGTTCTTGCCTCTTGACTGAACATCAAAGAAAGGCAGAATTACAAATATCTTAGATTCATAGAATGGCTTGAGTTGGAATGGACCTTAAAGATCATCTAGTTCCAACCCCCCTGCCTTGGGCAGGGACAACTCCCACCAGACCAGGTTGCTCAAAGCCTCATCCAGCCTGGTCTTAAACACTTCCAGGGATGAGGCATCCACAACTTCTCTGGGAGGTTAACTCGATCCGGTGTCCCAACATCCTCATGAGAACAAACTTCTTCCTAATGTCTAATCTAAATCATTATTAAAAGTACCATTAATCCTATAGAAAACTGTCATCTGTTTTTTTATTTATACCTCATACAGCCTTTTTTTTATAGGTTTGTAAAGCACTGAATTGGCCACGGGATAGTTTAATATTAAATCTCTGTGATAACATGATGTAAAGACAAAATGGAAGGTGGCAACAGTTCAGCAACTCTTTACTAGCATGGCTGAATAAAATGGATTTGTTCAGAATTATGGACATTTTAGGGCACTGACTTTAAAAGATCATTTTTATTATTGTGTTTCCTGCCTAGGAAGAATTGGATCACATTAGCCTTGAAAATCTAGATAGCCAAGAATGATTAATTACAACTCCGACCAGCTAAGGAGAAGGACCCCAGATGGCCTTGTGTTCGGGAAAGGATGTTCCCAGAGCAGCAGAGCAGCAGCAAGAAGCAGAGAGACAGGTACTGCAAATAGCAAACTGGTGAAGCTGGAGGTGTGGGAGGCTACTAGGAAAATATCCTGCAGTGATTTTGAAGACTTCTTTCCAACTGTTTGAATTCCTGTGGGAGCCCTTAGTGGCCAATATGTTCATACCTCAGTCTGTCACTGGCAGAAGATTTCACCTCTTTGCAACTCTCTCTCTGTCTCCCAAATCCAACAGACACTACCCGGATGAGGAATCTGTCTCCTGACAGGGGAATGTACATCATAAAGAAGACTTTCAACTTAGCATGCACTTTTGAGTCGAAGTATGCAATTATGTCTGTTCTAACATAAAGCCCTCAAAAATCATTTCCATCTTGTGCAGGAAGGCAGCTGGGATAGCAGGAAAAGCAGACATACACTACACTTTCAAAGTGGGTTCTTTATTTAATAATGGAATTGATTGAGATACCAGGTCTTACAAGGAAACATGAATATGGTGGCCAGGGAGCAGTAAAAACTGTGCACAAGAATATATCCTTCACTGTATACCTGCATTCGAGGTTGGCTTTCTCTGTTTCTCCCATACTGCAATTTGTGACCCTTCTCCTAAGTTCCCTTTTGTGTTCTTGGATTGTGTGGTGCTTTCACCTTGACCAGGTAACCCACCAGGCTGCTCTCTCACTCCCCTGCTCCCCCTCTCAGCTGGACCACTGAGAAGAAAGTAAGATGAAACTCATAGGTTAAGACAGAGTCAGTTTAATGAAAAGCAAAGCAAGACCACGTGTGCAGAAGCAAAAGAAAACAAGGATTTATTCTCTACTTCCCATCAGCAGGTGATGTCTGGCCCCTTTTCCAGGAAGCAGGGCTCCAAACAAGTAGTACTTCTCTGGAGGACAAGTGGATGCCCACCCTCTCCTCCTTTTCCTAGTTTTTATTAAGCTGACATCATACGGTATGGAATATGCCTCTGGTCAGTTTGGGTCAGCTGTCCCGGTTGTGTCCCCTCCTAAGGTCTTGCCCACCCCATCCCACTGCAGGGGGAATGCTGGAAAAGCAGCCTCGGTGCTATGCGAGCCCTGCCCAGCAGCAGCCACAACACGGGTGTGTTACCAGCACCTTTCCAGCTCTCGATGCAAAGCACAGCACTGGGAGGGCTGCTCTGGGGAAAATTAACTCCAGCTCAGTCAGACCCAACACAGGTTGTCTCATGTCAACTTCCTGCAGTGTTTAGTTATGTAGTGGCCAGTTTGCTTCAGTGGCAGGGTACTATAACAAGATTTGTGCTCTCTTAAGAGAGGTGCTCAGATCTAGCACATTTTGAAAGAAAGAAATAAGAGCCCACAGAAAGAGAGGCCCTCCCTATGGTATTCATTCTGTGGTCCGGTGCTGTAGTTCTTTTGGGAGAGCTTTCTTCAGTTTAAGGTTTCTTCTGTTTGAAGGTTATCTTGTCTGTAAATCTTGAACATAGGATTCAGTTTTATGAGGGAGATGGATCAGGCCCCGCATTTCCTTAGGCCACCTTTGACCTGCAGCTGCTTATGCGTGATCAGACAAAACCTTGAGGACAGGGTGGTGGATGAGTTTCGGCCATAACGCTGCTCAACTGTCCTGTTATGGATGCTCATGCTGTTCATTTCCTTGTGCCTCAGCCACTGTGGGTTAAACCTGCTCCATCTTGTTCTTGGGTACTGGGTGGGATGCTCATATGACTGCCACCCACCAGCTGGTCTGTGACAGTGAGAATAGTGCCTTCATATTTTCCTTCACTGCAAAGTCACAGGCTCTCGCCCATCCTCTCTCTTGGCATGCTGGATGCAGATGGCTGTAGTCATAGTTACCTCTTCTGTGCATTTCTGCTAGCAGTGAAAACCAAGGATACCTTAGGGGTATACTGTCCTGTTTGAGGGCCAGTCAGTAGGAGGCAGTCCTACTTGATGAAGTTAACTGGGAAGTGTTAATAAGAGATATTTCCCATGTGTCTCCTGGCTTTTCCTCTTGTTAGGACTACCAATATATGGTGGCAGTATCATACCACCAGGAAGACCTGAAATTGAATTACCAGGAGGATCTGTGGAGAATTTCTCCTAGAGTCAGTGGAATGTTATGAAGCTATCTAAGTAACTTGCCCAGTTAAGTACTGCAGAGAGTACTTAAGCTGAAATAAATTGAGATAATCAGTGTTCTCTCTCTGTCTCTTTTTTCCTGCTATGCATCCACAGGTCTGATGTTGGTTAGGCAAATATGAATTTGTTGTGCATGCCCTGGGGTTGTTTACATACACACAGTGTTCTTCAAATAGCAATTAGATGTTAAAAGAAGAGAGTTCCCAAACTGTGATGTCCACCCATAGGTCTATTGACCTATATATATATGGTCTATTGAACTAGCAAGTGAATCAACACTACAAGACATGGTGGACAGCTGTGTCACTACAGGAAGTCTCAGAAGAATATGTGGGAACTGGGTCTGGACATGGAGCATTTACATACTTGATGTGCTTTTTTTTTGTCTTTTCCAGTGCAAGTGAGCATTTCAAAGGAACCTACTGTCATTCTCAGGTCATTTTCCTTAGAGGTAGTAGCTAATTTCAATCCCCTGACTATATAGATATAAAGAGGATTATTTATTCCTAGTCCATTACTTTCCAGTCACCCACAATTAATTTTCCCATCTCGTTTTCTTGCACAGTCACTCGGTATCACAAGATTCTTTTCACTCAGCTTTCAGTTTGACTGACATGAACCATGAAGACAAACTTTGTCACCTTGCTATTCATCCTATTACTCACATTTTTAATAGCAGATGTAGTTGGCCACTCTACAAGTTCCCTCTTGCCTCTAGAAAAGGTGAATATTTTAACATACTGGCAGTTTCAAAGAAGTCAAGGAAAATTAGGACTGCCATATGTTTATGTCCTGGGCAGGAAGGTAATGCTAATGAGTAAATCACTGTAACTGAATGTGTGGCTTTCTTGAGCACAGGATCTGTGCTAGCACTTTTTAAATCTGCTGGGAACGTTACTTAATTTAGAATAAAAGTAGGGCTTGATGGAGAAATAGTTTATTTGGGTGTTTTTGAAATATATTGTTTCTGATTACTTTTATCGCATGTATTTCTCAAAGTGTTCTTATAATCATTTTCTATCATTTTACCATGTTGGTGTCTTACCGTTTTTTATGGTATACAATTTTAAAATGAGTGATGTTTTCAGGTGAGAAGAAAACCGATGCAGTACACAAAAATACAATGTATTAAGCTTTCAACTATAGCAAGAAAATGATAATATTTCAGTGAGTCAAAACACAGAAATTATAATAACTGTGATAAACTGCAGTGAGTCAAACCACAGAGATTTAATGTTGAACTGCTGTTGGCCTGAAATCAAAGGGCCAAATTCTGATTGCCTGCTTTACCTTCCTAAGTCAGATTTACTGACTGCAGCCTAGAAGTGTCCAGCTCAGCAGGCAGATTTTGAGCATCAAAGTAAAACACTGATGCTCCCTGTACAGCCAGCAGAAAGCAATTGAGCAGGGCAGTCAGCTCTGGAAGAGGATTCTAAGTGCCTGAATGAGCTGCTGACTTTGCTGTTGCCTGTGTACAGAATGAAGAGCAATGCCACATCCTCCTCTATGCTAGAAAAAAAATGGGGCTGCTGTGTGCAAACTGCTGCCTGGGAGTGGTTCCGGATACATTTTGACTCCCAAGCTCCACCCGAGAAGCATTTGAGGGAGTGCTTGGAACTGGGTCCTGACAAAGCATGTCTCTAGAGCTATTCAGTGCTCCTGCACACCATCCAATCTACTGTCTTTGCATGGAAGTAAAAACAAGTATATGAAGAAAAGAGAATGAAATGCTATTTTAAAGCAAGTCTAAGGAAATGCTGTTTCCTTTAACTCAGACCTAATTTCTATTGGCATCAGACACACCAGTTGTTTATAATATATTGTGTTATGCTAGATAATATTTAGCTTTGGACTTTTTCATTTTGAAATGAATTAATAATTGAAATGAATAAATAATCCTTAAATGTGGGATTAAAGTTACTTTAATCTGAGGACCTAAAAGGGTCACTATGAAAATGACTTCTCAAGTCTGTCTATGGAGAATATTATTCTCAGGTATGTATTAGAAATTGGTATAATGCATTACAGAAATACTAAGAAATTGAGAGATTGTCAGGCAATTAGGTGATTTCCTAAAAAAAAGGGAAGAAAAGGAAAGAACCTTCTGAAACATTCAGTCATGCTTTCACACTTTACTGAATCAATGAAGACTAAATATGCCCTGAATAAAAATTAACAATGAATGTTCTCTCAGCAGTTCTATAATGTTCACTTCCTGAAGAGCTGGGGTTTGGAATGGGGAGGGTCAAAGAGACTGAATGTCTAACTTTGTTGACAAGTAAGGTGTCTGAGAAGTCAATAACTGTCAAAACTAGAAATTCTTTTCCATCAAAAATCTTCTGTGATGAGTTTTTATGTAACAGTACACATATGACAACATAAATTATTATCCACACTGGCCTGTTATTTACCTTTTCATTAATATGTTGTCATGAATTTCAATACCTCCAGTACATGCAGGTGTATGACTCTGTCCTAAAATATATAGCAATTATGAAATAAACATGAGTGGCAGTCAGTCATTGAAAGCATCTGTCCATTATCTTCATCTTTATGATCCTTAAAAATTGCAGTGGAGAATCCTTATTTAATGCACAAAACCAACATCCAGCTATTAGCTGGAAAATGTTTTAAGTTCTTTTCAACTGGAGGTTACAAGATAATCATCTTGTGGGAACATGCCTCAGCATTTCCATGTATTCAAGGCTGACGAAAAGAAATGTCTCCTTTAATTCTTTTTGCAGCTGAAGAAAAGTGATTGAAACCTTTTGTTATACAACCTTCAAGATTAAGTGATCACATCTGTTGAGTGGTTTTTGAAGGATGTAGTATAGATTTGGGTAATTAACTAGAAGCGCCTTTTTTTTTTTTTCCATTACCTTGTAGGCAGAGTACTGTCTCCAAAGTTTATTACTGAACTTAAGAGTTGCAAATGATATTATCAAAGTTCAAGCCACATGATTATAGCATACTTGTAACATTTTCAAATACTCCCAGTGCAGTTTCCTTGCTGTCTAAAATAATCAAGCAGATAATGGATTTCACATTTCAGAGTAATGGAAAACTGTCAGGAACATTTTGAGGCGTTAATGACTGTGGGCATAATATGCCCTTTAACTGTTTTCATCTGAAGGAGAAAAATGTAGCTTTTGCCATGAGTAGTTGCATCTGTTGAATGAATGTTGCAAACAATACTAGTTAATTTGCTGATGCACTTGTGTGGTTCATGCAAATGTCTATACATAATGTATTTGTTTTGTTGCTTCTGCAGAAGCCAGCTTTGAATTTATTCACAAGAAAAAAAAAGGTTTCAGTTTTGATCTTCAGATCTTATTATACTAGAATTATTTTTATGATCTGCTGTGATGCAGGCTAGCTTGTATCTGACAATACACTGCCAACAATGAGAAACTGCTTCTGCATCTACTACAGACAGACTTATGGCAGCTATTGCGGTTTGTACTGCTCTGTGCAAATAATTTTCTTACTTGTTCCATGAAATGCAAAATCTTTTATTTTTATCTTGACTTTTGGATGGAATGCTACTACTGAAGGTATTGTCACAGTTGTGATTCATGGTGGGCTATGATTCAACCAATAACAAATAGATATCAGCATATCTGGCTCTGTATCAGACCGTGTTCATTGTGTTTACTCTCTGTTGTTTGTGTATTGAGCAAGTGATCTTTAGATATTACATCTTCCACAGGCAGTATTTATCTTTCCATGCCAGATAACTACACATGCAAGAAATGCCTAGCTGCACTTTTTAAGGTAGACTCGGTTTGCTCTACGTATATTTTTCAAATATATCATTTGCGCTGTAATGCTCAAGGCAGTAATGATTCTTAAGCTTCTTACGCATCTTAAGGGCACCATGTATGTAAAAGTTATTGTTGTTTGAGGCTAGACACAGAAATTCATTTCAGTAAAGTTGATCTTTCATTTTCTTGGCCTTCAGTAAGGGTAGTTCAACTTCAGAGATCCAGACAATCAGTGAGTCCAGAAAAACACTTATTTCACTTTTCTGCCTCATTGTAACCAGGTTCTTCATCACTCTGAGGTCACAGTCAGCATCTGATCTACTACTGAGGGAACTTTTCTCTTGCTTTAAAATTCCCAGACTTGTTGCTCTGAGATTAAAAAGAGTTTTTCTTAAGTCCTTATTGTGTAATTTCCTCAGCACCTCCAAAGACACCAGGAAAGAAAAAGTGCAAAAATAATGTGCTTCAACAAGAAATGTCTCAAGCATCCCTGATTGTCTTCATAGGTGCAGTTCAAGGTGTTTGAACTTCTGTAGTTGTTTGTTTTTAAAAAAAACCACTTAGGTTTGTATAGACTGAATTCTTCAAGGTTCTTTAGTATTGTTCTACAAAATTCTGTTCAATTGTTTTGGATGTCCCCTTCTTCATACAAGAAATAAAACAAAGAGCGTCACTAATAATAAACAGTGAGCAATCAATCTAGAAGGGGGTAGACAGGGCTAACCAAGAGGAAAATATATGCATGCATGTTTAACTGAACATTGCCTGAACCAGGGCTTCTCCATGGGCGTGTCTGTCCTCCTGGGGTTCAGACCATTAGCTACTTTCAGAAGAGATCACAAGGTGGAAGAAGATGGTCTTGTTCTCCACAGCATTGTCATTAGACTTCTCTTCTGAAAAGATGAAACCTGGATTCTAGACCTTCCTCGTATGTGTATGTGTATGTGTATGTGTGCATGTGCATGTGCATGTGCATGTGCATGTGCATGTGCATGAGCGAGCATGGCAGGGGATGGGAGAAGGTCCTGCCTTTGTGGGAGAAGGTCCTGCTCACCTTCCTGCTCTTGTGGATGGCAGATAGTCTCCATCCCTTCTGCTGAAGTTTGAAGGGACATGAAGGGACTCACAACAAAGATAATGTTTTTCAGTTGTGTAAGGAGCCTTATTGTGTGGCCACTTGGCTATACTGTCTACTGGAAAACAAAAACTGTTCTTTCACACCTCTGTGGGGTAAGATGGGCCTGCAATCCTGCACGAACCAATTTGCTCCTCAAGATCAGTATACAAAGTGATGTTTCTTAAACATTAATAATGGGGCACTCTTTTTGTTCTTTTTTTTTTGATGTCAGTTGGTAACATTGTCTGTTACTGATGATCATTAAATGGTTATAAAACTATAAAGGGATCATTTATAAACAGTGATTAGTGAGACTCGAAGACACTGATGACAAACAAGGTATTTTACATACTTTATTAGTAATGAAAATACTCCTCAAAGACATGACTCCACTTACAGCTTGCTTAGCTCCATCAAGAATGGAAATAAAGTTCCTCTTCTTACTTGTTGAATAGACTGAATGTCTGCACGCTAAGTAAGAATTTAAAATTACATCATCAGAAGTAGTAACATCTCTTAAATACTCCTTTACGTTCTTGTGGAGTAGAAGAAATGAAATAGAAGACTGAAGAATAGCCTTGAAAAGCACTTTAAGGAATAAAAGCATGTAGAATTTGTAAAAAAAGCAGGACAAATAATACTTTAGAAACCCTGACCTTGACTTATATAAAATACAGTAGTGCTACACTCAAAGCATGTATTGGAATAACTTGTGAAAACATGTACTCTGGACTTTCACATCATATTTTCTGTTTGCATTGCTGCATTAAGTTCAAGGCACAGTTTTTATCATTTTTGGTTTTGTTTTTATGAAGAAAATGCTACAAAAATACACTACTAGTAAGGCAAATATTAAAAAGAGGATTAAATCCAGTATATTTACTCAATACATCTCAAATATCCATTATCAGGCATCTGCTGGGCACAGACCAGAAATTAGTACAACATTGTCCACTCCAATTTCTCCGGTTTTGCCCTTCCCACGTTCTGATTCAAAAGTGACCTGTCATAAGAAAAGAGATGTATAACAGTGAAAATGTAGTTCATCCAACCATTTAACAACTCTTAATGTTAATTAGCTATATCTGAGGAATGTTTTATCACAACACAGGCCTTAATGACTTAAAGCCTTGCAGTTTTTAGTTTGAATGTATTATTTGAACTAGACTTATAATCTTCTGCACAGATTTACAATACCAAATGGATTCCTTTAATAAGATTACTTATTTTCTTTGTATAAAGAAAATGCAAATTGAGTGAAATCCTATTATAATAATGCAGTTTTATCACAGTACGTGATGTCAGTGCACTTCATTTTTTGAAGACATTGCAGCTGTTCATTTGTGATCTGTTTGGATCCTTAGGTTTTGGGTGTATATACCATATATATTTACTCTATATAGTATGTATATTTATCATGTAGTAGGTATACTATATAGAGAGAGTGGGTTCATTTTTATGAACAGGATGCCTGGGTTTTTATTTCATAGTCTTGATTCTCATTTATGTAAGGGCTTTTTCACATCATTCCAGCAGTGCAAAGAACCTTGAAAAGAGCTTGCATTTAATTTATACTCACAGTATTCAATTACACAGCAGTAGCCTTTACACAGGACTGAAAATGTTCAGTCACATCACTGAAAACCAGGCCCTAGCATTTTGAGGAGAAACTTGCTGAAGCCCCAACTGAGGCAGTTTTCTGTGCACAGTGCTCCCTGTTGGCTAGTATGTCCTGCTCCTAGGGTGATTGCCCACCCTTGATTATACATGATGTCTCCTTCTGCACTGATTATCTGGTTTAGTGTGTTTTGACAGCATCCTCTTCTATGAAACAGAGATGATTTTCCTTTTCCCAGGAAAATATGTATGCTTCTGTTGCATGCGATATTAAACAGAGATTTTCATTGTTAATTTATGATCTGAGGCAGTTTTTACAAAATAACAGGATTACCAACTTTAGTGTTCTAACCAAATGGGGTAATTCAGTTCTGAAATTACAGCCAGATAATAACTTTTCTGCCTCCTAAAATCTGTGCTTCTGTTTCCCATTTTGGATAAGCCTTTCAATTGCCAGTAAGCAATGCCTATAAAACAGAAAATTAAGCTGTTGATTATGGTACTTGGCTTAGAAATTGTGTTACACTTACACTGTTGGTTGTTTCAGACTCCTGAAGTATCTCTATTTTTCCAGTTCTCCACCTTTCATCTTTTCCTTTGTTCTGTTCCCAGACAGGAGTACGTTTTTTGTTTGCCAGGAACACTCGAAGTTTCCCCACTCTCTCACCAGCAAGGCGGTAACTGAAAATCAAGCAGTAGCTGCTCTTTGGTTTGAGGTCAGTGAGGAGAAGTTTTAGACGCCCCATATCCTTCTTGTGCCCCACGAAAGCTGGAACTGCCATGTAGTACCCATCGCCTTGTAACAAAAAAAAAATAGGAAAATGCATCTAATGGACTTGTGTTATTTATTAGCTAATTGAATGTGTATTTGCTAAGAAAATATGTGGAAGCTCTATTACTTGAATAATTTACAATCAGACTGGATAAAAGCAGCAGGGAGTGTACTTATGCAAGGCATAAGCTTGCACTGTTAGAAGTCAGATCAGTTTACAGAGGACACGAGTTCATATATCACTGGCAGTTATAGCCATTTTTCCTTGCACTATCTTTCAAAGGCAAAACCATCTCAGTTTTTCAAATGCAACAGCCTGAAACATGCTGCTGTGCCTCTGTGGTCAGACCCTTTCCAGTACTTGAGCTAGCCCGGTACTCTCTCCACTGGCCTCTGCAGTGATGACAAACTCATAAAGCAACTGACAGCTTATTCCCCAAATCCTAGAAGACCAATGAAATGACAGACACACACAAAGTGATAAAGGGATAAAACATCTGGGCCTGTAAGTAAAGTCATAATCAGCAGATGTAAATTCGAGGAGATGGGGTAAGGTCAGGGTAAGTTCCTTCTGGAAGCGGCAGCACAGAGAAGGGACTTGGGGAAAAGGAAATATATGGAGCAGGAGAGGAAGGATTAGTGAAGAAAAACTGGGATGGAAAGATTATGAGGGAAGAGGGAAAGAATGTGCATAGGAACTGGAGCAGGTGGCCTGCAGGATCTGGAGGATCCACCAGTCCCTACTGCAGCAACTTCTGCAACATTTCCTATGTCACTAGGGGAAGAGACATCAGCCACTTCTTCAGACACTCATTTTTATATACGCCCTCACAGCAGTCACACATCACATTCGTAGAGCTCCTTCTCAGGTTTTAGCAGGCCTGCCATTGGTACCAGGTCAGGTATCAGTTGCTCTTGAATGGCCCCCTGCCCTTGGCTCATTCTGAGGAATGGCAACACTACTTTGTCTTGCAGAGTTTGAGATTTCTGAGCAGTTATCACAGTGCTGTCTAAGCCACATGAGTGACTACATTGCCTCATCCTTCTAAGTGGCAGATGTGTGGTTAAATGCCCTGCCAGTCTTGGTGAGGCACAACGTGTAACTAATAAGGTTTCCATTGCCTTGTGCCTTGCAATTCTGAACTGTTATGTTCTAATAATTTTTCTCATTTTTTCATTTGTTTGTGTTGAAGTATGTTTCTAATTACCAGCTAACACTGTGTATTTCAAATAAACAACTTCCACTCCCAGCGTTCTCTGCCATGTTTTTTATTTTATAACTAGGAAAGCTAATTCTTCATTCTCTTTTACCCTCCTTCCCCCTTTTTTTTTGGAGGCAATGAGCCATCAAATCAAAGCATAGCTAGAGGACAGATACTTAAATACCTCTGTCTCGATCAGCAGGATTCCAGTCAAAGTCATCATCAGTATCTTGTTTCCAGTCACAGACCCCTCGACTGAAGCTGCAATCAACTGAAAAAAAACATTGGCAATGGAGACTCAGAGATAAGAGGAGAACTGTATCATAAATACTGATAAAAAGAATTTGCTCTTTATTCATCCAGTTATTAATGTAGAAGTAATTCTAAAATTATATACACTCTGAGTTCAAGTGGTTTTGTCCTAGATTAAATTGCAAAAAAGCAAAACATGAGAATTTATGTAGTAATTATTTCTTCAACTCACAGGAAAATATGTTGTGTCTTTTTACTGCCAATGTCCCATCTGCACATGAGTTTATATGCTGTGACTTCTGTACACGAAGTGCCTGATGATTGCCAGGTTTAGTTGGAGGTGTTAGTTTTGAACTCCAGCATCATAAATGGCCTGGGATCTGCCAACTTGAGAGCTTCCCTCTCTCCATTTGTTACACTGCTGTAGCTGTAATCAGCAGAGAGGTTTGAGCTCCAGTTCTATCCATTGAAGGGAGAGAAGCTGGCCTCCCATGAGAGGAATCCTTTATGTCAGCACTTGATACTCATACTACATGAAGCTGGGAATAACACAAACCAGCTGACCTTTAGAGGACACTGAAAAAGGGTGTCACCCAGAGCACACCATAGCCTTTGTGACTGTTCAGGTGCAAAGCATGACATACACAAAGAAAGAAACACTGTGTAATGCAAGTATGACAGATCCAATTAAGAATAATACTTGATCCATCTGAATTTCCTCAGAAAGAAGCATCCTTCTTCTTTTCATGTATTTTACCATGAAACAGAGAAGTGCAGTACACAGCATTTAGAGAGCTTTACTGTATCAATCGATTGCTTTTCAGACTATTACTTGTTTCTGGATTGGAAGAAAAAACAAAACAGTATCTTGCCCTTAACGTCAGCCAGCACTTCTGTCTATTTTGTTTGGTTTTCTTTAAGATTTGGAAGCAGTTTTGGATTGGTTTTGGGTGAAAGCCACCTTGTCCTAAAAATAATCTCAGCTACAGCTAATCCCAGGATTTTGGCCCCTGCCTTCTTGGCTGTCGAGTCCCCAGGAGGATGGTGCTACCCTGTAAATGAATCAGCTCAATACAATCTCTCATCCCCACTGCTTTTGGATTCTGCTTTTTTCTATAGCTCTCATAAGCAGGTCCTTACAGTCAGCTTTGTGATTCTGTCCACGACAGGGAAACTGTGTCCCACCAGGAGAGAGGGGGACAATGGCCTTTGATTTGCATTTATGCTCTGCTGTGAGCAGAGCTACACTGCAGTCTGTTGTAGTTCCCAACAGGCAGTGAAGTGTTCTGTTTGAAAGTGTGTGAAGCAGTTTCTGAAGGCATGTCAGAAGCTTCAGCTGTGTACATAAATTGACAGCTCTTGGACCTTGTATGCTCCCCTGACAGATTTTGCAACAATTTTTTAATGTAAGAAAGAACAGGTAGTATCATCTTACTCTGATATCCACAGGACTTACTGATAAATTGGGAGCTATAATAAATTCATAGTCAGGCTATTTAAGATTCAGGTTAAATATTTAATTAGTCTTGTTCAGAGGAAACTCCTATTGGCTTCTGACAGACAACTAGGAGAAAAACCAAGGGAACATGGCTGAGGGACATTGGCATATTGTTGTGTTCTATGCAACACTCTCCTAACACGTTTTCATTCAACATATGATAGAAATGACTTTGTTTTTTCAAGAAATAAATCAAGTGGATTTCAATTGCAAGTCAAGTTTCAATGTGGGGGAACTTTCTATACACTGCTTATAAACAGTTAAAGTATGTTTTGGAAAGGACTCAAAACCAGCTTCTCATATTGGAACTGGCAGAATGGGTTGGTCAGCTGCTGTCTCTAAAGCACTAACCAAACCTCTGTTTTATGTTAAAGGTTTTTAAACCCGTTCTGGCTTGGCTAATATAGGTTATAATGAAAACAAGACAATACAGCAGAAAATAAATACTGTAGAATAAAAATAATCTACCTTCTTGCTCTGGTCTCAACACTGGAACTTTCCTTTGTGCTAGGAGAGGGCTGAAGGCAGCTGCTTCTTTCATCTTGGGAACTAGGGAAAACAACTTGTCAAGTCCTGAGTCATCACGGGAACAGAAATTGAACTTTACTCCTTCATACTAGTTGCCATCTTTTACTTAAATAGCTCAACCTTTGCATTTTCCACTCCATCACCAAACTCACTTTCCTAGCCCCTGTTAGATACTGATTCTGTGTGTTAAAACTTTATTAAAATTGCTGGTTTCCACAGCACTATGCCTTCTAAGCTGTGAGCAATGGAGCTACAAGATTCACAAGGTCATAAAATGTTGACCATGATCTTTCTTTGGCATGGTGATCTGCTTTCTTGCTGCAAAACTTCAACTATGATTAAAGTACCTGACCTCTACCAAACAGTGAAGACAATGACTCAGTGGCTTGGCAGCACTTTGTCAACAGCAGCCTTAAAAAAAATGGATAATATCAGAGACTTTGTAAAAGCTGTAAATCTTGGGGTTTCAAAGCCCCACAGCTCTGTATTCAGGTAAACGATAGCTGGTGCTGCTGTAACAGAAGCCCCAGGAATTATTTTTCTGAAGGCCTACTCTCTGCTGGGGTACCATGTTCTCTTGCAAAGCTGATCAGCCCCGCTGTCTGTTGGGAAGGAAGGGTGCAGCGACTGCCCGACCTCTTCCTCAGCCTCCCTGCAACAGCCGGCAAGCACAGCCTGACGTTTTGATAACCAGTCCTGCTGGAAACCCCTGAACAAGTTATTTGGTAAAAATTGGTTGACGTGTCTTGTGGCAAACTGGAAGATTTGGTACAGCAGCACAGTCAATGAATGTTAGGTGCATTCTCTAAGATACTGTCCTAAAGGAGGTAGTTACTCAAGAAGCACTATTTTTCACCAGCAGCCTCGGAGATCAAGGCAAAACCTCTCCTGTCTGATGATCTAAAAAGATACAGGAGCTTGCAAACTCTTATTTACTCTAAGTAATACTCTAAAATATTCTAAGTATTTTTAAAGCTCTATGATTAAGCTTCTTCTGTACTATTTTAAGTGATTAATAGAGAAGTGCGCTCACTAAACAATAATTACAGTCTTGCAGAGCCTGTGTAAGTAACTAATCACACATGAGATAAGGGGAAGATCTCCTTTCACCAGCAGAGGATTCTTTCCTTTGCAGACACATATGCAGATGATACCTCTGATACATACATACTCACCTATGAAAACAGGAGAAACTTAACTGTGCCATTTCAGAGGAGGAGGAAGGGAGGATCCTTTGAATTACTGCTTAAAGAAGCTGTTAGTGGAAGACCTGCCAGACTGAAGTTCACTTTCCAGCCACACCATGTGGGCAGAAAAGCTCAGATTTCCTCAACAGTGCCAGATGATAGAAGCTATGAAAATCACTTCTCCCTATTCAGCATTGTATCATACATGCTATTAGAAAGTCACAAATGCCAAATATTTTAAAAGTCATTACTTTCACATGCACGCATATTTGTTGAGAGGGGGGTTTGTTCTTGTGAGCTCTACTGGACAAGGGCTTTCCCCTGAAATACTCCTACATACTCACATTTATAAACACATACTCAGTTTGAAGACGATACTTAGAAGCCACTGCCTCCTAGCACCATATAGACTATGCCATCTACTTAACCTTTCTTCTCCTTCAAAACTGTCAAAAATTGTTCTGTGTGTACACCAAAGAAAACAGACACTAATGAAGAGGCCCTGGAGGCACTTCCAGAGGTGCTGAATTGAGCCGAGAAAGGAGACTCGTGCAATCTCATGAGCTTTCTGATGAATTTCCAGGAGCATGTCCTCTCTTGTTGCCCTTGCAGCCTTCCCCTCACCCAGATCATTGCTGAAATCACCTGGATAATATTCTTACTTAAGGCAAGGATTAATATATCTTTCTCCAAATTATAAGTGCCTACATATACACAGTTAGGAACAGGCACATAGAGATTAGGTGTTAAGTTTACTGTCATGCCATCAACTTGGCCTTGTACTTAGTAAAAGAGGCTCAGGCTGTGAAAACCCTTGCCAAAATGAAGAGAGCTATGAAAATATGATCAGTTCTGGAAAGAATGGAGTGATTTAACAGAAGGCAACAGCTGCCAGAATGATTTATTTATTGAGTTATCGAATTACACTTGAATTCACTTGAGGGATATACATGCAGGTGTAGCTGTGTGCTAAAGCTTCAAGTGAAGAACTGTCACACACAGAAAAAGAGCCAAATTTTGTATCCAAATCTATTTTTGTTTTCACTGTCAGGCATTACACTCAAGTTCTCCACTTACTGGAAGATATCACCTGCATATTATGAGAAACTGTAAGCTTCAGCTTACAGAAAGACTTTCAAGAAACCTTACTTCTTGGAAAGTGCCTACATTTTACATCAGACCATCACTGGATATAGCCAGTATTCAGTTTACCCCTTCCTAAGTACTAGGCAGGAGTCATGGTTGCTCTTTTCAGCTCTTCTGCTGTCAAGTGATGCTTGCAGAAGGGCAGGCCTCATCTCACATTCCCGAACAACATACTCTCACCAACAAAAGTTCGCATAGGTCCCACTTTAGGCACAGCAGTCTTTCCTTCTTTCTTTACTGCCAGTGCCCATGCATCTACTTATCTGTAGTACTAGCTACTGTATAATCTCTACATAGAAAACCCTTTGTGTCATGGTGCCACACAATTTTAACCATTGGAAGTCATCATGATAATCTTATGGGTAAGATGCATTGATCTTATAAGCAGGAATTAGAAGCAAAGAGAACTAATGCCTAGGTCTTCAGAGGCATCTGTTACTAACTACTATCAAGTTCCATAGGAGTTGTGCCTATGAATGTCTGTGATGAGCTGAGCATAAGTAAATTGTTGATGTTTAGGACCTGAGAACAGCCACCTTGTTGCTGACACAGGTTCTTGCATCTGCAAGAAATTCAGCGTGGCTCTCTGCAACATGTATCTGAGAACTGCCCCTGTTGTGAGGAAGGGGAATCTGAGCCATGTGAGGTGCAGTTTGTCAGTTCCACTATATATGAGGAACTGCAGCAAGGAAAGAGACTTTCTGAAAAACAGAACAGCCCCAGCCAGCTCTATCTGTCTGAAAGTACTTCCTTAAGAAATAACAGGACTTACATAAAACAACTCCAAAACTCCTGAGGATGCCTGCAATCATGGAAATGCTTCGTAGCAATAACCTCAGAAGATGAGATAGTGCTGACAAGAAGCATTGAGACATTGTTCCGGTATAAACACACCTAAATTGAGTGCCATGAAGGGGATTTAGAAACAAATTTATGCATGAAACTAGAATTTCATTTTAAAAACACCAGGCATATAGGGAGCGCTATGCATCATGAAAGAGATGAGGTTTGAGAGCCACCTCCCAGCAATCCCCCTGTCTGAGGACCTTTAGATAGCTAAGTAAAGAAAGATAACAGACTGCCACTAAACGATGTAACAACAGACCTAGTTAGATTCAAGCATATCCTTTCATACAGTGCACAACAGCGTCCTTAAAGAATGCATGCAGACACCAGTTCACTCTGCCTTTCAAGCAGGTTTGTTAGCACTGGTCTGCCAGTTGTGCCAACTCTGACCATATGACTTCTTGTTTGGAACTGATTTGCACCTGGCTTGCTTGGCACACAACTGGAGTGAGCTCAGGTCTGCCTGAATAGTACTATGTAAGTAGACCCTCAAGTCAGTCTATAAGTTACTTAAGGGCCAATGAGATCACAAAAGCAGTAGGAAGCTTCAGGAGCACATCAGGAAAAGCATTGCTTTGACTAAGCTGCAATATTAAAAGCTTCAAATTAAAAAAATAAAATAAAAAATAAGCCAAACCCTCAAACCCAACAAGCAGAAGCTCAGTAGAATAGGTTTGTGGAGCGCTGTTTTATGGGCACCCTTCAGAAACGGTACAAAGGCACTGGTAAGAGACTGGCAAGTGACATCGTGGTGCTAAAGGAGCTTACTGAAAACACAGAAAGATTTTCCTTTGTGTGCACTTGGTTTCACCTCTCTGCTTTGCCAACTGCTGTAGATGAAATTACTTATAGAGCATTTGGAAATGACATTTTTGTCTGAAAAAATATGGCTTGGTTTATAGCTTGGAAGTAATTTTCTATTTGTCTGCAGTAATGCATGTGCTATCCTTAAAACTTTAATTCAATTTTTCCTTTTTTCCTGTTAGTGGGACTGTATTTCTTATAAATCATCTGTGGCATCACACTGAGCTCTTGCTGAGGCAGCTATATTGGAAAAACAGATATATAGCACAATATAAGTACAAAGGTATTTAAGTGTGCTAGTTATGGGCAATGCAGTATATTCTTATTTCTTGATATGGCTGATTGATTTTTATCTCATATGGAAAATGCCTATGCCTGGTTTTGCCTAGGTAGTCTAGCTAGTCTAGATGTAAAAATAATACAGAAAATTTGAGAAAAGTAACTCACTGTTGGTAATTCTAACATGTAGAATTCTGAAGTGCTTCAAAGTACAGCATGTGGGAGCTCTCACAAAAATGGTACTCGTCTTTTTAGCACTGCTCTCTGATGTTCAAAGCCCATAAAAAAAAATCTCCAGAAAACCAGAGTGGGCACTGCTAAAAAATAAATGTAAGTAAAATGAAGACTAGGTTCCTTTATATAACTATGTCAGACACAAAGGAATATGCCACATCTCTGCTACCACATCCTCCTCTGAAAGAATTATATTTGCCAGATGTCTGACATCTTTTGAGTCTTTCATCTATAGCTGTGGGTTGAGCTGTGGTCTGAGCATTATTTGTCCACATAGTGGTCTAATTATCAGAAAAGAATAAGATTAAGAGCAAACATCCTGATTGACTAAGGGAGTGCAGTGCTCTTGTTCAGAATTAAAAGCCTAGAACCCATAAGGAAAACAGTCCACTTTTTGCACTGCCAAATAAACCAGAAAGCCAAAACTTCTTCATCATTCTTGGTGTAATCAAAGGAAGGGGCTCTATAATTAGCATAGCTGGCTACATGGTGCTGCAGGAATGTTTGAAGCATGATATGCATTTCATAAACTGATAAAGTCCAGAATCTGGAATTTAGTTGCAGTTGGCAATACCATTCTGGATTATGAATGGTACACAAAAAGCACTGAAACAGTAGAAAATGACAGAATTAAGGTTGTGCACTGTAAGTTCATCTCTAGCTTGAGTATAGCATCTGTACAGTCATTGCTTACATAACCAAGTACTTTGGTCCACCTCTCTATGTCTTCTTCCATGTGTAGAAGGGACATTTCTCACACAGTAAGGAGATTTCCAGTGCTTTTGTTTATTCTCAGTTTTTATACATCTGTAATTTTTGCAATGCATAGGACAGAGTCCTGTTTATTAAACTGTATCTTTCACAGCAGGAGAGGTCCTTCCTTCACACTGAACAAGGTAAGGATCCCACGTAAAATAGTCATTTAAAGTCATTACAGACTATAAGGTATAAAAAATACAAAGAAAAATTTAAGCTTTCACAGATTACCTTACATTTGATTTTTTTTAAATGTTGTTATTTTTAACTACTGGGAATTTAAAAAAAAAATCTGAGTTGTTGTTTTCATGTAGGTCCTGCATTTTGGTAGTTGGCCTATTTTAATAATTTCAACCTCCATATAAAAAAAATCCTTTTTCCCTACAATATTTTTCTGTGGCTCCTTATATATTTATTACATAGTAAAACTACTATGATAAAATAATACATACATTTAAAAATAATAATTGGGATCTCTGCAAAGTGTGACCTATCCATTTTTCCTAATTAACTACTCTTCCTTGAAGACAAATGATACCAACATTAACAATGCAAAAGGCAAATGATGTGTGAATGCTTCAGGCAATTATACGGAGGAACTTAAAGTGGTAGTAAAGGAATCACTGCTGAATAGACATCAGCAGAGGAGGAAAAAAAATGTGTGTAAGTTTACAAGCTGTAAATTTGAGCTAATCATTTACTCCAAAGCATCACTCAATACCATTAAAAATGAAAGTGCTGTTCAAACAATTAAGCACCTAAATAATGACTGAATTTTTATAACAACAAGGATCAACTATAGTGTATGGAAATTTAAAACGAAAGGAAACACAATTAACATATGCAACCTATCCTGAAAGAAAAATGCACAGTGCCTTAAGTCCTATACATAGTTGGTATCAAACAAGAAAGTCATAAATAATGCAGAGTTCACATACTTAATGAAACTGCATCCTGGGCTTACTAGTATCCCTCCATCAAGAAGCACACCAACCTTCTGCCAGTATCCTCTGGCAAAATAAAATCTCTCTAGCTTGTTCAGCATATAAATCCTTTCTATTAATAATGGCAAATTCCAGCTAAATGTGACAGGAACAATGACAATATAGGAAAAAATACAGACAAAATGCAGTGATTTAATATTTTCAAGCAATATTATTCATTGTCACTGCTGTCAGTTGTAGTGGCAACTCTGTAGATGCAAATAGTCTCTGCCTTGCCCAGGTATATGGTGTTTAAATGTCCTAGTTTGGTTGAGAAGATCCTTGAAAAGAACCAACTATCAAGACAAAAATCTCTTGTGTATTATTTGACTTTTCCTATGCAGAAAGGATTTTCCCTCCGTGATGTCACTCAAACTGAAATCTGAATGCATTCCAAGTAGTGTAGCACTGAGTACTCAAGAGGAAGGTTACATGAAACACCCTTTGCAACTCCATCAGGTCACATAGCCCAGTACAGGAGAGTAGGTTCCCCTTCTATCACCAGGCATAGAGAGTGGAGCCCTATGTCCTTTTAACCAAAAATGACGGTGACCCTACCCTAGGGGCACTATTTCTGGCAATCCTTCCTGACCTGTCCAAGCAGGCTACAGAAGAAACCTGTTGAGATGTCTGACCTACCCCCATCAATGCATCACAGAGAGATGGAAAAGGGATAGGAAGATTGACGGAGGTAATTTTAATTTTTTTCTAACAGGCTGTCTTTCCTCACAAATGTGGAAGCAAAAAAGCCCACAGTCTTTTATGGCACAGAATTTTGAAAAGAAAATATATGTAACTAATAACAGTATTACTTATAATTTTTTAATTTATTATTTACAATGACTATTAACAGAACCTATTAGTACTATGCTCCTACTAAAACTCTTGCAATTCTGTTTGGAAAGAAAAGCTTTTGTTCCTGCAGAAATCACAACTACTAGAAATAACAACTACTACAGGGAAGTACACTCTTGCCACCGGTAAGTATCCCTTCATGTTCCACTAGTATTTTGCAGTTAGTTAGTCAATCTTTTTGAGTCCTTCCCAGTCTAACTACATTTAGCTAAACATATCTGCTACTACCAGTGCTAGTCAATTCACATAATTCTCTTGGCACATGCCAGCTTCCCATCAACTTACCTTCACAAAGAAGCTTGAGTACCTGAGAACCTAGTCCTAACAAAAGTCACCATAGATACTGCAGCTGTCTTCTGCTCACTTTCTCCATGCTTCCTGCAAAATTTTGGTCAGCTTTGGATTAATTAGTATAACTGGGAAGTGTTATGTTCTTGTTTAGGATAGTATTTTAGTAGAATTCTCTAATTGTAAAAGTATGAGATTGGCCATCAGAAGACCCGGGTTTTATTGCTTGTTGTGAAAGAATGGAAGCAAGTCACTTAACCCTTTGGTCTGAGACTCTCAAATGCATTTGGCAGTACCAGCCTGCTAGGGCTGAACCCTGAGGCTAGTTTGCCAGCCAGTGAAAACTTCAACCCCAATTTGGTTTAAGCTCCTGCATCTGCTGTCTCTTTTAGGTAAGTGATTTATGAAGGGATCCTCAGAAGGTGGATCTGAAGTGTCTTGTCAGGAGTGAAAGGCTGAGTAAACACGTAGATGGAGGCTTAGGTACTGAATCTGGTGTGGCCAGAGGGAGAGTGGCATCCTGAGCACAGGATCCTCAACTTTGAGGGCATGGCACCGTTAGCCAGAAGATTTTCACCATTTGGTTCGGTTAAAAGCTGACATGAAGAAGTGTATTTTTGCATGTGGCTAGGTGGCAGCTGGTTTGATGGTTTGGAAATATCACCGATTCCTGAATTGTGAGCTTATATGCTTACAGTACTAGAGAGGCATTTAAGCATCTTCTGGAAAGCAGGTCTACATGCACTGGGTAGCACTGTTTTCTAAGTTGCTTCGAAATTCTTGGTTGAAAGTATAGAATGGATCATAGGATCACATAGGTTGGAAGGGACATCTGTAGGTCACCTAATTTGACGTCCTGATCAGGATGTTGCTCAAGGCCCAGCTCAGTCATATTATGAATATCTCCAAGGACAGATATTTTGCCACCTCTCTGTATACATGTACCAATTCTTGCCCACCTCCATAGTAAAATATTCTTTATTATATCTAATCAGAATTATTTATTTTTTTTTGTTCCAACTTGTATTCATTACTTCTTGTCCTGTTGCTGTACATTTTCAAGAAGAGTCTGGCTGTGCCCTCTCTACAATCTTCCATTTAGATAGTTGAAAATATCTATAAGATCTTCCCATGGCCTTCTCTTAGGGCTGAAAGAAAGAGTTTCTCTCAGCCTCTCCTCATATACCATGTTCTCCAGGCCCCTGACCTTGATGGAACACTGCTAGACTCATGCCAGTAGGTCCTCATCTCTCTTGTAATGGAGAGCTCAAAACTGGACACAGAACTTCAGATGTGGTCTCACAAGTGCCAAACAGAGCGAAAAAACCAACTCCGTTTTTTTGCAAAGCTTCTTCCTAAGCAATCATCCTTTGTCTGTAATGTTGCACCAGGCTTTTCTCTCCCTTTGCATTTGCTTTTGTCGAACTTCATCATACTCTCACCAGCCCATTTCCACAGTCTGGCCAGGTCTGTCTTAATAGCAACGCTGCACTTTAGCGTATTGTTTGCTCTCCTCAGTTTGGTACTGTTAGCAAACTTGACACATCCCGTAAGCACTCACTGTTAATATTTGCAGAAAAGGAGGAGGTTGGTGAGCAAAAGACCTGACTTCACTCTGTTTATTAGCTCACTGAACTAATTTTGGGGAACAATATTAGCCTGAACTGAAACAGGCCAATTACGACTGAAAGCCAAAAAAAGGGCAATTTTAGAAGTGTGCCTTTGGCAAAGAACCTTGTATTCTCAAATGTATTTATGTGAATACTTACATTTTTTCTTTGGCTTTCTTACAGTGACAGTATTACAGACCATTTTTCCCACAGAACTTTAAAATGATCTTTCCTTTAAAAATATATATACTTATGCATCTTTTCAAAACGAATAGCAACAATTTGAATGCTAACTTAAACTTAATTTGTGTTAATTTTTATCATTATTAAATACATTGCATAATTTTAATTACTGTGGGATAGTGTTTATTATTTTCCTATACTTTGGAAAACAGAAAGCATCATGAATAAACTATTAGCAGAGTGTATTTTTCACATTACCTGTTTTTTGCCACTATCTTGAAGAATGTTGGACTGAGACAGATGTACTAAAGACCAATTAAACTGCATTTGAATAGCTTTAAAGAACATAGCAAAAAATCACATAGCATACAAGGTAATATTTGGAGGGAAACACCTGAAAGCAGACTGAGGAAACCTATGTCAATCTTCCTGATAAATGAATAATGTCAGAAATTAAGTAAGACTCCTGCTCAAGTACCATCGGATGCTTTAAATTTGAGAGTGTCCATTCAGGTAAATTCTCATCTTTAAACAAAAAGGATTAGAAAAACCCCCTGTGATTCACATAGTTATTTTTCTGTTGGGAGTGGCATGAACAACAGTGGTGCCTATTATATGATCTGTATTATTTGAAATAGAAGGACACAGATATCCTCTGAACAGTGCATGCTACTTAGGAATATGAGTATGCCTATCATGAATCAAAGCTAATTATTGTCTTACTCATAAGGAAGCAGCACACTGTCATGTTGTGCTGGGGCTTCTGAGCAGAAAATGGGGAGAAGCTCTGTGCTATGTCTAAGCTGCTCTGAAAGGACAGCCTGCAGAGTGCCTGTCGGTATGGGCACACTCACTCTCTGCTCACACTGGCTTCAGACAGATTCCCCTAAAAGGGAGATTCAGTACCTTTAGTCTTACCAGTGGTATGTTAGTTGGTTTTCCTTTGCTGCAAGTAAATTCTAATAAAACATCTGTAATGTTTTGTGGTGGTTTTGTTAGTGTTTATACATATTTTAACACTGAAACCAGGTTTTTTTGTTTAAATGAAGAAACTTACAAAAGACATCTCCTCTAAGGCTTCGCTCAGGGTCAATTTGATTCTCAAAATCTTCCTTCTCCTCTTCATCTGACTCTTCTGCCTCCTTTTCTGCAGTAGCTTCAGTTTCTTCTTCACTGTGGCTCCCACCAAGATCAATACCACCTCCATAGTCCAGTAACTGCAAGTGGGTCTTAGAAGATGGTGTCACAGCTGCTTCTGGGATTGCATTCTTGATTGTTTCATGTTTTTTCATACTGCTTTTATGTGCAAGAAGTTTCTTAATTGTCACCTTAGCTGTTCCAGGGATTCTCACAATTTCCTTCACTGACTTTTCAGGAGTAGCTAGAACCAAGAAAAAATATTAGTATTCATCTAAGGAAACATTCAGCAATGACAAGATTTATAAATGGCACCGTGGTGACCTTTACAATGTCCAGATTCAGCCAAATTTTCTCCTATGAGCAGTAAGCTCAGATCTGCACAGAACAGAATACACATGTATGTGTTTAGCTCTGTTGTGTAGACAGCCCTCTGAGTTACAGTGTGAAAAGGCCAAAGTGACCCTCTGCCATAACCTCATTTGGATTCCTGTGTAACCTAGGCCATAGAGCCCCTCTTAGGTTCATTATTTTTACACTGGAGCTTGGGTAAAAAAAAGAAAAAAAAAATTTAAAAATCCTTTTTCTATTCGTGGACCACAAAAAATTGTCCCTAGAGGTGTGACTCCCTGAATAACAAAAGTCAGCCTAGTAGCAATGAGCATTTTTCTTAGCTAAAGCGATACACAAAAGAGTGAACTTCTCTGGCCTAACTTTCCTTGCAGGACAGGCTGAAAGCCACTGAAATGGAAGTGTACTTTGAGAGGAGATACAGCAATCTGCTCCGTCATATTTAATTTAGCTCTAAAGGATATTTCATTCTAATGGCTAAATACCAAAAATTCAGAGGGGCATCCAGGAATGCCAATTTGTTATCTTCTTGCATTTTCAGGGTGGAATGTAAATAAATGTAAAAAACACTGAGATTTTCAGTATTTTATGATTCCTCTTGTCTTCAAAATACTAAAAGGATATCTAGACTTGTGGTATCTTGCAACTTTGGATTCTGCTCAGAAACACAAAGGCTGCCAGAAGTGAAAAAATTCAGAGTGGGGTAAAACTCAATCGAGATTGTGCAAATCTGTAAAATGAAAGAAAAAAAAAAATCTTAATTTGGGCTTTTCCCTATTATTAAGTATAATGAAGTCAAATATCCTCTACGTCCAGGCAAAAACTTCAAAAACATTAATTGGTAAGAGGACATTTTTACATCTACATGATAGTCCTGATTTCCAGATCATGCTTTCCTTGTCAGCGTATTGAATTTCAAGACACAAGCCTTTTATTCTTTTAAAATTCGATTTTTACCTTTCTACAATCATCAAACTGTTTGGATGCTTGAATGAGGGATATTTTTCATAGGAACCCATTTGAATATGCATTTCTAGGGATGTATGGAGACAGGATTGATTTTCTAATGTGGGACGCAGTAGCAGCACAAAGGGCTCCTTTGAGACAGTATGGTGGCCAGCTGTTCTCCATGTTCTCTTAAGACAGGAAGATTATCAGTTTACATGAAATGAGGAGACATTTTAGTTATGTATTATGAAAAAACTTGCTTGCTATCTTTGCTATAGGATAGTAAAATGCAGGAGCAAGCCACTTAGATTATATGAACTGTATCACTAGAAGTTTTAAAAAATTGTTAGGCTACCATCTGTCATTAATATGCTGGATATAATCTGCCTCACAGCAAAAGAACAGACCAGCTGATTTTTTTTTAGCGCCTTCCAGATGTACTCTTCTGTCATCTGACAAAGACTGATGGCTCTTCGTGCTAATGGCCAAATCATAACTGAGGATTAAAGCCGGGACTACTTCAGATCAGTTTGTTCAAGGTATGTGTATAGTGCAAAGCAAACTCAAAGGAGAAATTATGGAAATACTGCAGGTGTTGCTTTTTATCAGCAACATCAGTTGCTGCTCAACATCAGTCAAGGAACACCGCTGGGTCAAAACTAGGTCTGGAAGGGTTTGTGTGACAAATATGCAAGTTTTAGAGAAGACATAAATCTGAGGAGTTCTAGTTTATTAAATGATCCCATCCCACCACAGGGTTTCCACCAGAGTTAACCAAGTCCCCAACTGTCATAGTACCAGAGCTACTAAGGAAGAGAGTGCCCTTGGGCTTTAAAGCCCACAGCAATGGACTTTGAGGCATGAGACAATGAGGCTTTGAATCAACTCAAGATTTCTTGACTGGTATGGCATAACCAGTCAGTATGCAACTATATACTCAGCCCTCTAGTGCTGGCCACAGCCTGTATCTGTGTGGGTGAGGAAGGACTGGTAAGTAGGATAGCACATCCATGTCATAAGCTACTGACAGCCTTCTGCAGTCCTTTATGTGAAGTACCCACGAAATACTGAGAGCTGAGCAGTTCCAGTGTACTAAACAACAGCTCTTCCACAGACGGAGACTGTTGCCCCCAATGGTTCAGAGTAGCCTGATCTACTGCTTCCCATCTCTGATTCTCAATCAGTACTGATTCTGCAGTGCCTACAGTCTTTTTGGATTGCAAATGGTGAGGGAAGTCAGCTATTTATTTTTTTTCTGCTTTTTCTGTCTAGTGATTGCATCACCAGGGAAAGAATATGTTCCTGTTTTGCTCCTCCCTTTGTAATAAGGAAAACTTTACAGTACCATTTTGGAACAGACCGACTGGACTTGTAACCTTGGGTAGTACTTTTTTCCGTGTGTTTCTTTCCACAGAAACATAGCAGAAGAAAAAACATCAGTTAATAAAATAGAACCATAGTCTAGGAGGAAAAGGGGAAAGTTCCCTGACTTTATATTCACTCCTGGAAAATACAATCCTATCACTGTGAATTTGTCACATTTTATTTATGGCAAATACAACTACTTGCTATTTAGTATCCCAGAAACAGAATCAGACTCCCTTGGTGTGCTCACTGATGCATTCAAGTTTTTTGACGCTGCTGTTGGTGATACAAACAGATGTCAATAAAAAATATAAATCAAAATTGAAGATTTTGTTTTTCTTTTCTTTTGGGTAAAACTTGTAGCCATGCTTGTTAGATACTTGCAAGTAAACTCTTTACTAATACTCCACTAAGCAAGCCTGTCCTCTGGAGGATGATGTCATGAAAGATGTAAGGTTTCTGGGTCTAAACTCAGAATGCAGCAATAAAAATTAACAGAAAAGCTTCATTCCAAAAAATTTTCCTCTAGACAATCAGTAATGAGAAACTTCAGGCTGTTAATAACGAGGCTGTGGAGATTTTCAAGCCAGTACTGACTGCTCAGCAAACCTGAACATCTGCTTTTACTTTCTGCTTTGAAGTCTTCCTAATGAAATGAAAAATTCTTACAGCTCACCATAGTAACTTCTGTGGTGTCAGAAAACCAATCTCCTTGTATGTGCAAAACCAATCAGTGCAGAAAATCAACTGACAGGAGTGACAAAAATAGGGGGATGAAAGTATATAAATCCCAACATGCTTGCAGACTCCAATTTGCTGCTGCAGTATGAAAATCCGCACTCATGGGGACAAAGAGGGACTAGACACCAAGCGTATTTTAGAACATATCATTCGTATCCTCCTAATCTGCACTCAGCTTCAGAGTATCTGGAGATGACTTTAAGGCTTTTTATGTCTACCCATGAATTGCAAGAGGAATAATCCAGTGTAAGGATAGACCAACTTAAACTCAGTCTGTTTTGTTGTCCACTGCCTGTGCACTTGCCTGCATGAACAGTTTACCTTCTCTGACAGTCCGGGGTGCTACAGATGAGGCAGTGATTTTTCAGGACCTGTCAACCCAAGACATGTACATAAATGCACAGGTGGTTGCTCACAAACATTTGTGCATTCATCCATCCACATGACTGCATAGAGAATTTTGTAAAGTGAAAGCAAATGTAGTGCACTTCTTCCCAGCTTTTCTATATGTGCCTTCCATCAAGAATCAGATTAATGCCTCCTGCTCTTATACAGTTTGTATTTATTGCCCTAGTATGAAAAACATCTCAGCTTTCAAAGGTATTTTATTTCTTTGAATTAGAGAGAATTCAAGCAAGAGGTGGAAAAACAAAGGCAAATGTTGGCTGAGGGCTAAAAGTAAATCTTTTCTGTCATCAGTTGCTGTACAAGATTATAAAACTACAGAAATGGCTCGGTGTAGAATGTCTAATGACCAAGTTGTGAAAGTTGAGTTGGAAAAAATAGAGAGTAGATACCAAACCCCTGTCTCTGTGCTGCATTGTGCAAAGTGAAATACTCAGGGGATGACACAGGAGAGGGACAGACAGTGATCTGTTTTCCTGTGACCACAGCCAGTGCTGGCTGGGGCTCTGAACATAAGGAGGCTGCAATAGGAGACAGCTTGCCTTGCACTCCGGCAGGCACCGCACTGCTGCCACCTTCATGCCTAGCAATATATTTAAAAACCTGGTGAGAGACAAGCCTAGGAGACTGGCTTACAAATCCTTTTGTAGCTCCCTTTGTAGCTTGTGCACATAAAAGTTGGAGAGGGGGTGGCGGATACAGACATGTATTTACCACATTTAGGGGGAGTCTGCAGATGTGATTAAAGATTAGATCAGCAGGACAGAGTTTCAGAAATCATTCTAAAAGTTCTCAACCTCTTTTAGATAGCCTTAAGAGAGTCTGAAAGCTTTCACAGATCAGTTAAAACATGGATTCTAGACTATTATTCTCTTTTAAGCACCATGGAGTATCATCTACTAATATATATTCCTAGCCCGTTTCATTTCTAAAATTCTTACCATCTTATTTAGGGAAGGATGCTGTCCCAGTCTGAGTTAGAACAGAACTAAGAGTAAGTTCAGAATCAGGGCAAGTTCATCACGCTGGACTGTGCTTAATACATGACTATACCAGCCAGCAATGCCTCCAGTAGAAAATGTGGGAGGACAAAAGCCTGAACGTTTCTGATTAAAGGATGACAGCAGTATTTGCCTCCATACTGAACTGAATTGAAAGAATCTCACCAGCGATATGACCAGAATCACTTTTAAAGCTTTGAAATGTCATTATGTCAAACTCAGCTTTTCTCAGGACTGGCAAGTTAATAAGAAGGCAAAATCATATATGGGGTTTAGTGGTTACCCTGTGAGCAAAAAAGGAACATGAGTAATAGGAAAGGCACAAAGAGAGCTGGCCTAACTTTGTATTGCCATTTGGATATCCAGCAAAGTATAATGATGAACAGTAACCTCTGCCTCTAGCTGGGCAATAACAAGAGTGGCATTGTTGAGCTCTTTAGAGTGATGCCTGGAGGTTGTAGGCTTTAAGTTAGTACTGCTTTTTCCTGTTATTTTGTAGTTTCCTATGAAAAAAAGTGAATAAAAAATAGGTTCATTTTCCCCCCAGGAATCTTAATTGCTTATGAAACCTTGTGAGACTCTATTCTTGACTAAAATCTAAAATACATAGAAGCATGTGGTGAGGGAAATGTGTTTTTTTCAATGCACAATAGGAATCAGGAAACACATGAACCTGAGAACAGCAACAGATTGCAGCAAGATAGATGCCAGATGTGGAAATGGCTAAGACCCTTTTAGGATTCTCAAATGAAATGTTTGCTAGAGACGGTTCAGAAACAGGCTCCCAACATATAGGCGTGTTGAATTGCAGAAGGGTGCCTGAACAATTGCAGATCATATCCATACCAGCAGCACTGTTTGCAGCTCGATGTTTCAGCAGCTTTCTCCTAAGTTAGTACATGGACATGCAAATTAAATGAAAGAATTTCCCCCACCTCCTGTGCAAAAGTGAATTTTATATTACCTCACTTATTAGGGTATTTGGTAGCACACGGAGACGTAGCCATAGAAGTTTCATTATAAACAATGTGCTTAGTTACTCTCATTTCATACTCTGAGAATTAAGCTATATATTAAAATGTTTTTTATTTGTTATAAAGAGCTAATACTGCTGCCATGGTAGCCAGCTGGTTATATACTAGAGACAATTGCTACAAAGAATTAATGCTTCCCTGCGGAAACAGGATTCCTACCCTATGGGAATAATTAATGTGGAGTACTGAGGACATATTTAAGAAGCCTTTCATTCAGCTGCAGCACAACCCCAGGCCCATCTGTTGGTAGCTGAGATGGGCTGCAGGCACTGCAACTGCTGCCACCAAAAGAAAAGTGAAGCCACCGCCTCCAGCCCCCAAATTCCCGGGATGGTGTTCTCATCCTATTCAACCCAATAGCAAAGCTTCCTTTGGCTTCAGTAAAGCCAAAGTTTTTCCACAATTGCCATATGACATGGAGAACATGTTTCAGTGAAGGCTGGCACATCTAACCGGTGTTTGCGTCATTCTTTGAAAAAAAGTTTTTCATGTAGCAAAATACATGTCCTGCCCCCATCAGATCAGACACTGATCAGACTTTGTAAAAATCAACTGTTGAAACATTCAAGGTTAAAAGAACCTTCTTCTCTTCCCTTTAAAAAAAAGTGTACTTGTGGGAATTACCACCAAAGAAAACAGTCTCTTTTTGGCACCACTGCTTTTCACACTTTACACAACACTGACTCCATTGGGACTTTTCCCCCTCTACTGTTGTATACCTCTTTCTAGCTAGACCCTTGCCTTTTGACTTTCTGCCTATGGCTCTGATTTCTCTCATTAGTGTATGTTTTTCCTCTTTCTGGTCTTGTATTGAACCTCTTTTCCATTTATTGTGTTCTGTTGAGTTTATGAATGTATGGCTCCTTCCTCTTCTAAATAACTGATGTGCTTCGGTAATTGGAAATATGATGTGAGGAAGTATGCAGAGAGAGAGAGCAAACAATTTAATAGAAACGCCAGTGAGAAGACAGAAATCATCTGTCTCCAGCACTGATTTTTTACAGGGCTAGACATTTAAAAATGTGTCATAGCCTCTCCATGAGCTAAAATATTTCCTTTGTTCATATTTAAGCAAGCATTCCTGTTGAGCTGTTTCTGCTTGAGGAAAGAATATTTTACCCATAGACTTGGTCAAAAGGTGATTTTCCTTTGAAAATTTCAGCTTCTCATTAAAAAGAAACAAAAAAAAAAGAAACAAAAAAAAAACCAACCCCACACCTTTTTCCTCAGAGAGGTGTGTGCTTAACATTTCATCTGTGGTACATTTTGTTTTAACAGAACCATATCAAGATGTGTCATGTCAGTTGGCTTTGATATTCAGTCAGGTCTCAAGCCCCATTGCATCCTTCCATTGCAGTAAGCTGCAGTGACATATCACAAGGGATGTGATCTAGCAAGGAAACTGTCTCATAACATTGCATTTGAGCATGAGAAACCTAGCTGCTCTGCTGTAGCAATCTATGTCCAAATCAAACCTTTCAGTACCAGTCAGGTTTTTGTGTGATTAGCTTTTCTCATTAAAGTCAAAATATTTTACTGGAAGTAGAAACTTAATGAAAGTTTAACTTATTGGTGCCATATTTGAGGTTTCAATTACTATTATAATGAGAGTAGGAACATGAATAATAGAGAGACTTGTAGAATATCCATGACCATGAAATATAATCATAATACATATCTGATCAAAGATTACTTGAAGAAGTCTCAGGAAAAAAGGTTTATATATTATGTAAACTTCATCTGCAATAGATGAGAACTTTTAAAATATTTTCATAATGTCTTTTATTCAAAAAAATTGAGTAAGACTCACATGTCCTCCTGAGAAAAACAGGAGAAACCTCTGCGAGGTTTAATAAGGCATTAAATAAAAAAGTTAATTTTAAATATAAAGAGAAGAACAGCCTGCTTTTCCTCTTGGAGGGTGATACTCAGAAGCTGGTAATGACATCTTTATAGGAGGTTTTCAATATTCAGTAGACAAAGGCAAAATTACAAATGAAAACAGTTTATCATAGAAGTCATGTCTTTCTTCCCTTCTCTCACTTTTTGCTAAGTTAGCTTGAACCTCTTTTGGAAGGCACTGCACAGACCTCCAAGGGGCTAGCTGTCTGAGTTCAAGGAAAATGCAGAGTAGACTTTTTAAAGCTACTTTCTTTGTTTCTTCAGGACAAATTCTCTTTGTTCTACTTGTTATTCCTAGTGATACTATGAGACTTGGGGACTCATAGGCAAAATGAATTTGAACAAATAATGCTTGTATTAACTACGCAATGACTCATACAACCAACATATTATTTTGTAGAGATTTCTTGCTTGGTTGTATTGCAGCGCTGTTCATCATGACATTTCCTAGAAATTGCCTTATAACCATCAATTATTGAAGAAAACCAGCATAGTACTATTCCTGACATCCAATGGTACTCACCAGCACAATCAAATCCACTTCCTTGGTAGCCCCGTTTACATCTGCACTTGAAGGATCCTTCGGTGTTGAGGCACTCTGCGTGGAGGTTACACCTGTGTGTATTTGTTACACATTCATTTACATCTAGGGAAAGATACAAATGCTTTAGTGAAAACTACATTGAAATGTAAGCTTCATGACAGCCTGTTTGTGCTGGCCATCTGTTTCCAGGTATTGTAAACACTAGTATTAGAAAAAAGATAGTCCAGAGAACGTTGGAGGCAGAAGAATTCACGCTAGGAGCCAATGCTTAACATCATCTCCAACTGCACCACTACTGGCCTACGCATCCACAGAAAATGTAGAGCATCCCAGTCATGACAAAGTGAAGGTCATGATTTTCTGACTTAGAACAGGATTCAAACTGTAGGTTGTACACATTCTTCCATTAACCAAATGCAAAAGGCACCAAGAGAATGTGTCACATCAGTTAAAAACCAATTCACTAGCTCTTTTTCATTCTTTCATTCTAGAAGAAATACAATGGAAAGTAACCCTGAGCATGCCAAGATACTGAGATCTTTTACCTACCTCTGACATTCCAGCATACATATGATGCTGTATGAAAAAAAAGTATAATCAGGAAAAATTCAGTAGAAAATGCTACATTCAACTGACAGCAAAATGTACAGGCATCAAGAGTAACTGATTTTGTTCTCCTTTTCCCTTATTTTGCTACATCACAAAGGTGTTTCTGCCAAGTTGGTGCACAAATTTTTGCACTACTTGCATTTTATCCGGATTGCTTCATTTTTAGCAGCTGAGACATCCTCTCATAATGTAAGTCAGGTAGGAGACAAGTAGCAGGAAGACTGACTCAAAAATCTGAAAGGTCTGAGAGTGAGATTCAGGTTTGCAGAAAAAATCTTTACACCTGAGACCTCTCCAGTGTTTCCCCCATGCACACGTATTGTATGAAAACATTTTTTCCACTTCAAGACTCTCGGGGTTTGCATACAACAGAAAATGCAAACTTGACTCTCCAAACCCAGCCTTATGATCTCCCTCCCACCTCTAACGTCCCATATCAAGCAAATATGAACAAAACCCAGGAATCCAATTTTGCATGCACTTCCTGTAGTAATTCCAACCCTTTCAGGCCCTCTTGTAGTCAACTGCTTGAACAATACTGTTGCAGTGCCTGCTGCAGTAACTTACACTTTACTGTTCTTCCACTGTCCAGCTAATGAATTGAAGCAGAAATAAAGGTGTTTTGACTTTGTCTTAAGACTTGGGCATGTCAAGATAACTTTTTACCTGTATTTATTTTTGTTTGGGAGAAACTTAGGCATGCAAAAGAGACCTGAAAAGTAATTTAAACATAGTATTTTCATACTCTTTTTTTTTTAAAGGTTCTGTACTGTCTATCCAAACAACTGTTTTTACAGTCATGAAGGCATGTGATTCACATTCCTCATTAACGACACACACACACAAAAAAAGAAAGATTGTGGGACTGCTTGTTCATCACAAGTTGAAAGCAAAGAGGACAAAAATGGCTCTATAACTAAATGTGTGCCAGAAGTGCTTTGTAGTCAACCGTTACTACAAGCTCTCGCACATCTTGGCTTGGTACTATGAGGCAATTTAATTTGCAAGTGCCAGTGATTAGGTTTTTCATAAGGCCACAGAAAAAAATTCAATGTGCCATCAAGACTATTACAGTGTGACATCTTTTATCCACTTCTGAGGCAATATCCCCAGACTAGGCCAACATGCTTCAGGCAATGATAGGACAGATGAAGGGTGTGGGAATGTAAAAGGATGATAAAGGAAAGCTCATGGGCTAAATCTTACCTACACAGTCATAATGGCCACTGATGTATTTTAGTTCATAACCAAGCTGGCACTTGCAGTAGTAGCTTCCAAAGGTATTGATGCATCTGCGGTTGTAAGAGCAGGCAGCTTTGCCAGTGGAGCATTCATCAACGTCTACAACAGGAGAAGGGATGATGGTCACATCCATGAGAAGGTAAAATCGGAAAGCAAGAACTAGTTGGGATTTGCAGGGGAATGTTTTGGTCTTGGCTGTCACAAGTTGTTTAATGCATAATTCCTACAATTTCACACTTGGGGATGCCTACTGCGTATGCTTATATGAATAAAACAGCAAACCGTGAACTAATTTTACGGACAATTTTGAGACCTGGCATGGTAAAAGCTGGAGTAACTGGCAGTGGGGATTCTCCCCACTGGGAACAATGATTTGCCCTAAGGTTGTGGAGCAGGGTCAGGAGGAACTCCAATTCCATTATTGCCACTGAAAAGGAAATGTCAGAGAACAGTTTAAGAAAAAAAAACAGAAATAGAAAGCTGAGAGCAGCAGCAGGTCTTCTACTGAATCTCTGCACCTCTCCTTGCTGGACTAAGTCAAGACATAGAAGGGAGAATGTTTCCAGACTGTGAGTGGTGTGTCCAGCAAGGCAGACAACAGGGACAGACATTTTGGAGAGAGAAAGAGGAAACTCCTGACCAAGGAAGGAGCCTAAGAATATTATTCAACAACCATTGTAATTAAGTGTTACTAATCAATTGCTCAAATTTCAAATAGCGTCAATTGTGATATTTGGCATTTGTCCTTCCTTATCACATTTTAGCACATAGCAGTGACTTTGCACATAATTCACTGTGCCAGGCTGCTGCCCTTCACAGCTTAGGATTGCTGTGAAGTGCTGCTGGATGCCACAGTTGGTCTTTTTATCATTTCTACCATTCTTTTACAGTGCTTAGGTGATCAAAGGGAAGTGGACAACAATAGAAAAACATTTAAACATATCTGTGGTCAAAATCTCTCTTTCGGCCCATGCTACGTATTTCTGATGAGGGGCTCTGTTCCCATGCCTCCAGGGCATACCCAGACCTCTCCAGGTTCTCATCTGCCAGGGTCTATCACAAGTTAAAGGACAAGCCTGCTGCACTCGGTCATGAAGCTTATGTCTTCAGTGAACTCTTGAAGACTCACTATACTCTTAGAAACAATAGGTTTTGATTTAATTTAAAATGCTGATCTGTAATAATTTTTTTCTTTCACCTATGCACATGTAGAAGAGGGAAAGTGAAGCACATCAATGTGCTGCTCTGCAGGTCCTGGAATAATGCAGCTTCTTAGAAGGATTAGGCTAAGACTAATAGCCAAATGCTTATCCTTTTATAGTGTTTCTGTGACTAATACCAGAGTATTAGAGTATCTTATAGTTTATTAAGCATCTATTATGCTATACAGAAGGAAAATGCTATCTCATTTTAGAGATGGAGAACTGATAGCATAGCACAAGTCATGAAGAAAGAAGGGATATTTCCAACCACTGAACATACCTGTTTGTCTATTTTACCTTCTATCACACATCACAGCATTTTTCCAAATCCATTTGAGCAGGCAAGGTAAATAAAAATAAAACTGAATATAAAATAATAAAAATAATTGCCTGAGTAATTCAGTAAGAGACTGAAGAGAACCACTCATCTTGTCTATTGTATTTAAATACATATGTCTACGATGTTCGCCTTCACACAGCTCTTAAATAATTCAAACAAAAGTTAACTGTGACTGGTTGTAGTCCCAGAGCTTTGCTGATTACTCAAAGCGGGACAGTTCCAATTACAAACTCATGTTGGAGTCTGTATAGTTTGGAAATTGAGCCAAGTATCCATATGGGTTTATTTGATAGCTCCTAAAAGTGATAAAGTAGTCCCAGGCCAAACAATCTTCACACATGACTTGATATTACAGTTGTGTGTTGAAGAGAATGATTCATATAGTAACTGTCTTTCTACACAGCAGTGTCTCTTGGTCAATACATTTATTTAATCTTTTTTTGAAATGTTAAGTATAATATTGTTTTGGCCATTGGAGCCAAAGTATTTTTTTTTTATGTTTGAATGTTAAACCTTTCAACATCTAAAACATTCTTTAAGCTCATTCAACTAGTATGTATTGGTAAGCACCATCTGAAATTGAGTAGCTACTGTTATTCTTCCATAAGAATATATTCTGCACCTCTAAGGTATCATGTCCCAGCTGCCCTTTATATTCTGAAGGACTTGCACCATTGTGACAGAAAGAATGTAAACTATGAAAAATAATTAATATTATTAGGTATGTTGCTAAAGACATTTTAGTAAATAATGCTTGTAGCAAAAAGCTTTTTTACAAAATCACAGAATGGCTGAGGTTGGAAGGGACCTTTGCAGGTCATCTGGTCTACCCCCCCTGCTCAAACAGGGGCACCTAGAGATGGTTGTTTTGCTCCTGCTACTCCCCAACAGTTACTGAACTGCCCCTTCTTCTCTATTTGTTGGAGTGGTCCCTTCTTTGGAGGGTTTGTTTCTCATCTACTGGGTTTTGAAAGGAGATCATTTAGCTTCAGTATGAAAATGGGTACAAGTTCAGCATTGGATTACAATGATGTAGCACTGCTTTGTTAGGTGACAGTGTAAAACGGTATCACAGAACAGTAGTGAGTGTTATAAGCAATGAATTCTTCATCACAGGCAATTCCCAGGTAAACTGATGTTGAGGCCTCTGGAGAAGAATCCAGAAGTTTGTGTTGTGGGTCATCATAATAAAAGAAAACCCCATCCAAACAGAATGCCCAAATCCTATAACACATTATGTCAGTAGGACAGCTTCCTGCGGGCAAAGCATTGTATTTAATGGCCTCATATAAATAGGGAGAAATCAAATCTGTTAATGACTCCATGTCAAAACATTCAATTATTTATTGGGGATGGGACTTGCCCAAAGAATTACATGGACAATATTACAAGAACAATTGTAAAGAAAAGAGTGCAAACTTTACATCACACTGCAAGTCACAGAAGTATTAGTCAAGCCACTAAGAAGGACTAACTACTTCTTAACTTTTCCTCAGAATCTTAAGCTTTTTGGGATCCTAATGAAAAGAAGCTGACTGTGAGCTCTCTAACCATACCAATGCATGTCCTTCCATTTGGTCCCAACTGAAGGCCACTTGATGGACAAAGGCACTGCACCTCCCCTTGGACTTCTTCACATCCATATTGGCAATTCACAATGGCACATGTCCTGGAACCTGAAAACAGTATTTAAAATGAGAAAAAGAGCAAAATTCTAGACTGACATCTCATAAAATTAAGTTAGATCTGGATGAACACAGAAAATGAATGAGAACAACAAAATTCCATTCATTATAAATCAAGCTGTTTACATGTTAACACATTAACTCTTCAGGAATCCATGATATGGAACTTACACTCCCCTTCGTTTTTACCTTATCTGCCCTTATTCCTCCTTTTTCCTCTGATCCCAGTTCTGCCACTTCTTACTACTACCGTTTAGAGTCAGAGACAGAACTGCTCTTATTAGAAGCACTAGGGTTATGATGCCAGGGAGAGAGTAGCATTTGGAAGTGTTTACTGGAATAGATGGAGGTGTGTGCAAAGAAAACATTTCCAGCTACTTCACTCTGGTTGTATTCAGAGAAACAGAACTGTATACAGGTTCTTCTTAAGTGGAAGGCCTGGAACAGTTGTCAGTCTATTAGAGATAGAAACCAACTGCAAGAATTTGAAACTGGCTCACTGCTTAGGAAGAAAAAGATACTAATTTTATTTTAAAATGCAACATGTTTATTGTCAGAGGTACCAGCACTTTCAGAACAGTGCATAATAACAGGATGCAAGACAATGATATGTGCAGGTGCATATACAGCTACAGTCATATTATTTGTGATTTGAATGTAAAATATAATGCATATTAGTTCTGTGAGCTATTAAGATTAATCTATTTAATCTGTGATAAAATTATTTTTCTTGGACTGGTTTATTTAGAATCTGTGGTTAAGTGATGAATATTCAAGGCCAAGAACTTACTGTATTTGCAAAAGCATTTTACTTTTGTATGAATGAGAACATACAGGAGATAAAAGTTAAAAAAAGACTGCAAATTGTAATACTTGGATATTATCTACTTCCTAAGTAGGAATAAAGAAACTTACTAAAACTTATGCTTCTCTAATTGGTAATTGTCTGTTTTCTGCTTTGTTTGAAGCTCCTGTCCCTGGCTTTGGTTAGACACAATATTGGCTTACATGAAGTGTTACTCAGATCTAGTATAGTAATTCTTGCAGATTTTGGGTGATTTTGTGTTAGGTATTGATCTACTAACTATTTTAAGCAATGGTTCTCTGTGGCCCAAAGCCACATTCTTCTGATGCCCCTCTTCTAGCTTCATGGTCCCTTGGCCTGGCTGCAGACAAGCCTGACTGCTCAGATGAGGTGGACTTCATCATGCTAAGGAGACTTACATCATGGCGAATTTGATTCAAAAAGATCATTAATATGCTCAAAATATTTGCCTGAATAAAATCAGGAGTTGGTTAAACACCCAGCATTTCATCTGAGAACAAGCTTCATTTAGCATCAGGTGAAATGGTAGCCTACCACCAAGAATAATTTCCACTTGAGCAAATAATTTACTACTTCATTTCATAAGCATAGTTTCTGCTGAAGAAAATAAAGGCTCTTTGAAACTGGAAGGTGGCAGGTGGATTGGGCTAATGAAGTACAAGCTGGATGAACGTTTTTTGCTTCTTTAATGAGAGCTGTGGAGAATGAAGACTTCCCCTCTATGACAGACCTGGTTTTCCCCCTGAAATTTGGGTTCATTCTGTGTCAGTGTTTGTTGGGGTTCCACTGAGAAATAATGTTTGCGTGTGACAAAGTGAAATGCAAGCTTCAGGGCTTACAGCTGCTCAGGTAATTTTTTCATATATACTCAACACTGGCCACCACTGTCACTGAGAAATTCAGTGTTTTGTGCTGGCTTAGGCAAGGGGTGGTGCAACTGAACATACCATAAAATTTGGTACAAATGCAGTTTCTTAAATCAGGAAACAAGTCCTGAACTAAGACTGGCTTAAAACTAATGCAGCAGAAAGATTGTTACAGTTTGGATCCAGTTTTCTGACTTGGTTCAGAAGCATGGCTGAAGCAAGCGTTTGTGCTCAGAGGAGCAGGAGTGAGTGATGGACACGACAGAGCTGCTGCTGGGCTCAAAGGACAGTTTCTTTTGACTAGTTCTGGCTTCTGCGACCTTCAGCTGTCCATAAGACAGTGGCCTTACTGAAAACTGCTCAGCATATGATGTCAGCAGATGTACAAATTATCTTGGATGGAACACATGGAATATATATCCATTTCTCAGAGATCTCAGGGCCCCGCAGATGTTGTCTGCTGGTGATACACACCATGCTTAGTAATGCAGAAGCACAACCCTGAGTTGTGATGAAGGGAGGGGAAAGCCTCCAAAAGCTCTGGCACCAGGAACCTTTCGTGGCTGTTTCAGTGTCCCTGCCCTGAGAGAGAGAGACAAGGAGCTCTGGCTTTCCTACCCGCCCCAGAGCTCCAGACCCTGAGCTCCTGTGAGTGTTTGCCAAGGCCAGGTATTTTTCCAATATCCCAAGACAGACAGCCAACTCACCAGATGGACACCCTGAATAGTGAATGGTTGTCTCCAAGGTGTGGAGATCAAAGCCTTTGCAGAGTTTCTGTCTTATCCACAGGACTGATTTTGCTGCACCCCATACAGCTATGTCCGTTGGTTTAAGACAGACCTCTCAAGCAACTTGTTGTACTGCTGAGACCAACTAGCTTCCTTGTCTGACTGATGCATCTGTTCCAGTCCAGTGGACTCCATAAAGGGCTGTCACCATGTTACCTAGGGTTTTGTGAAATTCAAAGCCAAAATACCTGTATGGAACAGCTCTGGTGAAGAAATAAAGCATTTTCTACAAACAAAACAGTGAAAAATAAGAAGCTTCCCCAGGTCTGAAATCACAGATTGGCTAAGAAAGTGGAATGCTTTCCATTACATGCTGGCTTAAAAGACAAAATAGGTAGAAATACAGTTTAGATATGCCTTAGCTCGATGAACAAATGTTTCTAAGAAGGTGTTAGTACCTGATGGAAGCCTATCAACACACAGATAAAATAAATTAATCAGGGAGCACAGAAAGCTAAAGCAAGGAATAATGACATGAAATTCAGCACAGTAAAATTAGTCTATATTGCTGCTTTGCTTGGATAGATTAATTCATCCTTATTCAACAGATGAATTGGCAGGACTACGCACCAATGTTACGCTAGCTGTCCTGCAGCTGAAGTAATGCTAGGGAAGATTTTTACTTCTAGCAGGATAAAAATTCTTCTGAATACCAAAATACAAGTACAACCCAGTTTACTTTATCCACGTACCGCCAAATAGAAAACCTCTTTTATCTGTTGACAGTACCAGAAAACTGAGGCATAGACCCTATCCTGAATGAGCTAAACCCATTTATCAAGAAGAGAATCTGCTGGGATCAAATGCGATGAGATGATTTTGGTGTGCCTGTCCTATCAGCTCTATTACTTACTTGCACACGTGCCATCTGGCATAAGCATGTACCCGTTGAGACAATAGCACTTGTAGCTGCCATGTGTATTCATACATCTGTGTTCACAGGGACGTGGGCTCAGTCCACATTCGTTCAGATCTGCAGAAGTCATTGGAATGAAGTGAATGCTGGGTTTCTATACATATACTCATACATATAGGTGGATAATATTGCTTAATACCTTGAATTCCCCACAGCAAAATCTCCTGGATTGAAAATGAGCCAGCCCCTTGCAAGATGAAAGCCCAGCAGACCATCTGTATGAAAGACTGCAAGCAAAACCAACATATGCAGACCTCTGGACCTGAAACACTAGTGCAAAGTCTGGCAACATCTGGCAGCTTGTTAGGACCAGGTGGAGGGGTGGGGAAAGAACTGCAGTTAATCTGTTTTCTGGTAGTTATTCTGTATTTCTCTGATTCTAGCTGGAGATTTTAGCCATCCAATTGACCTCTGTATTAGAAAGGAAAGAACATGAGACTAAGAACAGCAAATGAAATAAAGTGAAACAAAGACTTTTTTTTTCCTCTGAGCTATACATTGGCACCAAGGTTATCAGTAGCAGAAATGAAATATATGAGAAGAGTCGCATGATTTTTAGAATAGAAGGACAAATCTCAAAAATCTCAAAATCCTGAGAGTAAAAGCATCCTAAGTCTTTCTCAAAATACAGGATTTAAAGGCTTTGTAGAAACTAAATTAATTTCAAATTCCCTGTAGCTATCCTTCACAGGCAGTAGCTAGAATCCTAAAAAGTTTAATATGTGTGGTATAGGCAGAGCAGTGCTGACAATGATATTGGTCCTATGACAAGAGGACAACATCTGTGCTTGGGACTTCTGTGAACTGACAGCTCTACATCATGTATTTTGAAACCTGATTAGTAACAGACAGAATTTATTGGCAGAATGCGCCAGCATATCCAGCCTGTTTAACATGTGCTTAATGGCACATCTGACTATTAATATAATTTAAATAAAGATGCAATTCTTCAAGCAAGCACTGAGCTTGTGCAGCTCCACTTCTAAGGGGAGAAGCATCTGTTCTCATATCTATGTGCCTTGCAGATCACAGAAAAAACTCCAGACCATTCGAAGCATGAATTTTGTGGGGGTTATGCATGTGCAGAAGTGTTTGCTACAGCTCAGTCCAGGGAAGAAAAGGAGAATTGAATACTATTATTTAAACATAGGGTCTGTTTGAAAAAGGGCAACCTATCAGCCTGCAAATCACATTGGATTTTTGTGCTAGTCTGGCTACACTAAATAACCAACACTCTCTTAACAAAGAAACTAGAGTGCAAACTGGGGGACAAAAGTTATTCCACTTAGACCATACATTTTCAAAAGTGCTTAGCTGCCCCTATCTTGCACAATGCACAGTAATGCATAGATAGCATACACAGCTCTGAAAGAGAACCTATGGAGATAAGGCTAATTTAGTTTGGACTTGGTGGCAGATTAATACAATCCCCTTATCTCTGTTATTTAATTAGCTCACGTTGAGCTTGCTCAGCAGGGCATTAGGCTGTAAGGACAGCAGAACAAGGCTACATCTGCCAGTAAATTAAAAGTAGCTCTAAGCATTCCTGGCTGCTGGAACATGACCACCTATATGGCTATACTATTGAAATAGCTCTGGCACATTTCCGGCTTATGCCAGCCACCGCTTTACAAACAAACATCCTGCCCCTACTTCAGAAGGTAGAACAGCCCAGGGAGCTAACAGGCAATTTGTACATTAGGCCTGTGTGGTGCTTCCACCCAGCCTCAGAGTCTGAAACTACTGCAAGAGCACAGAAGTGATCTGTTTGCCTACGGAGGGCATATCAAATGCAGCTGGAGTTACTGCACAGTAACTCTTTTACTCTCTTATCTCTGCCTCTCTGTTGCCTTTTGGTAGAGTTTAAGCTGCCAAATAATTTTTGAGATTAAACTTCTGGGTTTAGAGGCTGAAGTTGTGATACCTACATATCTATTGCACAGAACCATGGCTGCTGTTTCACTTCCATCTCCAGTGGTACTGAGGAACTGACATCTTTCCCTGTGAGCAATGTCAGAAGTGCAAAAGATGGAGTTTTCCATAGTACCTAATATTATAGCTTTATAATATATTTTTTGAAAGATACTGTGCAATAAACGGGTTGGTTTGACTCTGAAAAATGTGTGTTTAATATATCAGTGCAAGACTTTCAAGCAAAGTCTGCAGGTGCTTAGGAAGGTAGCAAGGATAGACCCATCTGTTCATGTGGCCTTTATGTCATGCTTCCCCACAGCACCTGCAGTTCACTCATCTGCATTGCAGTAGGTTGGTCTCTCCCCATGCACAGTGACCTGCTCCTTTCATCAGATCCAACACAGGGGTCTCATGTATTGGAACACGAAAAAAAAGCTGAGTTTGCCAGTGTGTTAGCTGAAATAATTCCATGTCTAATTGAAAATTTATGGAGGGAAAGTGGTGCATTCAAAGCTTCTGAATATACAGTTCTAAAGACTCCCAATTCTGTTTCTCAGAAATACCAATCATCATATGCAAACAGATGGCATTGGCCCAGGCAACTTAAGAAATTACATATCTAGCATATACTTGCATGTCTTTCTGATGAGGTTAGTTAAGAAAGTAACATAGGGTGCTAGTTAAGAAAGTAACATAGGGTGCTAGTTAAGAAAATAACATGGGTTCTGGATTTGACTTCCACCTCTGCCTACATAATCCCTCTAGCCTTAATCCTCTAACTATAAATATGAGAGTTTACCCTTGTTATTAGCCTGCAGGACATACATGATATAGGTTCAAACTTCTGTGTGCTGAAGGAGGCTTAGAGCTTGCCTGAGATGCTGGAGATGCAAGGGCCTTAAACTCTACTCTCTTCTATGTAAACAAAAAAATAGTTTGTTTTACTATTTTGAAAGATGATGCAATCTATAACAGAAGATAAAGAGAGAAAATATCAACAGACTATTTTCTGGATTAATATCCTCATGTGCACAAACCTTGATTACAGGTTTTCCCTGTAAATCCAGGGAAACATTTGCATTTGTTTGGTCCCATGCACTCTCCATACTTGCAGCCATGTCCACAGATAGCTGGAGGAGTCAGGCAGAGAAAGGAGAGAGAAAAAGTTAGAAATATTCTATTTGAGAACTTTTGCCCTGCTTAGTTACCTAAAAACTTGTTGCACAAGTTCACCATCCTCCATACCTCTCCCTCTAGTTTGGGCATGGTAGCTACTGATCAGCACTTCATTTCTGCTCGAGAAAAGGCATAGTAACACAGATTACACAAGCATGTGCTTTTCCAGAGTTGTAAAGACCTGGAGAAGAAAGGAGTCCTTTTAGCTCCCTCTCTCAAACTTATTCTGCCATGCTTAGGATTTGCATTTAGTTTTGTGCTCTTGCCTTTTTCCTATACGTAAATATCCACATGAGAAGCTGCTAGCCAGCAACTTGACTTGCTATGCTTGGAATATGGAGTAAGAAAGAGGCAACAGCACTCTCCTGCAGCCAAAGCAGACACGTTACCCTAAAGCAGTTTTCCAGTCCTGGATTCAGTTACAGCTGAGGAAGGTGTCCTTGCCATGCTGAAACATCCAGAGCATATCTGTCAAACAATCAGGCAACTGTTCTTACCACACATCCCAGTAAGCATAATGGCATCATGTTTACAATGATTTGAGAGGGTTATACTTAGCTTGGATGCATTAGAAAGTAAAATTTTTCTCTCAGCCCTCTGAATTATTAGTCAGAAGTTAAATGCTGACTTTTATAAGGCTTAAGGCTCCTAAAGTCAATGTGATTTTCAGCATGAGGGTTATTCAGGAAAAGCAAAGCAAACATGCATTTAAATCAGGACTAGCTGTGGGAGAACAGTGAAAGAGTATGCACCAGGATGCACATCTCACTACTTTGTGTCATTAAGCTGCTATGTAAACCGTAGGGAATAGGAAAGTCACGTGTTAGTTACCACACAGTAAAATTCATAATTAGCATTCATACTTCTGAATTCAAGTATCTTCCCTGCATTTCAAGATACATTCAGATGCACTGATCCACTAACTCTGCAGATTAAGGCATTTTTCAACACCACCTCTATCCCTGAATGCAACGTGGCATACTGCAAGACCACTTGAGTATTAGCACACTGTTGCATGTGGACTTACAATGCAGAATAACATTATAGCTGGCTTAATGTAATCTGCCAAAGAAAAATCTTCAAAGTTTATGAAAACTGAGTTTTAGTATGAAAGCAACCCAGTGCTTTAAAATAAGACAATCTACTCCCCTGGCTGATCAAAGTTAAATTTGCCAGCTGTCCCTCTGGTTATTAATCTGAATCAAAACAAAGGTGCTACTAAGCAATGCAGAAATATTAATAAAGGTATTAATCACATTTTCCTATTTATTTATTTTTTAAACTGACATGCTATATACATAGAGCAGAGGCATTCTGGCTTCTTTCCCTTTTAGAGACCAGTATGTTGATACTCAGCAATGAATAACCCAAAGCCTCTATTCAAATTGACCAGGTATACAATGCCAACATCTCTGGGACAACAGGTGAAACATCTGAAAAAGTTTCCTAGAACATGTATGTTATTATTTTGTTGTGTTTAGCCCAAGTACAGATAAAGAGAAATTCCACATCACCTTCTCTTTGGGATCTGTAGACCTTTTACAAATTAGAAACGTCTTAAGAGTGATTGACTCTTCATTAAGCCAGTTATCCACACATTGGAATGCTGGCCAGCTACCCCCACTCAAGTCAGATGCACTTACTGCTTGGGTTTTATTTATATTTTTTGAAAGTTAGAGACTGTGTACTCTGAAGATAAAGGATACCAATTTTAAGGGTCCATATGTAGCATTAGAAAACACTGCATTTTTGACATTTAATCAACAGCTGTAACAGTATAGGCACTGATCAGGGCTGTACAGGAGGTTAGAACAGATGGTCTCTTCTGGACCTAAGAATTTGAGAATATGTATTTTATGTTTTGGTGTTATTAACCCAAAGCTCTGCTTTTTTGAGGAGATGGTCTCTCAAACGTGTTTTATTCACTCTCTCACAGAGTTAAGAGATTTCACTCCTTGGAAGGTTTCTTTCTGTAACTTCTGGCAGACATATATGAAATCCTGTTATTGATATCAAGCACACAGCCATAGAGAGGAAACAAGCATAAAGTGTTAATGTTACCTTCGCAGTGGCCCTTGTTGTTCTTTTTCCAGCCATAACAGCAATCCAACCTAGAACCATAGCGACACACCCCAGGCTGGCTCACAGTCACTAGCTGCCCACGAGCTCTCGAGCTGTGTAAGGAAGGATAAACACTAGCTCCAGCAGGCAAATGCACTTTAATCCATTGCTCCATATACTTCCTTTGTACATTTCCCTCATGTCTTATCCACTGTCAGGCATTTTCATTTCACTGAACCCAGGGCAGTGTTCCTAGACAGGAATGCAAAGTTGCATTTGGTTGGAGAAACAGGGGAGATGTGAATGTTTCACCTGCAATAAATTAACTGTGCAACATAAATCCTTCCTAATGAGAAACATGGCAAAAAAACATACAGCCAGGTCCCCTGCTAGAATGAGTTATTTTTAATACCAGTGAAGTCAACGGGGCTGCTCCAGCTTGTGTCAGGAGAAGAATCTGGAGCGAATATGTGATGCCATACCTGACATCACTATTGCTTTGAATGATAAACTACTGATTCTGCAGAAAGGCTAGTGGCTTGCAGGCTCATAGCCACTAGATATGTGCAAATTGATTGCATAAGTTTAGATAGTCCCATGCATTCTAGTTGCATGGGACTCTCTATCCATACAAGTTTACATTAATTTAATCTGTCAATAAACCCAGGGGGCTCACAGTCAGTGTGCAGATCAACAGCTGCAAGAGTTGGAAAACCTTCAGTGTTAGTTGCCAAAATTATAAATCTGATGGAAATTCACAACTGGCTAAGTTTTCTAGACTTACTCTATGCTGCAATGGGTGCTGTGACTTCAGTTCTCCCTCTGTTCGCTGTTACTTAAGCTCTCCATTACCATATACCTGTCCCCTTTATGAAATTCTCTTTTTTTATCCAAAATCCTCTGTCCCCACTGCTTTTTCCAGGCCATAATTTAAAATGCACTTTCTTCAAAGAGCCTGAAGTGTTGTTTCTGACATAGAAAATACCTTATCTCAAGAGCTTCCTAGTAAGTGTTTTGGGGTGCTGAGGGGGGCAATACACAGCAACAAACAACCCCATGGCAGGGGAAAAAAATGGAAAAAAGTCCATAGGAAGAAATTTTTGCATTTCTTAGTTTGATGCACAATAAAGATTTTGCTTTATCATCTTACAGCAGTGCTTTGTATATACCCTCCTATGCTTATCTGTAAGGGTTGTACTCACATTGGAACAGTTACTGCAAACATCACTAAGGCAAACCAGTAAAATAAATATATGCATATACTTCAAAGATAGAAGATGCTACTTCAGAGTTTTCTTTAGTAGCAGAACCATTGGTAAGAGAAGAAAATTCAAAGGAAATGCATAAGCTTATGTATCTGAGATACCCTAAATGAACAGATGGTTCTTAGGTCACCTGGCAAGTAAAAGCACCTTGGTATTGGAAGTTGTTCTGAAGTCACCCTTTGCCATCAACCCATCAATGTGGTTTACAGGAATACATATAACCCACCTTCAGACAGGAGAAAAAGTGTATTAAACACCTATAACTCCTGTAAGTGGTCTTAGAAATCAGCACCCTACCTCTGGATTTATAGACAATAAAATAACTTTCTTCCGTTTTGTTCATCTAAATGCTGCTGGATTACATCACTTACAGATATACTAGTTAAAGAACATATGTTCTGCTTGCATGCTAGTAAGTGCCCTTGAATTCTCCAGGATATTAAATGTATATTCTGCTTACATCCCAGAAAATTGCTCTTGAATGCAGCTGTATAGTGCTATGACTCGCCTGGAAGGTTAAAATGCCTAAAGCTTGGAGAAAGGAGGATCTCATTACTTTCCAAAAGGCATTCATTTTCACAGGAAGACAAACTTATTCAGTAATGTTTTATTTAATAATTCACTTCAAAATTGAACAATGAAAGTATCTTTACAAAGTATACAATATCTCAAAAGATTTCAGTACAAACTTGTCTTAAAATGGGAAATGTTCCATAAAAAAGCAAATAAAATTAACATAGCTGAACTTTACAGATACTGCCCTGGACATGGTCTTTTAGTTGTCCTGACTTCCACAACAAGCACCAAGTTAAAGCCTACCTTTTGCGGTAGGAAATGTCAACTAGATCATTGAGAGCACACTCGGATCCCAAAATCTGAGGGGAAAACCAGTTTTGCTAGGTGAATCCCTTCAACCCATGAAGCTATTTCTGTCAGGAATTCAACAAAAGAAATAAATTTACAGAGAAGATCCTTTTAGGCAGGTGGATCCTTTCTGGGAGAATGTCACATGGACTGTACTGGACGTTGTGGGATAAGTAATGCAGACTGGAGGCACACGACGCTTCTGATCTCTGCCTAAATATTTGTGTAGGATTTCACAGGGAGTAACTAGAGTCCTGAGTGAGATTGCTGTGCTTGTCACTGTCTCCTCATGGTGCAAAAAATGCCTGGCCTTGAAGAACCTGCAGCCCAATATGTGACCGAAGAAGCAAGGCAAGAGAAGGTACACTGTGCAGGTCAGATTGCTGTGCAGGTCCATGGCAAGAGCAGTCCCTGCATTTCTAGTGAAAAACTCTTGTCTTCTGAGAGTCAGCAGCTTACAGCACTGGTGCTAAAGGTTAACAAGTGTCAGACTGAGCTGTTCAGGGTGCCCAGGCAGGAGAGAAATAACCAATTTTATGTGGCTGTGACATTGCTGACACCAGGAGGATGGCATTTAGCAAATACTGAAGGTTAATAACAACAACTTCTACAATGGTGTGTATGATGTGAGGACAGATATTAAACTGCTACACAGGACCTTTGACTTCTTGTAGTGATTTACTCAATTTGCTATTAAAAGAAACCATATATTTACAATAAAACATGTTCAGAAAGTTCACCTGCTCCACTAAGGCTAGGCAGACCTTCCAGTGGGGCAAGGTTGATTGACAAGGTAGAATTGATATCCCCAATAGCTTAAATACACAAATATCTGCAAAGGAAAATGTTACAACTGCAATAACAGGTGAAAGAGGGGGAATAAAGCACACCTGAATGTTGGAACTTGCTTCTCCTACAGACTCTCCCTGACACCCCCTCCCCGCCTATTTTGTTGTTTCATTTTATAAAATAAGAAAAAAGTTTTATACTGCATCAGTTTCTCAAAATTAGCTATAACCCAGGACAATTCTAAACTACTGAAAATTTCTGTATACTAATGACCAGTCAAAAAATTCAAATATGATAACTGGGCTGATAACTGAGATGGACTGTAAGCCTCATTAGCAGCCATTTTACTAGTAACAGCTAAAATAAAAAGAAGTAAAAATCCCAAGTGACAAAAGTTAACTTGTCATGTTCTCCTGACCAGCGACCTTGAGTGGTGTAAGCCCTGCCTCAACTCAGTTGTATGACAGTAGCAGCTACAGAAGATAAGCAAGCAAGTCTTCAAAAGTCCAGTTTAACCAGGTAGGTAGATAACAGAGTCAGGTATGATTTCAGTTAATACAGTTTGTTTTCAGGTCCTACTAATATTCTTTTACTGAAGTTTTCTCTGGAAAGGAATATTTATGAGCTTTTACCTTTTCTTTTGTTTTTGCTTCAAGACACAGCTGCTGAATAGATTTAGTGCATTGTTTCCATAAGTTCTCCACGGGGCACTTTTGGTCAGCTCTTCACACACAATAGCTGCCTGCTGCTAGGGTGGAGGGAGTGGCAAGGGGGAGAATGTCTCAATTACATTATTAGCAGCTTCTAGTTAACTTCAAAGACAGGATATTATCCCTTTCTTTAATTTTCCTCAAAAAAACCCCAAAAAACCTGGACATTGTTTCCAGCCAAAAACAACTCGCACCAAACCTAAAGTTTTGATCAACTGGTATATTCAGAAGGACAAAAAGACAGTATCTCACAGTTCAGCAATTTGAAAGAAGTTCCTAAAAAGTCTATCATGAGTGCACATTGTGCAAGATAAATGTGAAGGAGTGAAGGTACCGGGTTGTTGTGCTGGTTGGTTGTGCTTTTGGTTTTGCTTGCTTGTTTTTACACAAGTTTATTTGAAGGGTGACTCCCTTCTAGAAAAAAAATTCAACTGTAGTCATATTACATAAAACCAAAAAAAGTGTCATCTATTATTTTTTAACAACTTAGAAATTCCTCCAGCCAGTTTCAGGCACTCAACATGACAACAATACTGCTTCACTGTGAGAACCTTCCAAAACATCAAATGAAGTTTAGCTTGAGCTTGCCCAACAAACTCCTTAAAGCAAGTGCTCAGAGCAGGAAAGTTAAAAGTCCAGGTATGGAAGCTACACTTCTAAGAGAAAAAAAACCAAAACAACCATCATAATTAATTCAATTTTTCAAAACTAATTGTAATTTTTACTATTTCCGCTTCCTTCTTCCTGGCTATTCAGAGCAGATAGTATTTCTTTGTCCTCTCAAATTAGAATCCCTTGTCATGAAGATTCCCATCAAAATGTTTAAAAACCTCTTCCTTCCCCTTCCTCCCGATGGAAAAAGCAGAGTGACAATCTTGGTAGAGAAAAAAAAAAAAGAGATGCCACCACCATCACCCAAATCAGCTTGAACAAAACAAGCTATAGAGCAATCAGTCTTGGGTAGGTTGTAGATTTCCCATAGGTTTTCTGACTTAATGGGAAATCACATAATTTTTACCAAACACATCACTCTTGGCTTCAACTGACTCCAGGCCATACTTTCTTCTGGAAGGAGATAATGCTCTTATTTTGTGGTTTTACACCTGTTGAAGTGTTTGAAATGCAAATACGCAAGATCAAGAAAAAACTAACATGAGCATTTAAACAGAGCTCTGCTTTGAGAGAAAATGTGTTTTCTCTAAGAGCAGGTCTGGAGTACATAAACCACTGGAGTTCCAATTCCTGAGGAGCTGACCACTTGATCCTTGCCCTGCGTGTGCTGGAACAGCACATTGCCACTTGTTGATCATAAATGTTCCCATTCACAAAACTGATTACTAAACAAATAAACCACGCAACATCTCCAAGGCTTCATGCCCAGCTGCTGTGAATTTTCCTTTTCTAGCTGTTCCCTTGCTGCAGCACTTGTGGCCTTTCACTTGCTTCTGGAGAACTGGGAAGGGGAACACTGGAATGGCTTGATCTGGAGCAAACAGATTTATTTATTTTCTCTCAAAATCTCATTCTGTTTCTACAGTACCTGTCTCTGTAGAACACAACCACAGACACGTCAGGCTGATTTTCAAGTGTCTGTTTATGCCAGCAAACCAAAGACTAGAGCAGCTCACAGAATCATAGGGGTAGGGGTTGGAAGGGACGTCTGGAGATCATCAAGTCCAACTGCCCTGCCAGCGCAGGATCACCCAGGGCAGGCCACACAGGAACAGATCCAGACAAGTCTTGAAAGTCTCCAGAGAAGGAGACTCCACAACCTCTTTGGGGAGTCTATTCCAATGCTCTACAACTCTTACAGTAAAGAGTTCTTCCTCATGTTGAGGTGGAACTTCCTGTACTCAAGCTTGAATCCATTGCCCCTTGTCCTGTCACGATGCACAAGTGAAAAGAGGTTGTCCCTGCGTTCTTGACTCCCAGCCCTTATGTATTTATAGACAATTAGATCCCCTCTCAGTCTTCTCCTCTCCAGACTAAAAAGCCCCAGGTCTCTCAGCCTTTCCTCATAAGGCAGGT
>WUAM01000431.1:57755107-57779461 GCA_024336885.1 Actenoides hombroni | reverse complement strand
AGTGCAGTTAGTTAGAAGAGACTGAGCTGAAAAGTAAAATCACTGAACAGAATTAGTTCTGTTCTCACTCAAACCAGGACACTAGGTTAAATATGGTAAATTTCTGAAGATGATGGATTTTTTTGTGCTGTAGCAGGTGGCTCTGACAACACTGCTCGTAAAAAGTAGAATATGGTAGCAAGTAACACTGACCTAAATCTGACTTTGAAAAGAGCTTCAGTCAGAAAGCAGTATCAAATGAATGAGGGCTAGAATGTGGCCTGCTCTGATACTTATGTGGTGCATTGCATCCTCATTGCAAACTCATTCTTGACCTTGGCAAAAAATGTAATAAATGGAAATGAATGGGTAGAGTGCCTATGTGCTCCTAATGATTTCATGTACTTACATGCAACGCTGATGTGCTGGCGGCCTGAATCCTACAGCATCCATGGCAAACCCTGTAACCTATTTTCTGAGCTTTATTGCTCATTTTTTTCAGACTGGCAGTAGCTCTTACTACATATAAAGGAAATTGCTGGTTTGCTGATAATCTATTTTTGGTATGATTCGCCGCTGGTACTTACTTCAGGTTCTCTTTAGCAGTCCATCATTTGTCCACTCTCAAATTAAATAGCTCACAATTTGTATGAGCCTGTCTGCCTCATCATTAGATATTACCTTTTTCCCCATTAATGGCTTTTGAAGCTCTTGATTTCTAGCCAAGTATCTGACAGTAAAATCAGTAAGATGCTTCTATCCCAATTCTAGAAATCAGTTAATTACACTACCTTAGGGCCCCAAAGAAAAGCCTCTTTTGTCAGTTTAATTTCTGCTGTATCCATTCATGTCAGTGCTTTGTAAAAAATACTCCTGTTGCTTGTTTAGTTTATTTTTTCTTCATTTTTGGATGCTCTTCAGAGTTTTCAGAATTTATCTTAAGAACTCGTCGCAGACCAGTAGTCTGAGAGGAACTAGAAAGTGGGATTTAAGACTTAAGCAAGATTTTTTTTCACTTTCCATATTTTCCTCTTAAAGTGTTGTGGTTTAACCTCTGCTGGTAGCTAAATACCAGAGCTGCTCACCCACCACTTAATTCCCTCACCTCCTTCCACATCCCTTCCTGTGGGACAGGAAGAAGAATCGTGACTATTCAACCCTGGGGGTTGAAATAAGGACAGTTTAATAAAACAACAGAAAGAGATAAACCAACAGTAATTACAATAGTACTAATGGAATGATATACAAAGTGATTAATAGCAACTGGGAAAGCTCTACCTGTTCCCAAGACACCAACTTTCCCTGCTGTGGCCTCACTGAAGCTACAGACAGAAGCAAGTTGAAAAGAGGCTCCCCTGGCCCAGGCCAGCCCTCCCCTTATATAGGGGCATGACTCAATATAGTATTAATACGAAACTGAGAGCATAAAGCCTCCTCCCACTTACTCCTTTAAATTTCTTACAATCTGTTTTAACAGCAGAACATGTTGCAAGGCAAATCAGAAAATCTGGAAGAGAAAAGGGAAATACTTGAAAGGGTTGGGTTGTGAAGAAAGGGAAAATTCAAGTACATGCATACTTTAATAGTGAATAGCTTCTTTAAAAATACCTCCTTTGTGCATACATGCACAAACCCAAACTCAAACTCAAACTCATATATAAAAGTTTAATTTTGTAGTCGATTATTCAAATGTAAATTCTTGGTCTGCTTCCATTGATATCAGTGACAGCTTTAATTGTTAATTAATAGGAGGTAGTTTGAGATCCCAGTTAGGCAGTCTGACAATAAAACAAAAGATTCCCTGGGCTCCAGTTGCTCATAACTCCTGGGATATTGTCGTTATTAATAACGAGCCTCTAACATTTGCAAACACATTGTGAATGAGGAGGACTGTTATGAAACTGGTGAGAAGAAAAAGAAGGATTATCCTGACACGAAGAAAGGTTCAGGGCTTGTTTCTTCTTTGCCACTGTTCGCACAGAGTCCCTTGGTGCTGCCATTCTGTAGCCCAGTAATGTGCCTTGTCAAAGGATAAACCAGAACAACTGTTACACTGAGTTAAGCTTATTCCAGAGGCAATTGTAAGATGAAAATTGTGCAAGAATCAAAATAAGCAGAAGAGAAGGACGCTCATGAATGTTAGCACATGCTGTCATCTACAAGGATGTGAAATTCAGCTTTCTGAAAGGTCATTTTTCTTTCTTGTATTTATACAGCTGCTTCCAATTTAAACAAAATACTCATTTGCTGAAAATTGATAGTGATAAATTGAGTGTAATAATGATTTAAAAAATTTATGAAAGTTAAGTTAATAAAGTTGAGCTGTTCAGCCACTTCATTCTTGGTCACTCTGTACTTAACAGAAAAATGCTTATCTCTAGCTCTGCCTGATCTAGGAAATGTGTGCATTATTGCATTGAAAGATAGGCTGATTTTACAAGCAGACATACACCTTGTGATATTTGCAGTTATTTATCAAACACATTATGATGATAAAGGAATATATAACTTAACTCCAGTACTACCGGTTACTCTAGTAACTTCCTTTTTAAACCAAAACCCAAAACCCAAAAAAGCTATAATATGCAGATATGCAAAATGTACCCTTTCGATATGCTAGTGGATGCATTTCTTACATCAGAAGTAGTAGCAGGACACAGATGTATATGAAAGTGAAAGAAATGGCACAAGTGGAAAGAGGTTTGGAGAGTTTGTCCTAGTGGTAATCAGTCTTTAAATGTGTTCGTACACAGCAATGCAAAGATCCGGAGTCCTCTAAAGTGATGTTGAAAGATACTGCATGTCTAAAAGTCATAGGAAGGACAAGATGAAAAAAATTTAGCCATGAGGACAACAAACTAATGGACCTTGAAGTACCCAAAAATATATTGACTAAAGGAAAAAACAGAGTAAGGACATCTCCACTTCGCTTTCCCCCTCTCAGTTCCAAAGCACAGAATAAACTTACTATGTTAGATTTCACTGTAATGGAAATTGCAGTCCTTGTGCTGCAGTGGGCTGAAGCAATTCCCAGCCTTCATTCTACTTTGCTATTAAAAGTTTCTTTATATCTCAACTCTCTGTGGCCCCATTACATAAGATGGAGAAAAGCCATTAACCTCTTCTTATCTCTGTCAAAATGTGACCTTGCTCCGGTGAAGAGCTCTGTATGTGGCTTTATAAAAGTGAGAGCTCTCAGGAGTTCTGAAGGTTCATTCAATTCAATCGCCTACAATTGCTTTGAATGGGCACAGTAAGTGGATAAATAAATTCCCAGATGGCAGATAAAAAAATGCCATCAGAAAGCACAAAGTCTCCCACACCAAATAGTAGTAAACAGGACTGGAAAGGACCCAGGAGGTCCTTACCAAGTTCTGAATATTTCTGAAGTACAACGCTAACAGCTGCGCAGCTGTCTAAGTACAGCAGTGGTGTTCTGTTGACCAACAGCTTGAAATAAAGAATAACCGATCTCATATAGGAGGAGTCTTTTCCTTGATTTTTTTCCTGTGCTTCCATGGCAATGTAATTTTGGCTACAGCTTTCATCTCTCTATCTGACATAAAATGTGTTCCTGCTTCTTGACTCACCAACAGCCCCCTCTGTGCCTATCTTCACCGTTTCACTGCATGAGCTCCCTGGAAGGAGCGTTCTGTTTCTCTCTGTGGAAAGACTGGTCCGCTATCTGTGACAAAATGTATATTCAGTGTCTCTGATCTACTGTGCTGCCCATTTCTTCCTATTCTCTTCTTCCTAAGAGCAGAAATGAGTGAAAGACTCCATTTTCTTCCTCCACTCCTGAATTCACCGTATTCCCCCTGCCAGGGGTCCTGTGCTCAATCTGTCCGGCCCCTACATTTCCTGTTCAGAGGCTGGAGTAGCATACAATATTTGTCCTTGGCCTCCGCTCTGAGTATGTCTCATTCAGACCACTCTACTGAATGTCTTCTGTTGTGACAACCGGTGTCCAAGGAAGCGGATTCGTCACCTAGAGTGCAATAAATCCAATTCTCACATGCTCAGGAGAGACATTGCTTATTTATTTCAGGGTTGCGCACGCCTGGGTGCTCAGTGGTTTCCCACAAATCAAGCACACCAAATGAAACTCTCTGTGCTATATTTATGACAAAGTTAGTAATTTACAACCTCAGTGTCTTTACAATGATTGGTTAGTAATTTACATACAATTGTAATACTGCTGACTCCATACTTCGGCCACTACAAGTGCTCAGGGATGGGTCTTCACCTGGGCAAGGGTCTTTTTGACCTAAGGGTGTGATTTTTAGTATTATAATGAAGCGAGTTCACTTAAGGAGAGCACTAATCATTTAGCTGACAGTACAAATATACATAAAATATATAATCTCTAAGTCCAATTGGTTTATGTTTTCCAGGGTGTTTCCTCTTCAAGGACAGCCAATTCTCGATTAAAAGTTCCCAGACTATGTCAACAACTTCAAGGATAGTCTCTTTGTTATATGCACTAATAGTTATCAAAAGACCTAATTAAATTCATAAGCAATCTCTGGGCAGATAACAACAGGGTGTTAGTGGAAGCAGTCACTTTCTTTGTAGGTAACTGTAGGAAGTGGAAAAGACCTTTCATTTTTTTCCCAGATAATTACAAACCTGCCTAGGAGACTCCTGTTGGCTAGAGATTCTGGAATTAATCAGAGCCTCATGGAAAAATTATCCCAAGAATCACAGGTGGAGAGAAAAAACCACCAAAATCCTGTTAAGCCCAAATTATTGCACGTCAAGCCTGGTGCTACACTCTTTCCAGAACTGCAGGAAGAGAGGAATTCATCTTTAGTGAAGATTTTGAGGGTATCATGTGAGTGCATGATGACCTCTCATGTGACTTGGCTGGTGCCGTCAGCCCTCATCTTATGAAATGGTTGCAGGACAGAGCATCTTATTAGTGTGGGTCATCAAGACACTTGAGGCCTTCATGGGCTTTTTTCCATGGCCTTTTGTAAAGAAGTAAATTTCACTCAAATTAAAAAAACAAAAAAACAAAAAAACCCAAAAGACCAAAAAGCATGGAAATGAGGAATTTTTAAGGAGTGACTGAGTGGTCCCTATTTATAATCTGATCTTGACTTCAACAAAAACTGCATGAGTCAATTTGAATATCCATGAGACATTTTGAACTCATTACTAGTGTGGCAAATTTATTTCCCCCCTCTTCATGTGCCTTCACCCTACTTGCTATCTGAGTACACTTTGGAATATGATTACAGGTCATATTCTTAAGGAGGATATACTTAACTTAAAATACCTCCCATAAAATAGTATTTTAATGTGTCTTTTTAGATGCATTGCATAAGGTATCTTTATCCTCACATATGCTTGTCTCCTCTTTTTTATGAAGCTGTCTAATGAAGTTAATGCATGAAAAACCAAAAAAGCATTCCTGCTGGTATAACTGCTATCTTATTTCACCTGTCAGTCTTTCCCTTGCTTGTTTATGAAACTGCCTTATGGGTTTCCAGCAGCACTTTTAGAGTGTTAGGAGAGATCTGGTACTCTTCTGCTTGAATCCTTTGCTTGAGGAGAAACTTCAGCAGTACTTACAATTTCTTCTAAAGGTCCAGTACTGCAATTTATCAATGTGCTGGTGAGAATTTTTTGTTGTAAATACCACAAAATAACAGTATGGGGGTCCAGCAGGAATGGAAACTGGAGTACCAGTATGATTCATCTGTTTTAAAGCAGGCTGTTATGGATTTTCTACAACTCTCAACTGGTTCCCAATTGGAAAGTGTTCAAGTACTGTTACACATAGCTGTTCTACTCTGCTTTGTGTCTGCTATGGCTATTTGATAAAGTTTTTAAATGTGTTAATTATACTAGTGTTCATATCCTGCTCCATGAATTCTTAGGTTTTTGGCCTCAGGGACAAGATTTTTGGGTCAGACCAGGCCTTATAATACAAGGATTAAGCTTTCAGGACTTTAAAACATCACAAATATAAAAGAGCAGTTCATATTTAGAGTGATTATAAAGTTTTTTCTAGTCTCCAGAGGCAAAATTATTTAAGCACATTAAAGCAGAGTTTTTAATAATCAGAATCACGAGATTAAAGCAGAGATTATTTTTTTTTTATGGCAAGAAAAAACATTCACCATATATTAATGGAATTTGGAGTCAGGTTTTTAATATAATAACTGGAAATGGCAGTTTTCACTTTCTTACACTGAAATTTTTCCCTATGGTATGAACATGACATCTGCTTAGCTGAAATGTATTTTCATTGTATGGGTTCAACTCATGGAAAAAAGAAATTATCATATTTGCATTGGCTTTTACTTTCTTGTGCTCAAATTTATACAATTTTTCCTTATATACTCGATGTTAGTTCGCTTCATATAGCACATCATTTTTTCTGAAGATAATATTAGTATTTCTAACGGCTTTTTAGGGTTCTCTTTCAGGTACTTTACAGAAGTGAAAAATATGATCTTTGCAATTGAAGAGTCTGAGAGAATGTGAAGGTTTGTGTTAACAGATAAACTGCACAGCTTTAATTTAAATCATCCCTGACAACATCAAACATCCAGGTGCAACATAATCTGATATGTCAAAATTTAATTGATATATGAATGTTATCATATACTCGGGTTTTCCTAGTTTGGGGGTGGGGAGGGTCCTTACTCAGAAACTTTTTGAAGCTGTGTTTTAAGGTGCAGGTGTACTGTGAGTCCTTTTATCCATTGACACAGAGCAGACCTCTCAGAGGGGTTCTACATACATTGCAAAGTCATCGGTTGTAAAATTGGGGTTTTTTTGGTTGTAATGGTGTGACTATATAGGTAGATGAAACTATAGGGGGGGAGGTAAGCACAGAGAAATTTGAGTATGAGCGAGTAGGAGACCAATTCTTCATTCTTTCTCACACAGCAAATACAGAGTTGCTTGTCTTTGTAAGGATTGCCATATTAATGGTCTGCATTAATTTAATAGTCTACAATACCCTGATTTAGATTTCTGCCACCTAAATTCAAGGATTTTTTTCCATTAGTATCAGCAGTAAACTGATCCCTTGTCATCAGACACAAGAAATGTTACATTCTGCCTTTTTGCAGTCACAAAATGTGCTCCCATGTACTTTATAATCACTTCTTGACTGTTTAGGCTTCAGTAAATCAGTGAAATATCTTCTTCTCTTTCTTGATTGTGGACTAAATCCCTATGGGAGAATCTGTGACATCTGTGCATTGTATATTCTGACATAACAATAGGCTGTGGTGACATAAATTTGGAATAGTAATATACCGCCAGTTATTAAAACAATTTTATTCAGGTACATCTATCTTCCACAACAAAAAGTGGGGATGATAATAAAGAAGCACTGCTAATTGGTGGATTATGAGAAATAATGTAGAGAAGCAGTACAGTGATGAGGGCTTGAGCAATAATAGATCTGTATTGTTGCATTCATTGATTTGCTTACTAATACTCCTTCTACATGGCCTGTAAACACAAAGAAAGACTTAAATGTCGAGTCTCATAAAGGATACTCACAAATATCCCTTTGGTCCAGGGAGGGTGGTCTCTTTGGGTTCTGTTTACACTCAAGGGTGACACTCAGGTTACTCTTGAGGAGTTGCTTAACTCTGTTTAGTGCCCAGGTGCCCTGTAAGAGGTAATAGTGGAGTACTGCTTTGCAGTCTTTCACCAGCTTGAAGAGCTTGTTTGTTTCCCTAGTTCAGACCTGAATATAAGCTGCAGCCTTCTAACATTAGGCTCACTCTTCTCAGATACATTTGCAGGCCTATTTTAAGCATCTCACAGGGCATTAGTGCTCCACAGATGAGACATTGAAAACCTTGGATGTAGCTGGAAACAAGGGATACTAACCTGTCTAAACTGTACTGACCCTTTCTGAATATTTCCAGAGCTATTCTCCCCTCCCGTGCACAGAAGAGATGTCATGAACACAACAGAGTGTGCATATCTGTGTCTGGTGCCGACGCTGCTTAGTGCTGAGCATCAGGGCAAATTTCTCTGTCTAACATGAGTTGTAACTTTCACTTTTGCTCCTTTCTCTACTTCCCCAGTTCCTTGATAAAGAAGGAGCCTTTGATTTGCTTGTCAGTGATCATTTGTATTTTGGAGATCTTCAAGAAATTAGATCAAGGAACCTTCTTGCATTTGTTTATGGCATTGAACTCTGAATGTCTGGGCAGCAGCCATCCAATTGTCACATAAAAAAGAAAATTTAGAAAGACAATAGGATGATCAGTATTCCCTTGCCATGGGGGAAAAGCTGTAGGGCAGGGCAGTGATTCAGCTCAGCGCTGCTATAGTAGAAGACTGTGATGCCAGATTTTGTCTCTGCATAAGAAGGTATTGCCAGGGTTGATCTATTCAGCTGACATAAACTTTAATTGCTTAACAACGATTTTGTAGCTGTTTGATTATAATCAACAAATGCCAAATGAGGTATTTTACTGCAGCATGGTGTTCTGAGGAAGCATGTAGGATAACATTTGCAGGTAGAGTTAATATCTTTTTTTAGACTACTTGGTGTAATTGGAAAAGTTAGAGGAGCATTTTGGGCACAGGGTCCCCTGTAAAGTTCTCAGTGTTACAGATAACTCTTGTTCAGGGAGTAGCTCTTTGCTGAACTATAGGAAAAGGAATTTATAGCCACAATCTTTGTCCTTCACCTTAAAGTTTTGCAGAAGGCTGGCGAATCCAACAACTAGTTTGTTATCTACTCATTTCCTTATTTTCAGAGAAGATTTCTTAAGCATTAACAATGGAATAACAGGAGCTGAAGTGATGACCTCTCCTCTTACAAAACAAACATCTTTGCTTTCTAAGAACATGAGAAAATGAGATCTATACAATAATGGCTGACTGATCTAGTTTGACTCTCTGCCCTGCCTAGGATGCAGAGGTAGGTGCTCATCATCAAGAATCACAATAAATACACACCAAAAATAATTAATGTCTCCTCTGGTTCAATCTCTCTACTGTTTGATAAAATGCTAACTAAAAAAAAAAATTAAAAAAAAGTGTAACTGGGGAAAAAAAATTGCATATCACAGTTCCTCATTTTTCAACTTACTTGTTTTCTGACTTACAATATTAATACCTGAGTTGAGGTATAGTTGATCGCTTTAAATGGCAAAGATGATTTCTTAAGTTTATAATTTTGTCATGGAGTATTTTTCATGTGTAACCATAAATTTTGGAAGCAGTTATAGTTTTGAAAAAGCATCATTTTCCCAGGTTTCTACTTAATGATTTTGAAATGTCAAAGCATTTCACCTGTAGTGGTTAAGCAGAGAGATGTTGTGGCAGCTACTGGTCTGCGTTGCTGCTTGTTTGTGTAAGTATATTGAAGCAGAATGTTAAGGTGTATCGCCTTTGATTATGGCAACACTAACAGGGTTTACAGGTTCACAGTAAGGGTTTTCAGATACCAAGTAAGGACAACTCTGTGCATGGAAGAAAGCAACTTAAAATACGTGACAGAATACACACCCTCTTCTATTCTTGATTCAGCATCCTAAAATCAAGGAAGGGAGAAATGCTCCTGTTATTGTACTAGGTCTAACAGTATAATAGACCTCGATTTTCTACATGTCTAAACTTGGAATGCAGGCAAGAGATATGTACTTATCAGGATGCAGATATTCTTCATAATTAGTCTGCTGCATGATTGAAGAACCGACTGTTCAACCTTAGATATGAGACTCTGAATAGGCTGTAGTTATATAGAAGAAACATTAAGCTATAAAATCTTTAACTGCATACACAATGGTGGCTGAGGCAGTGTTGGTACATGGCTTCTCCTCTGCTTTCCCTTTGTGTAAATGTTTAAATAGATCTTCAAGTTTTGGGGGATGTGTTTTTCTCAGGTGAAAGGGTAACATCTACTAATGGTCAATTCAAATTAAAATTTGATGTAACTCAAAAATATTATATACACAGTGGTGGATTACCAACTAAGTGGTACATAAAAGCTCTCTCCATGTCAAGAAGTTTCAGAATAAATGTTACCGAGAGCTATACTTCACACCTTCAATATAAGACAGTTAATACAACTCCCAACACAACTGGAGCCTTAGTTCAGACAAAGCTCTAGAGCTTGATTCAGTACTATGACACTACCACCAAATACACTTATGAGTTCATTTGTTTTAAAAAACAAGCCATTTGAGTGTGTTTTCCCCACAGGAGCTCAGCCACTCACCCTTAACTGCTGCCATGTTATAAAAGGAAAATATTTAGTCCACTAGCTTCAGGCTCCTGGTATAAAGTCTTCAGAGAAAATCTCACTTCTCAATTAGGCATGTCCTTCTCTTGATCTTGCTCAATCTATAGGGCTTGTTTGCATAGGGAAGTCAGTGAACAGTAAATTAAGCTGTGAACTTAATAACCGCCCAGAGATTTTATTCTATGCCGTTGCTTGAACACCTACAGAGCACTATATCAGGCAACTTACATTAGAAAATACAAAGAACAACTCTAAGTGTACAGTGGATAACAGTCCACACACTTCTTTACCTGTATTTTCATAGAATCATAGAGAGGCTTAGGCTGGAAGGGACCTCAGAGATCATCTAATCCAACCTACCTGCCATGGGCAGGGATGCCTCTCAACTAGACAAGGTTGCTCAAGGCATCATCCAACCTGGCCTTGAAAACCTCCAGGGAGGGGACATCCACAACCCTTCTGGTCAATCTATTCCAGACTCTCACCACCCTCGTACTGAAGAACTTTTTCCTTAGATCCAATCTAAACCTATTTTCCCTCAGTTTAAAACCATTTCCTCTCGTCCTATCACTAGACACTCTTGGGAAGAATCCCTCCCCAGTCTTTCTGTAGGATCCCTTCAGGTACTGGAAGGCAGCTATAAGCTCCCCCCAGAGTCTTCTCTTCTCCAGGCTGAACAATCCCAGCTCCCTCAGCCTGTCCTCACAGCAAAGGTACTCCAGCCCCTGGATCATCTTTGTGGCCCTCCTCTGGACTTGTTCCAACAGATTGTGTCCCTCTTATGGTGGGGACACCACAGCTGGATGCAGTATTTGAGGTGGGGTCTCACAAGAGCAGAGTAAAGGGGGAGAATCACCTCTCTTGGTCTGCTAGCCACACTCCTCTTGATGCATCCTAGGGATACGGTTGGCCTTCTGAGCTGCATGAGCGCACTGACGGCTCATGTTGAGCTTCTCATTAATCAACACCCCCAAGTCCTTCTCTTCAGAGCTACTCTCAACCCACTCCATACCCATTTTAACTTTACTGTGTGGATAAGCCAAAAAATAAATGCTCATGAGAGAACTTGTGAACTCAGCAAAATTTGAACACCCAGGAGGGCGTGACTGGCAAATTCAACCTTTCTGTTGCTTTCAACATAATCTCTGACTGTAGGACTCAATGACTAAAACCAGTTCACTGATGGGATTAGCTGCATCCACACTGTAGGAGCATTTCTGAAAGGTGCAGACCTTCTGAAAATCTGAATGCAGCACCAGCAGCATGCAGCGTCCAACAGCTCTCAGAGAAACACCTTCTGGGTATTCTCTGGGTTTTCATGCTTGAGCTGTTGGTTGGAAGTCCCCTTTGAGGAAATGTAGAGGCTGGATATAGTCTCAGAATTTAATAGAAGTGTTTGTTTTAGCTTGCTTTAATCTTCAGAGAAGGCTGAGGGAAATTCCAAGTGGCTGGAAAGACACAGAGTAAGTCAAGTCTTTGGACTTAAAATCTGTTAGATCTTCAGGTAATTTTATGTGCCTCAATGTGCACACTTTCATATCCTCTAGCAGATAGGGACTGCTAAGCAATCAAGCAAGTCTGAAATATGTTCTTGCAAGTCAGTGAGTTTGAAGTGTATCATGAAGCATTTTTCACTGCTTGTATAATCTCCTTTACTGCTATATGTTAGTGAGTGATGGCCTGTCCCCACACAATTATAGGTTGCAATTTCTTGTTCTGATGTCTGCTGTTCTTCCACAAAGTGAATTTTAATTAAAATAAGTCTAAAGTTCGGGAAATTAATATGGTTTCAAAATGTAGAGCTGAAACTTGGAATATTTTTAAGGTGCTCTGTGGGTTTATTTGTTTGTGGGTTTGCTGATGTAAACCGTGTTTGCCTGACCTCCTGCTTCTGCACAGAGACCTCGGGTTTCCTGTGACATACCTCAAGACAATTAATCTCCTGCTTTATTAGTAATCTGAATCAGATTTGTGGACTGGGAACTACAAGCCTATCACCATGGTGGTGTGGCAAGATTTTAAATAAATAAATTTTACATATATATATTAATTCTACTTCTTCCATCTCTAATACTACAGCTCAGTTTCTCTACCTGATAAAATGCTTGTGATTGTACCTGTTCTCCAGTAGCTATGCTGAAGTTTAATCTGATGCCTGAGGAAAAAACTCAATAAACTTGAAATAGAAAACAGTACACAAATTAGAATTTAAAGATTACAGAGAATCTTAATAGAAAACTGATTACTTTTTTTTAAAGTACCTTTATTATTTTTGCCACTGGATGTACCTTAAACCCTTTCTGTTCATTAAATTCTCTCTGAATGCTTGTGTCTTTAGCATGCATTTGAAGTCTTTAATGAGATTTTCTTGAGAAGGCCTCCCTGTTGCATGGTGGACAAACATTTAGACTTCTCAGCCTGTAGGTCTAGGTAGCATTACTGACACCACGCCTAGCTGAGAGAAAAGGAATCGAGTAACTTGCTACGGATTTGGATAAAGAGCAACTGACTGGATGTGCTTATTTTGTGGCTGTGCGAGTCTGTCCACGCTTGTGAGCCAAGACCGCCATCCCATGGTTGCTCACAGATCCGTTTTCGTGGCCATTCAAGCTAACAGTGGCTGTCCACCTCACCATCCCTCTTTGCAGGCTGGTTGTACTTGAACAAAAGAATACACTGCCCTCACCATATTTTACACACTGTGTTTTGCCGTGCTGTGCATTGTGTTAAACTTCTTCCTAGCTGTCAAAAATCTACAACTGTAGTTTCCTACGGTGGGTAATTTTCATAGCTCTGAAAAGGTACCAAAGGGAAGGAGAGCAGAGGGACAGAGAAGTATGGCATAACCAGGTTAAAATGAACCTGTAGTATAGTCCCCCAAGCTAGAAAAAAAACCCAAATAGTTATTTTGTCATCATAAAAGAAGTATTGTTAGCTTGCCAAGCTAAATGCTGTAGCAGAGCTATGGACAAGTTTGTTCTCGAACCTTTACTTGGTAGAGACAAACTGTGAGGCTACAGCAATTACATATTACCATGATACCTCAATATGCTGTAGTTTCTCACAGGTGACAGTCTAATACCTAATATTGTTCAGGGACCCATCACAGCTTATGCGTCATAGGCATTTTTACAGGTGCTTTCTAAAAAGAGCTAACATCAACTGCTTGTTCCCCAAGAGTTGTCTGTAGAATGACTTCAGAGCACTCTCAACCTGGAGACTACGGTTTCTGTTCTCAGTAGAAATCCTCCAAATAAATCCCAACAATCAGAGGAAAGGACTGAGCAGTTTTCTGTTTATGAAAGTCGAATAGCTGTTTGTCTGAGGCTGCTTGTTGGTATGTGTCCCACTTGAAATGCTGACTGCTGCTGCCAATTTTTGCTGAGCGTTTATGTAATTATCTAATACAGGTTTCTGCTGAATGTGTAATTTTCCCTGACTGCATTGTGCTTAACACTAATGAAATCTGAAGACATATCCATATGTGAAAATTAAGAGGGCTGGTCAGCACAGAACAATCTATAAATGTAAGGAAATCTGATGAACATTTAAAGTCAATACACCTAAATTACTGTATCTTAGACTCCTCTGTGGATAATTTATTTCATTGAGTAGAGTTATTTCAGTTACTGCAGACTAAGCCAAATGATAAAATCACTATGCAATAGGCCTTAATTTAGGAAGAGTGAAAAAAAACCCTCTTGTGATTCTGGTTAGATTTAACTAAGAAACTAAAACTACTTATCACCAGTCAGCAGTCAAAGGTTGCTGTCTTTATCCATACAGTTGGTGCAGGTTGGATAAGCACTCTCTGACCTGTTTCATTACAAATTGAGTTAAACCACATTTATACCTTTTTTGTTTTTTGCTTTTTTGTGTTTTTTTTTTTTAACGAAGTCACATCATTTGCATTGAAGCTTTGAAAAATCACTGTACTGGTTGAATTGGTAGAATACTGTTTGTTACATGATACGTGGAATTTTTTCTTCAGAATGTGATGTCAACCTGCTTCGATGCTGCATGGATGTGAGATAATTAGAAGTGCTTTGAGTGCAGTTACATTAATTGTTTCCTATCAGCAGAAATCATGCAGTGTTTACTGATTCCTGCACATTCTTCAGCTAGACTGTGACCACAGCTTTGCTTAAATATGGTGCTATATCTAGCACCTATATCCAGCCAGTGATCGGGATCTATCCCACTTTAGGCAAATAGGCTAAAAATATGTCTCCCTGTCTCAGACATCTTGTGTACCTAAGAAAAGAGGCTGGTACAGGCAAACCAGGAAACTAATTAGATTTATGAATATCATATTTTACCTTCTAGCATAGCCAAATATGGCCACATGATGGAACCTCTAAAATTGTACAAAATTGCTTTACCCATATACCTTGTGAGAAGAGAAAACACTATTAAGTATCATTTTCTCACTGAAAAAGATAGAAATTATTAATTATTCTATTATTAGTGTATATAATTTTCATATGAAGAAAACACAGCTGTTTGATTTTGAATGCTTGAAATCACCAGTTTGCTATATTAATATGGCAATATAACCAGTAGGTGGCAATAGCTATTTAATTTAGTAAACTAAGGCAGTTATCTGGCTCACGATCTGGCACTCATGTTAGCTTTGAGCCTTACAAAGTAACTGAGTCCCCAGGAGTCTTACCTAGTGTATTCTCAGTTCTTTAGTTAGAGTACCTGCTGTTCAGGCAGGCAGTGATTTGCCAGATCAGTCAGAGCTGGGACTTAAGTGTCACAACTGATAGGCCGGAGAAAATGGCATCAAGTTGTACAAGGGGAGGTTTAGGTTGGACATTAGGAAAAGCTTCTATACTGAAAGGGCTATGAAAGACTGGAACAGGCTGCTCAGGGAAGTGATTGAATAGCCATGCCTGGATGTATTTAAAAGTGATCTAGATATGGTGCTCAAAGATATGGTGTAGTAGTGGAACTGGTAGAATTAGGTAACAGACTTTACGGTCTTAAAGGTCTTTTCCAACCATAGTGATTCTATAATTCTGTATATTTCATAGAATCATAGAATGGTAGGGTTTGGAAGTGACCTCCAGAGATCATCAAGACCCTGCCAAAGCAGGATCACCCACAGCAGGCCACAGAGGAACATGTCCAGGAGGGTTTTGAAAGTCTCTAGAGAAGGAGACTTCACAGCCTCTCTGGGCAGCCTGTTCCAGTGCTCTGTCACCCTCACAGTAAAGAAGTTTTTCTTCATGTTGAGGTGGAACTCTCTGTGTTCCAGTTTGTGTCCATTGCCCCTCGTCCTACCACAAGGCACCACTGAAAAAAGACTGGCCCCTTCTCCTTGACACCCACCCTTCATATATTTGTAAACATTAGTAAGATCTCTGCTCCGGACTAAACAGCCCCAGATGTCTCAGCTTTTACTCGTAAGAGAGATGTTCCAGTCCCTTAATCATCACTGTAACCCTCCATTGGCCTCTCTCTAGTATTTCCCCGTCCCTCTTGAACTAGGGAGCCCAGAACTGGACACAATACCCCAGATGTGATCTCACTAGGGCAGAGAAGAGGGGGAGGAGAACCTCTCTCGACCTGCTGGTCACACTTTTCTTAATGCACCCCCAGATACCATTTGCCTTCTTGGCCACATTGCTGTCTCATGTATAATTTATTGCCCACCAGGACTCTAAGGTCCTTCTCCATAGAGCTGCTTTCCAGCAGCTCAACCCCTAATCTGTACTGGTGCATGGGGTTATTCCTTCCCATGTGTAAAAATTTCAATTCTACTCTCCTATTCTTCAGTGTATTCTATATATTATCTCATTAACAACTTCTCAACATTTTTCCTTATGTTACATACAAATCTATGATGTGTTCCTAAAGCAGCTATGAACAAATACTTTCCCAAGGCCTCTCTACACCACATATGTATGCCTTGGTGTTTGTATTGAGAGAGACACCAGAAAGATGTAGATATGCATATGTATGCACACTGCGAGTATAGATATAATATCACATAAGATATACAATTATCTTTATTTTCTGTGGATGATGCAGAATGTTATTACCTATAGGATATGAAGAAGAAAAGGTTTGTATACAGTCCTTAAAACTGATGAGAGTATAACAGCTGTAATGCTCAAGAGTGCTTAGGACAAAGTCATGAGGTGTTTTCTCAGATTAGTGAGATATTACTCTCATAAAGCAGTATGTCCAGACTTTTTGGCAACACCAGTGTCAGTAGCTGCTCAGAAGTGCATGTAAAAACCAAAAAGTCTGGTCCTTGACTTGTCAATTGATTAGCTTTGTTTTCTGCAAACAGACATCAGGTGGCTCTGCTGTTTGGACCAACTGTTCAGCGTATCTTCAGCCAGAAATTTAATATGAGGTGAGAATAAAAGAGAATGTCCATGAGAGAAGAGGATAAACAAGAGGCAGATGGTCCATGTGTGAAACTTGCAATGCCAAACAGTGGATTAAGATGCTCTTTTAAAATGCTACCTCACAACATTAAAGCAACTGATAAAAGCTACATTTCCACCAGCTAAAGAATGGGAAAATTTATTCTGGTCTTCATCAAAACATCTCCCATTTGCTGAACTACTGGAGAAGCTGCTTGTCTAAAATATGACTAATCTAACAGCAGTTGATTACTGCTCTGTATGTAGAGGGAGGTATAAAAGTGCCATCTCCCTGCATGGTTTTATCAAGCCACACTGATCAGTTCTGGGTCAGAACTATATCCAACAAGCATGCCAAAAGGTGGTGGTACAGCTGAAGGGCTCTAACAGGGTTTTTCTTACGAAAATTGAAAATGGCTCATAGCTCAAAAGAAGTGTTTCATGGGAACAGGACATCTTTTTTGCCAGTTTAGTCAGGAAGAGTTTCTGGGCTTCATGCTGGATTATCCAAGTAGGAGCAAGTATCTCACATCCATATTTCATAAAAGTCACTGATGTGGCGAACAGGACATTTGCTTGGTGTTAAGTCCCATGCTCAACACTTGCTCTGCACTGTTTGCAACGTGCATTGAAAATTACATCGACCACAAAGGCAATTTTTTTTGTGCATGTGTCAGATTTCTTTTACTGCTTCTGTTAGAGCTCTTCAAGTTTAAATAATTTGAATACACTTTGGAGTGAAGAGCTGAACAAGACTATTCTGTGTAAAGGATCTAAACACCGCTCTAGACATTTGGAGAAGAGGAGGAAAGACAGTATCCAAAGGCTCTTTTTCAGGACTAAATACTGATTCTTTATACCACTGATGTATGCCATAAACACAATGCTTGAGTCTGTTTCAGAACTGCACTACAAATTTATCACCGATTGTATTTTTTTTTGTTTTTAATTGAAAACTTTGAGAATTTATTGGAGAGAAAAAAAAATCTCAAGCTTATTCACAAAATGAGGATATTCTTCCCCAGACAGTTTGTCTTGCAGAAAATATGATCTCCCTTGCTGAGCTGTGCTGCCAGAACTCTTCCTTTTTATAAAAGGAAATTATGGTTCCTATGAAAGTGCCACAAATGACATGGATGGTTGGCAGCTCAGAATCATTGTTGCTTGTTGAGTAAACATTTTCAAGCAGAGAATAAATAAATCCTCGTCATAAATAGAGATTTGGAGAGGGGTAATAGAGAACTGTGTTAGGGTATTGTTTCCATGCTAAATGTGTCTGTTACCAAACTATATCAAGATAAATGAGGGTGAGAACTTTTCTCTGCAGAAAGGGTGGATCAGATCAGGCAGATGTGGGGCATCTGTGTCTAGGGAGAAGGGAAATGTGGTTATATGTCCAGAGGGTGTAGGAAATAAGGATTTATTTTCTTCTTTCTGTGAGCTGTTGACCTCAGAGCACATTCAGCTGGGGGAGAAAGGACCCTTACATTCTCATTTCCAAAAGCTTTTATTGTGTTTCAATACTTCATGATACTGGAATATAAGTAAATATTGTGAAAGAGTCACACTGTATCTCCTGTCACTGAAGTGAGTTTTATTTTATACCCAAATGGACACATTATTTGGGAGTTCGCTGATGACTGGTATCTCTGACAGTACAACAGTGAATTCCTAGCCTGACCTTAAAGTAGCAGCTGGATTATGTTGGCACAAGTTCCTGCTGTACAGTTAAGAGTTTGCATGCTTGAATTCACACTTTGCAAAGCTCTAGAGAAGTGACAGCTTACCCAAGATTTCAGGGGATGACCTTTAATAACTTCACAACATACTGTCTAACTAGGATGGATGTCCATATAGGCCGATGACTTAGAAGTAACAGCCCAGATTGTCTTGGGCACCTGATAGAAGAATGGTCTCAATGCACGATCTTTTTATTTGGGAATTCACTTTTATAGGGATTCTTAGGAATGCAGACCCTCTCACTTTAAGGTATAACTGAGACTGCAATTGCTCATTCAGGCTTTTGTTTCTGAAAATGCAAGATGGTTACTTTTTACTTTAATGTCTTTGTCATTTTTCTATGGATAGCAGTTGAATGATCGTGCATTTTCGGCTCCCTTGTCCCACTAATGCTCAGATACTTTAATTCTGAGCTATTTTATGCTACCAGGAAAAAAAAATACAACTACTCAAAGAAATGGCTATCCGTCTAAATAAAACAGGACTAGCTTTCTGAGCCTTAGCTCTGTGACCAAGAGTATGGATGGGTTCAGGTCCAAACTGCTTATAGCCAACTCCCTCCAGAGCATGTGTCTTGGAGTCAGATAGTTGGGGATGTGCAAACGAGAGCAAAGAAGGGCACTGCCCCTTAACTAGTGTGAAGTTCAGTGTTTGAACTGGGTCAGCGTGTTTTTTTCTTTTATTTAGAAGTATTAACACACCTTAAGAGAGCAGCCAATATCTGTGCAACAGTCTGCAGATGCATACAAAACACCACTTCTGAACGGATTTCTCCTTTCAGGGAAGCATATGTAGAAAGTCAATATAAGCTCAGTTGGACTATCCCTAACCAATGACTGTTGTATTACTGTAGCATCCGAATTATGCTCAAAGACTATGGCAATGACCACATTTAATTTTTCCTTGATAAAAGAAAACCATTTGTATTAAATGAGTGGGTTAATTCACTGGGACACATTTAATGGGGTGGAATTTGCACTCAGTTGCAACATCTGGAAGTTAACGTTACAGAATGGATGTTATAGTATGAGCTGAGACCCACATGTCTCCCCTCTGAGTGAGTGAACTGTGGTTGGTTTTGACTGGTGATGACTGGTGCTCAGCATATGCAACTCAGAACTAAGTCCCCAGGCATCCATTAAGATGCTTGCCAGTAAACAATGTATTCTATTTGCTTCTCTAATCATGAATGATTTCTTCACCACTATTCTACAATAAGGTATTTATTGAGCAACCTGCTCTTTGCAGGGGGGTTGGACTAGATGACCTTTAAAGGACCTTTCCAACCCCCAAAATTCTATGATTCTGTGATTTACCCTCTTGCACCACTTCTGGATTTGGGGGCTTTGTAAAAACCTGTATTAGAACTGCTGTAATTTGCAATACACCAGTAGTCTGCAATTCAATTTCTTCCTTTTGTGATAGAGTGTGGACTGAAAGCCAAGCAGATAGTAAAAGTATATTTCAAAGCAAAGAAATCCATATATGTAAGTCAAGACAATTAATTCTAAGGCATAATCAATCCTATTTGACCTGTGAATAAACTCACTAAGCAGCTAACAGTGAAGAAAATGGAGTTTCTTTGTGCATGCAAGAAAAAATCTATTGCATAGAGATTATGGAGTTTTTCTCCCTGTGGGTTTGTGAGGAGAAAAAGCCTTCCACTAGCTTCACATGTGCTACTAAAGAGCAGTATTTTATATTTCCTTTATACATTTATTTTTTGTTCTTATAAGAGGCAGTTACCTTAGGAAAATAACCCAAGTGGTAGATCTGGGCAGAGAAACTCTTACCTACACTACACCTCAGTGACCTTCCACAGGAATCCTAGAGATTACTGCTTTGCTAATGCAGGAGCTGAGCTGGAAAAGCTGCTTTGAGCATACATATGAGATGATAGCCACCATTTGCTCTTGCTTGGGCCAGTCCACTCTTATCCCTTTATTTCAATAACTAGGTTCCCAGTGGGGCAGGATCCTTGCCAAGCCTTATAGAAGGTGCCCTTATACTGGTAAGTGTGTTTTCCACATAGATTTATTTTTTTTTCTTAGGTATGTGTTTTTACCACTGCTTCAGATTTCCATCACTACGATACTTGAGTGTCTCAGTCTTAGGTGAATTTTTTTCTTTCAGCTTCCATATGAAATGGGGATTTGTATTTTGGGGTTTTTGTTTTTTTGTTTTCAAATCCTAGTTGCATGGGAAGACACCAGAAGCACAGAGATAGTACAGCTCAGATTCTCAAACACAGAGAGGTGCCTGACTCCTGCATGGCAGAAATTCCTCTGTGTGTTGGAGGGTCTGAGCATGACTTGCTTGGAAACACACAGAAAGCACGTGGCCAGCTGGGGAATCCAGACAATGAATTGGCCTCCAGTGAAAATGGGCTTGGTGGGCCTGCACTGAACTGCTGTTTGGCAGCAAGAAACAAAGACAGCGAGCGGGAGTGTTTGGAGATAGTGCTACATCTCAGCCTAGGGTCTTCAATGGGTCTAACCTGACCCTCTCTTTCGTGTGGCAGTACCTTACATCATGAATTATTATTTTGCACTCAGAGGAGGCAGTTCATGGAAGATATTAAAATTCAAAATAGAGTTGCATTTTCAGGAACTGTGAGGCAAAGGAAAGAGTGTTCATACCAAACTTTTTAAAGATATATATTAGTGTCATTACTCCCAGTTTCTGACTCAGTGACAATGTGCATAAGGTGGTGAATTTTTTCCTGAAGTTCTCTGTTCTGACTGCACTTGCTGAATGAATCGCGTTAATCTTCACTTTAAGCATAAGAGCACATATGCTACAGTCTTCACACATCTTGCTTTTCCTTTTGACCCACAAGATATTCCCTTTAATTATACCCCATTTAGTTGGTCTGTTTTAATTCTGAAGACTACAATATTAAAAAAATAATAATAAATTGGTACACACCAAGTTTTTTAAAGAAGTTTTTGGAGGCTCAATCATGAGAATAAAGCCTTATGGACAATCTGACATTCTGCTGGAAGAAAAAATTTTGTGAAAAGCAAAAATAATATAGATAGGTGCCAAATATTTCTGTTTTACGTCCACGCTTTTGTTTAAGTTTAAACCAACCTTTTGGAAATGTAATTGATCTTCAGGACAGTGGCTCAGGTTATATAATCTTCATGTATTACAGACTAACAGTATTAGATAGACCCTATTCGAAATAACAGAAACTTCACTGAGCAACAGTGCCTGGCTTATCATATATTTTAGTTGCTTCTACCTCTCATCCAGAAAACATGAGTGAGTATCTGGTGAAAATGTGTTTGGTGCTCAATAACTTTTTTAATTCAAAAAGATCCATCTGTCTTTCCTTTTACTTCATGCGTCTTCACCACTGAAAGAGAGTTTGAGGAAAAACAAGTTTCATTTTTCAAAAATCTGATGCCTAAAAACGATTATGTGGCTTGTGTTGCAAAACAGGCAAAAAAAGCAGCTGAATATTTTGTGGCTTAATTTCAAGATTCCCATCAGTGTTACAAAGAACACAGTTGGGTTTTAATTACTTAGTGCAACCAAGATGATCTAATAAAGCTGATTATTTTGGTGTTTGCTATTATTTGTTCCTTTAAAATAAAAGCAAAATTATCTTCCAAAATTGTATAATACACTCTTTTAATTACAAACTACTTCAATTAATTTCTTTATAAGCTCTACTATAACTAGTTCAAAATAATTCCTAATTACTGCCCATAACATCTGGATATTGCAGTAGTGCACAAGTTCTACAAAAACATACTTAGATCAATCCTATCCTGAAGCTTCATGTGGATGAAACTAATATTCCATCAAAAAAGAGGAGAAAGTGGATGTTTGTGCTGATTCCACCCTCACCAAGATGTGCACCAAGTGTCATGTTAGGTACTTAACAAACGAGGAAAAAAACCACTGCCACCCTGGGAATCCTGCCCACAGCTTTGATCCTTGAAATGCAGGTTTAAGAAATATGATACACAATAAGAGGTGAATAGTAATATCATTCTGCAGATGAAGAAAACTGAAACACAGAGGCTGAAATATGTCAGATAGTAATACAGTGGCAGAACCAGTAATGGAACGCAAATATCTTGCTCTGTCAATTTGCCATGCAATTTATTCCAAGGTTTTTGGGCAGGTCCTTCTACAGTGTTTCAGCCTGATAAAGGTTATGTCAACATTAAATCCACACTCACACCCACGTGAGAACTCCAAAGCCCATAAACACCCCTTTACTTGCTTTTGGAACCCTCCCAGAGCCCGTGGAGCTCAGAGAGGGGCGAGCTACCTGCCTGTGGGTCAAATGGCAAATCACAGCTGAGAAAGAGTTTCAGAAACTGTTTCTAGCTGCCTCTCGGCTGCATGCTTCCTGGCTGAGGCTGCAGTCCATCTGTGCAAGTGTCCTCCTTCATTTCTGTTCTGGCAGCAGGCAGCTGTCTCTGCTTAGGAGCAGTGCCACTAGCTGTGCCTTCCAGGGAAAAGGGGGGATGTCCACAATGTGTCCTTGCAGGTGCAGGAGTCACCCCTTGGGTCCCAGCTGCAGAGATAAGATGAGCACAAAAAGGAAACTGAGAAAATGGAGTAACCACAGCAAGTGGCTGTTTTGAAATGCCAACTGTTCATATTTCAAATACCAGTGGCTGCATTTGTAATGCAATGTGTGGTTTCTCTTTAACATCATTCTTTTCAAATATGTTACTTTTACGACTTTTTTCCCCTCCTTTGGGTTCAAAATTTACAGTTGGCTTAAAATATGCATGGATTGTTCTGCTTTTTTGTCAGGATGAGGAAACAGTGACATGAACTCTCTCATGACAGGCTCGTCACATGACCTTTCCCATGTGGCCTGTACCAAGTGAGTAGTGGAAACTTAATGAGAAAGCCCATAAACTTTTCAACTTCGGTCAAGCCTGTCATCGTGCATATTTGACTCATGTCATTGTGCATATTTGATTCATGTCAACCTTCTTACCCCCATCTTAGCTTCGCGTTGACACCACAAGTCAACACTTGCTTGAAAATGTCACCCTTGGAGAACAGTCTGTCACCAAATGACCACCATTACTTTTAATTTTCTCCTTAGATCTTATCTAACCTGCATTTCTTTTGAGGGCCACCAGCAGTAATAATTCCCCTCTCTCCGAGAACATGTGAGCAAGTAGGTCTAGGGTCTTGCTGTTCTTTACATAAAGTGGGAGGTAGACTGGGGAAGAACAGGAGGATACCACTTAAAGACTGCTGCGTTGTTTTGGTGAGTCCACAGCACTGTGTAGCTGAGTGATATTGTGTCATTTAAGGGACTGTTTCACTTGTGTCCTTGTCATACATGACTGCCCAAAACATTGCTCCCCTGCTCCTGCCCACAGCTGTACATATGTGTGCAACATGTCTTCATCATGGGCTTGGCATACAGGGAGGCAGGGGCATGGGAAAGGCTGTCCTTCTGATTTTCCCGTTTTCCCTCAGCAGGAGGAGGTTCCTGTGTTTGCTCAGCTGGGGAGCATTGCCCCGGGCCTTGGTGGGTCTCCTGCTGAAGTGACACCAGGATGTAGTACTCAGCCCAAGGCGCCCAGTAGGAAGGCGATGGCAGCTCGTGCTTTCTAAGAGTGAGAAGGGTGTTTTGCAGCACAAATAGCAAAGCAAGGAGTGAATATTTGGAACAGATTCTAAGCTGAAGCTCACGTTCTTTTTGAGATGTTTTTGTTTGCAAAGGGCAGGGGTGTTTCAGAGCATCGTGGAGCTCCTTTGTTCAGGGTTTCTCGCTGACTCCAAAGGAAATGTCTGGAAAGGAAAACGAGCTTTTGCTGATAGCTTGGGGAGTGAAGCTCAGAGAGGGTCCCCCCGTTACTTCAACATCCTCCTGGAAAGGTCAGCTTGTGTTTATTTAAACCTATGCAAAAGTTCTGGGTATAGCTGATTCCAGCGAGTGTGTGTCGACGATGAACACAGCCTGTTGTTCTTACCTGATGCCCTCCTTCTCCAGTGAGACGTACACCTGATGTATTACACGAAAAATGG
>WUAM01000431.1:57744186-57754953 GCA_024336885.1 Actenoides hombroni | reverse complement strand
GCCCGCCGGCTCCCTCCCCGCTCACCTCGGCTGGGAGAGACAACAGGAACCGGGAGCGGGGGAACCCAAAATAGAGCTCGGAAACGCCTCGGGAAGTGACTTTTCCTCGAGAGAGAGAAAGCTGAGACCCAGGGGGTGGGGGAGCCCTCTTCCCTTCCCCTCCCTTCCCCTCCCCTCCTCTCCGGCCTCGCCCTGCTCGGCACCAGCTGGGCGGCGGCGGCGGCGACCAGCAGGGGGCGCCAAGGCCGCGGCACCGCCAGGAGGTTCCGTCCCGCCCAGCCCGGGGGCGGTGGCGCCGCGGGGCCGCCCTGGGGGCAGGGCCCGAGCTGGGGGTGGGCCCGGCGGTGCGTTTAACCCCCTCGCTCGGCCGCCCACCGCTTTCCGAACGGGGCATGCAGGTGTGGGGTGGCAGGGCGGGGCACCCACGGCAGCCTTTGACAAAGGGAACCCGCCTCTGCGCCTGGGGATGGGAACGAAAGCCTGGGAGAGGGAGGGAGGGAGGAGCGCGGGGTGCTTCGAACGAGAGGGGTGCTCGCCTGCGGGTGGGCGCCGTTGGTACAAGCGAGGGATGCGACCTGCTCCGTGGCTCTGTCCTTCCGGCGTCAGAGATTTAGCGGGAGAGAAAGACGGTGCCGGCGAGGTACTGGGGAAGGGAGACCACCCGCCTCCGCCCCCAGCAGTAGCTGTAGCACGTCCGCGGACATTTTGGAAGGAGGGCCGCCCCGCTAAGATAACGAGTGTAAACGCTCTGTAGAGAAGTGCAGAAATGGTTCTGTGTGCCCGGGCGTAGGCAGACGTGCATGTCCGTGCAGAGTTGGTAAGCAGCGCTTGCCACTGAAGGAAACTCGTATCCGTGCGCTAAAAAGAACACGAAGCCATTCTGCTGCCGTGAATGGCCTGCCTTTTATTTACGGGGAATACGGAGAATCCAGCGGGCACACCCCAGAGCCCCATCTCTTTTCGCCGAGGAGGGGGACGCCTACTCGAGGTACCCTCCCACCCAGCCCCACACCCCCCCGCTCATCCCCACACACCCCTGCTCTTCAGCCGGCGCCAGCGGTTCACTCTGCCCTGGAACCGGCATCTCGACAGCCATCGCTGCCTGCCGTCGTACGCCTGCTCGGCGGGGGCACTGGCAGCCAGCCAAGTGGCCGGAGAGCCGCAAGCTTTGCAAGCCGCCTTCGTTCCCCGAATACGAGAATTTCAGCCTGCCACAGTACTAAGCATGCCAAGGGGGGAAAAAAAAAAAAAAAAAAAAAAAAAGGAAAAAAAGAAAGCACAATTTGAAATGCGAATTCCTTCAGGGTTTTGTTTACATCTTTGGCCAAAGCCCCTGAAAGCAAATAGTTTGTGTGTTTTGTGAGGTGACTTTTTTTTTTAATTATTTTTTTTTTGACTGCTGGCTCTTTTATCAATATATTTCCACTCTGCCCTTGAATAGTATTTGTTAAGATTAGCACGCCCTGTAATAATTTTCCGATTACCTAAACTCAACGGCCTCATTAATAGCTGGGTTAATCTCAAACTTCTTAATAGATGAACTGGAGAAATTTTAGAGCTAGAATCAAACTGTGTCATTTGGTCCTATTTCCTCTTCACTTGCCTAATGCAGGAGAGAAAACCAGAGAGCTTGCAGTGTTTGGGAGCAAATAAGGAATGCATTTCCCTTCTTTACTAAGGCTCACTTGCATACAGCTTTTTGATCTCATATAAATCAAAGATACTCAGCCACTATATAGATCCTACGTTATTACATAGTCCATGAGTTGTAACTCCAGAATAGGGAGAAAATTTCTAATAACTTTTTCAATAATTCTGTGTACTAGCATTTAAGCAAAAGGTTGCTCTGTAATTCATGTTTCTTTTGAGTGTAGCAAAATGGGTACTTACTGAAAGATATAAGCTGACTGCAGCAGACCAGCAAACATTTTCTCCTCTAATCTGCCGAAGGAGCTTTGTGTGCTTTGTCTTTCTTTGTCTCCTTTTTCTTAGCGTTTAGGATACTCCCACTTCAATGGTACCTCACTAACAGTCTGATAAAGATTATCCTATTATTTGTCTTTAAGGTGTACAGGCATAAGGAACTAAGCTCAGATCTGGTACAAGACTGAAGAAGGCTGATCCTTTTAGGCCTCTGGTTTTGGGCCTGGGATTCCTCAATATGATTTTGGCACCTAAATTGCAAGTACGGGTAACAGGGGAGGTGCTTGGAGATGGCCATCAGAACCGCTGTAAGTGGGAAGGAACTTGAAAGTTAGCTGATAGACACTGTGAAGCACAGGTACCAATCACCAGCTCACATACCCTGCAGCATGCTCAGACAAAACCAGGACTCAGCAAGGTCTTAAAGTTATCCCCCTGGATACCGGTGATAAAATCATGCATTTATTTTCAAAGTAACTAGATGTAATGGTGGTTTTCTACAGCATCTCCCTACTTGCCTGGGAGGACTTGTCTGGAAAATGGGAGATCTGAGGCCTGATGAAGAATGTCCAGGCTGCCTCTGGGAGGCTGGGGACACTGCTGAACCTATCCCACTGTTAAAAAAAGCAGCTGAAGGTTCAGAGAGGAGGGATGTATGGGAAAAGGTTTTGTAGTTCAGACTTCAGACTCTGAAAACCACTGATGAAAACACTTAGCAAGGGATGGGGTGTGTGTGTATGTGCGTGCAGTTTTAGTCCCAAGTGTCTATATGTGTCTGTCATTTGATGCCTTACTCAATGCACAACACTTATTAAATCTGGGACCAAAATTAAGATCTCCTGCTCCAGTTTGTCCTTAATTTTTCCAGTTTTTAGTTTTCTTTTAAATGAAACAGAATTGTGTCTATGTTGCCTTCTGCTTAATAAAATGCTATTGGTGTGTGCTGGTGTTCGCTGAGCATGCCTGTCAGCTTAGGTCTCCCAGGGAATGTAAGCAGCAGGAGCTTTGTTTGTAAATCTCAGAAGGGTGGTAGGCGCTGAGAAACACTACTTAGCCAAGACCGTTGCTTATCTGGGCATGCACAGCACTAGAATATTAGACTGGCAAGTATAAAAATAAAATGGTTTCTATGTGGTTGTGATTTTTTTGGGTGTTGGTATATAAATTCCATCAAAATTGTACAGTAGTCTGTTCAGTTCACAAAATGTTCAGAGCCAGTTTTCATACCAGACAGTCCTTGCATTTACATTTTCTTGCCAGCATTTGTATTTCCTTTTCTTTGTTCTCTTCTGCAGTTTCTTATGCGGGTGTATGAACTATGTGATAGGTTCCACCTGCCATATGGAGCAAAAGTCTTGAATTTATCTGTCTTCTCTATTAAATCTCAGCTAAAAAAACCAATTTGCTGCCTTGTCTGACTTCTTCCGAGACAGTGCTGCTTCTCTAATCAGCTTTCTAACAACATCGCTTTTGTAGCAGGGGTGGGGATACAATTCGCCTCAGAGATAACAGGCATAAAAAGTCTGTAGGAATCTCATTTATCTGACTGCTTGCTCTGATTGCACATGGATGGGATGAGAAGGGTGTTCGGCCATGCTGGCATGGGAGCTGCGCCTTGTCCCTCAACCAGCCCTGAAGGGAGTATTGCCCCAAGAAAAGCAGCAAGACAGTCTGCTTTGACACCAATTGAGTGCTGAGTCCAGAGCAGACAATGATGCAAAGAAGCAGTGACCTTGTAGCTATCTCATTCGGGGTCCAGTTCCAAGACATCTGTTAAGTTAACATTGGCGGGGAGAACTGTCGGAACAAATGGCTTGGAAACGAGGTGCCATAGCGGGAAAAAACCTGATGCTATATAACACTGATGGTCAAAAAAAACCCCAACAAAATCTTCTTAAACCCCATACACCCTCCCTCCCTTTGCAGCTACGACATGCTCTGTCATTGTCAGTGTCTCCCATGCACGGGGTGATGAATCGCCATTTTAGGCAGGCGGTTTATGGCTCATAAATACTTGGGTGTGTCAGACTGTAATGGATCCCTTAGGAATGACAGTACTGTTTGGACGGTGGCTGAACACATCCCTCTGAATTCCCATCCCTTCAGCATAGAAAATGGATTTTAATGGTCACAAACAGATGGTGTTCATGAAAGGGAGAAAAAAAAAAATCAGATTATAGCCCATGTCAGACAGGGTGGAGAAAATAATCTGCTATATTTAAAGCTTTATTTCATTAGAAACAAGAACATAGATTCCAGCAGTTCTGGTACAATAAAAAAAAATTTTAAAAATCTCACTATTATTACAAGCAGTAAGTGGATCTCAAAAGACAAAGCAGTTCAGGTCAAACTAGGTAGAAGAATATAAACTCCAAGAGCAAGGTTATCTTTTAGCTTGCTTTTTGTCTTGTTTGTTTTGTTCAAATCAGCAGGGTTTGATTGCCCTGATTCAGCTGTCAGGCAGCAGAAAGAATTAAACCAAAGTGTCCCGAATCCCAGGAGAATGTAATTAACAGCACCTCAACTTTGTGAGCATTATCTAAGTACCTTTGAATTGTAATCATTTGCATTTATTAGAAAGCCAGGGAAAAGTATATTCCGTCTTGAATAACCCTGAAATAATTATTTCAAACAGGATACCTGGCTAAAAAAAAACCACTGATCCTAGCAACTTTGGCTCAGATGGTTGTTCAAGCCTCTGGAGAGCACATAAACGCCCATTAATGCATACTTCATGTGTAATATAGTAATATATACAAGGCCTATTATTGACTGAGACTCAGACACACGAGACTTAAATTTTACTGTAGACACTTAACTCTGTGAGTGTGATCTATAAAAAAAATCCATATAGTGCCTTAGATGTTTGTTTCCATTATCATCTGCAATCACTATCAGCAAATGCACCGAGAGTTCTGAGAGTAGGGACTGGAGCCCGTAACATGCAGTTCTTTGCAGTTTATGGTGGCAGATTTGCCGAGGCTGCATTCTCTATCTGATCCTTTGAATCCTACGTTCCTGCCTTTATACGTGCCCAGTTTCAAAAAGGGTTAAATACTGTCTTTGTTCTTCCACTTTACCCAGCACAGTGCATGAAGTATGTCTTCCAAGTGCCAGGTGCTCTTCTGAATGCCATTGCCTTAATAGCACATGGGAAGCTTAAAGGTGAATGACAGCAGTTCCTCCTTGGGCCATGTTTTAAAAAGTGAAGATATGCATATATAAAGGGATAACAGGTATCCAAGTGTATTTGTAGACTTTGTGTGAGGAATCTTTCTTCTGCACTGGCATCTCTCACAGGGTGGCAGAAAAATTCACAGCCTTCTTTTCACTCTTCTCCCCTAAGTGTGACATATTATGAAACTAAATTTCTAAGTGCTTAACACTGTGTAGAGATTTTAGACTGTGACATCTGTTCCTAGCATCCAGTGTCTAAACCCTCCTATATTTCCAGCCTGGTGTGTGTTGACCTCTGGAGTCAAAAGGGAGGTAAAATATTTTTGCCTACTCTTGACATCAGACAAAGCTTTCAGTAAAGAACTTGCAGGGCTTGAAATCAAAGGAGATCTGAAATGGGACCTCGGATTACCAGATTAGCAGGAGTGGTCTTGCTTCCCCTGTGCGTTGCTGCAGTGCCCTGCGATACCTGACTGATGTGTGGAAAGGTCCAGCGCTGTCCTGTTACAGCTTGACTGAGCAGTGATTAGGTTTTCATTCCTGAACATGTCATCTATGAGAACTGCACGCCATTTCCTTGATATAAGAGGTAAAATCAGAGGAAGGGTGTGATTAAACTTCTGAAGTGATTGATTTAGCCAGTTGCTGTGGTGCTGGCTGGTGGCCAGCAACACTGGGAAGCTGCAGTGGGCAGCCTGGAAGTACAGGAAGCACAAAGACGTGGAGGAAGCAGATAATGAGCAAATAAATTGAATGACATATGTGAAAATGAAAGAAATACATGTTCTGAAGACACAGTGTTCTTTGCCATAATATTTTACATGAATCCTCTTGTAGGGTGGATAATGGCATAAAGGGGAAAATTAACTTCCAGATTGAAAACAAAAAGTGCAAAAGATTTTTTTTTGTGGAATGACTGAGGGATCTTTATGCTCTCTAAAAGAGCACAAAGATTTAGCCTCCAACTGCCTCTGCAGGGAGCCATAAGATGCAACTGGGACCTCAGGGCTGTCGAGTTTGTACCAGAGGGTCTTAATTTCTTTACAGGGCTTTTTGTGAGACTTGCAATAGACAAAGACCCAATATTCGTCTCTCTGGCCCTGAACCAAGAGTGTTATAGTTGATTCTCCATCTTACTAACCTCCTCTGAGCTCCACTGGGAGCTAGTTACTGACATTTGCACTGTGCATGGAATGTGAGTATCAGTGTGTTAAATCAGCACTAGCTTACAGTGTTGCCAGCTCCTATTTTTTATGAAGAAATAATCACAATGTCTGAAATAGTGCTTAAAGCCTATGCTTCTGGATCTGTGTGACTATGAGTATTTCAAAATTCCTTAAAGAAGGAAAGAAAGGAAAGCAGAAGGAGTTGAAAATATGAACCAAATGCAAAATATTGAAAGAGAACTGAACAATATAAAATTGAATATTTTTTTAAAGCTTGTGATTTTTGTGTCATGGCCAATCACTTTTCAATGCTAGGGTTTGGCAAAAGTGGAAAAATCACAGAAAAGTGTGGATGACATTTCTTGTAGATCTTTCTAAGGGAAGAAAGGACTGAGGAACAAAGGGGACATGAGAAGGTCTTTGTCTCTTTCTCAGTGGGTGAACATGCCTGTCATTGTCTGAAACAGAAGGCAGTAGTGTATGCCTGGTGGCCTTCAGAGCTTCAGGCCATTTGGATGATTATTGAACCGCCATGGCTGGAGCCTGGGAGAACAGTCCGTGTTGGGTAATAACTGCAAGGCTGGTCTGTGTGATCTGGGCAGCTGTCCCTTCCAGGCTGCATGGAGACAACTGACTCGTTTCACTGAGCGCCCCTCTGATGGTAATAACTTCTAGTCCCAGCTAGCTGAAAATGGATGGAAAGTGGTGACCTGGAGGTGAAAGGTGCCATATCCCATTCCAACACCCTGAGTCACTGGTGTTCTCTTTACAATGAGCTTTCTGTGCCACGTTGAGGGATGCTTTTTCTTTGCTGCTTTCTAGCACTGCCTGTGAGCTGTGGTTAAAACAAATGAACTGCTTTCTGCAAACTCTTCCCCTATGGCCCCTTGTTTATTTTAAAGGGCATTGTAGCACACAATGTGTAGCCTAGGACTGTATTGCTAATTACAAGTATCACCTTGCTTTGGCTTCTCTCACCTCGAAAAGTCAGATCTTTGCTAAAGCCCGGAGCCTGTGCAGCTCATACCAGAGTGTGTGTTGTGGCCTACCAGACATGAGTGAACATAGGCTGTCAGTTCAATGCAGATTATTTCTGTTTCACACTTTGTCCCATTTTTACAGCAACGTGGATCAGTAATTCCTGGAAGTTCATAGTATTTCAGTTAAGGAAGTGACTTGTATACACATAAAAGAGCTACTGTTTGTAATGTGTTGAACTAGCCTGTAAGGTTTGTAATGTTTATAATTTCCTGGAGACTACATAGTTTAATACTGCCCATGTATGAAAAGGAGCAGAGAAGCCTGTCTATTTAACTGACACTACTCTAGTCGAGGTCAATGGCAAGAGTGTACTGATGACTGAGGTGTTTACATGCATATGGAAATGTAGATCATTATTTCTGCAAGCACCATTCAGCTCCACTATTGTGCAGCTCTCCACCTTATCTAGGGTACCACATATTAGACAGATACGGTATGTATGTCAGCGTAGGATAGACTTATTGTGAGAAATCTACAGCACACAAGCTGCATTAACAGCACGGTATTAGCTGAAACTCCTTCCCTCACCACTCCAAAACCATGAAACATGTGTTAATTAAAGTGAGAAGAATCAGGAAGGACTGCGTGAAACTCCCTTGTACCATCTCCCCTTAATTGTGCTTTACATTCTTCTATTCTGCATGTTGCCTGAATAACAACACTGAAGCACTAATCCTTGTGCATATTTGCTCTGACCAGTTAAAACAATGCCTAGCTGCTATTTATTTTTGTGAAATGAATGTAGACCTCTGTAGGGACCTTGTGCCTCAGTGTTTTGCAGCAAAGGTCAGGATTCTATTCATAAGACTTCCAAAGTGTTATTGTTAAAACATCTCTTTGCTATGTCACTGTTTTCCCTTTCCTCTCCTCATTCAAAATAATACATTGTCATCAGTGACTTACAACATTCTCCTTCTAAGTGCAGTGTATCCACTTCTCCTTGGTATTTTTCCCAAGCTTCCTTCCTATTTGAACAAAGAATTGTTTTAGTCAGATGGGACCCAAATATTGGTAGCCTTGCTATCATGAAAAAAAAATAAAAATCACTCTGTTTTATGCAATGATTTATAAACACTGTAGTTTTATCGCTGTTGTGAGCTGCAGCACTGTGATTTGTTATAACAAAAAAGTTATGTTCTAATATGGGCATTTTTGCAATGTTTGCTCTGACTTTTATCGGAGGCTTTCTATGGCTAATCTGCTCCAAAACTTTAGGCTTTTAATATATTAGTCCGTTTATGAATCCCTATAAATGTCACTTCAGGAAGAAGGGTGAAAGGGAGGAAGGTGTGCTATTATAATTCAGTAATGGTGTGCACAACTAGTCCAAGCACTCATAACTGAAGGTTGTAACTTACAACTTATGTCTTCATTTCAGACATCTTTAACTTGACATTTAATTCTTTGCTCCATGACATTTGAAGTCCAAAAGATCCATAAGATCATTCAAAATTACATTTTCAGTGATTTGGACTCTCAGTTTTTACTTATCCAGTCTTTACACTTGAGCCTGCTGTGTTGTCTCTGACCATATCATGTCTTACAGTAAAGTCACCAGTCCCCCATCTGAGCACACTGAGGGATGTTGAAATGAAAACTTGCCCACCGCATGCCAGAAATTAATCATCTGCATTGTTAACCTACTTATTTCTTCAGATTTATCTGTCTTTACAGCTTGAAACTATTGGTTCTTGTTACAGTTTCTTCTACTACATCAACAAATCTTTATTTGTCTCTTGTGAGACCATTTAATCACTGTAACCATGTTACCTCTCAGTCTTCATTATGATAAATTGAACAAAGATCTGTAGGTGTCTTAGTAAGGCAAGGTATACTTTATGTGCTTCTTATAGCACTCCTATGAAATTACTAGCATGGTTTCTGGAGGGAATAATTACTTTGTGATCACAGTGTCTGGCAAGCTCCTTCCCATTCTTTTCCTCATATTTTACTAAATCTTTGGCCAGTTTAAGTCCAAACTGTCAGAGGGGTAACAGTCACGAAGTCATTACAGTCTGCATATTTAAACTTTTACGAAAGTTGTTTTGCTCCTGCAAAAGGAAAGGCACCTAGAGCTCAGCCAACTGGCTATCCAGCACATGTCCCTAGGCTGCTCACCCACCACTGCCTAAGCTCTTTCCGCAGGGTGATAGTGAGGAAACAACAAACACATTAGGGGCAGAACTGGGCTATTGGATAAGTGGCAGATGAATAAAGAAACAAAGGATGCAATTTTATAGGAAACCATCTTTCCTAAATTGTTTCATGAGCTGCAGAATTAATCCCAAACTTCAGGCATCACTACTGGATGGAGTGCTCCCTGCCCAGGAGAGATTTTCCTGTAAGTCAGATGTAGTAGGTGTTATAAAATTAAAGATGCCAACTACATCAATTATTATTTGCATCCTGGGAATATATATGCTACTTTGGGATTTTTATATTTCTATGCCTATGAATTTGAGCTTGTTTTTTAATACTAGTGAACACATTATGATTATTTGGCTAGAAATGTGGTCTGCGTTATACAACACTCTACAGTGCTATCAATAGAAGTCACGCAGGCTGAAGCATTCAAGACATTTCTCTGTCATGATATGTTTCTGCTATAACACAAATGGAATAAAATACTCCAACCAGCTCTGACAGTCAGCCACCTCTGGTAAGTAATGTATTTTGTGATGATTTTTACCAATCCTACCATGTTAGGAATTATTGTCCTGCCCGTTGCCCTAAACAATTAGTAACACAAATTCCAATATCCTGCCCCATCATACTGACAACCCACCAATTATATATCTAAATGTACAGACTCACAAGATAGGCTATCATCTCTTGGAAGAAGCAATTGCAGGACAATGTGTGTCAGCTGGAAGATGAAAGGCCTCGTGCTAGTTCAAAGAGTTGAGTTTCAAATCTCACAATCTGTCATGTCAGTGACTTTGGGATTAATGGCCACCTGAGATCAAGATGATTTGCCTAGAAACGTTAATGATGGTACAGTACATTGTGTAAGGGTCAGGCATGTATGACTGGTGATTGGTATTCATGCAGCTCAGGGGAGGACTATCAGGCATCTGGGAACGGGCGAAAAAGAAAGCATGTAAAAATATGTTTCCTTGTAATTTTAGACAATTTATAGACCTCTAACTATATTTCCTTTATGCTTGCATTTTTCAAAGAAAAATTCTTTTAAGAAGCCTTGCAGTGGTATGAAATTAAACTTTTACTTGCAGAGGGTTTGGCTGATTCAAAGATCATTAATAACTATTTTAATCACTAAAGGAAATGCACATATCATTGATATTATGCAAAACCAAAATGAACCATGTTTTCTGCCACAGAGAAAGTGTTCTTGACAGGTTTTATCTAGCAAATTATATTACATATGTATATTTTTATATATATGACAGCATATAAATACAAATATAAATATATAATAGAGATATAAAATATAACCGAA
>WUAM01000431.1:57731436-57744144 GCA_024336885.1 Actenoides hombroni | reverse complement strand
ATTTTTAAATGACATCAGATTTCTAGCTGCAGAGGCATTTTTATTTAGCATTTGAAGTCATCCTGAGTTTGTTTTGTCTGAGTGGTTAACAGAACAGTTGCAAGGAGGTAGCCAGAGTTGGCATATTATGTGCAGTAAACTAAAACTGTGAACGGTGCAGTAGTATAAAACAGTGGAGTTACTGCAACCATAGATAAGGGAAATTATGCTGAAACTAATGGCTTTATTTGTTCTCTGTAATAGTTCCTCAGCTGAGGTAAATTTGCATCACTCCATCACCATTAGATAAACCAGACCAATTTTTCTATGGAGGATATAGCAGAACACAGGAGCGTGCCACATCTGTGTGGCTGTTCACTGCCCACAGTGTGCACGTACTGCTTCAGGGAGAGCTGCTTGGAGTGGCCCAAAGCAGGGCCAGGGAGCAAGTGAGGGGTTTAGTGGTGTGGACTAGCAGAAGCCCATTTCTGGGGTTTATTCTCTTTTATTTCAGCAGTACCAGAGGCTCTACAGGGGGCTACATGAGGAAAACTGGATCCCACATTCACTTTTGTCCTCGAAACTTTAAGCAATGGAAAATCTGTTTTACATCTAATAACTAGTGGTTTGTTACCTTCACTGAACTTCACAGTTCAAGCCTGAATTTGTTGAACTTCATCTTCCAACTACTGTGTCTTGTTAGGGATTATTTTTGCTATATCACTTCCTCACTATAAATTCATATAGGCTGTAATCAAGTAATTTCTTAACTTCTAGAATGAACTTAAATAGATTATGTTTCTTCAGTCTCCACCTAACAGCTGTATTTTCCTACTTTGATCATGCTCCCCTAAGCCCTTTGTAGATTTTCAGCCTCCCTTTTTGAAGTGTGAATTCCCGCAAAGGACACTGTGTTCTAGCAATGAGCTCACTGACAACATAGGCAGAGAAGGTACCATCTCTTTGCCGCTAAGTATTATTTCCCTGCTTCTTCATCCAAAAATCTCTTATGCTTTTAAATATGAGCTGTTCTGCTCAATTAGCTGTCTTGTAGAGCCCCGAGGCAGTTCCCCATTGCGGAGGGCTGATCTCCATTCTTTCTTCCCAGCTGCCCAAGCTTTTGTTTTGAAAACACATTTTGCTTGACTGGGCATGGTGTACAGAGCAGACAAATTGCTCTGACTGCTCTTCTAACCTTTGTGATACCTGCATATTTGATCAGCAGTTTTGAACTTATTTTCAGATGATTAATGAAAAGTATGTTTCTGCACTTGTAGCTTCCCCACTCTTAATTTTCACTTCAAAGATACTATGAAAAAAAATAAATCTTTTAAACACTAGGCCCCAAAATATTACATACGTTATTACTCATCTTTAAAAGTTTAGAGTGATACTTAGCTGGTGTTTGGGAAAAATTAGTCTTTTTTATTTGTTTTAAATTCACAAGAGAATAAAAAGCTTTCCATTTCTCTTAATCCTTCTAAGAGAAGGTTGGCAGGTGTTGTGAAGACAGAAGAAAAAGACATAGGTAATAACTTCCCTGTGTAGTACATCTTCTAGCTAGAATGCTCCTTGGTCTTGCTCCACACTACATACTATGTGCAATGCAAATCTTAAATGTTGTGAGCTAGCTATGATTTCAGAGGGTGACCAATCATAAAGAACTTGACACAAGATGAAGTTTTCCTTTTGTACACTCAAAAGTAAGCTCTTCAAGACTTGTTCTCTGAAAATACAAAGAAGCCTGCACAAAAATTAAAGCCCAGTTAAAACCTTTCTTTTAAGCACCAGTCTCAATTAAAGGAAGCTTGATTTCACTCCATGTTCTCTGGAAAGACCATCTCTACTAAGCCATCTTCACATGTTGCTCACTGATTAGATGCTTCTTTGTATTTGGATATATATTAAAAGAAAGAACTGATTTTCCCCACCTTTTGTAATTTACACAGGTCACAGAACCATAAGCCATAAAACCAGCACAAAGCCTCATAGTAAAATGCCTACAGTTTACTATACAGTTACTCAGTTTAAAAAATCAGGTCACTATAAGTTATTGTTTTCTTAAGATATATAGACGCCTGTAAAAATTAGTTCATTAGCATCATTCTCTAGTGTTTTTCTTCCTCTCTGTCTCAGCAGAATTGTTGCAGTTCATTTGAAGCCAATGGCTCCCAATGAGACTTTTAAGTGGGAAGTGCGTCATACACTGTGGTATTGAATCACACTCATTTTTCTAATTATGGATGTACCAAGGCTTTTAAAAGCATGATGTGTTTTTGCTTACTGTCATGGCTTTCCCTTCTGTCTCCAAGACAGAGCAAGCCAGGTAAGGTAAACTAATTTTTTTTCTCCTGATTTTTGTTAATCTTTATCTACTTTCTATTACAGTAGCAAAGCAGGGGGACAGCGTAATGTGCAAGAGTAATCCACCTGAAAGAGATGGCACACACACTCTCAGCATTTCTCTGCTAGTGTAATGACTGATTGACATGATCAGAACAGAACTCACATGGCAGGCTCCTCTTAATGCTATCTTTAAAAAATAATGCTGCTCCCAGTGCTCTAGAGGAGTTGTGTCTCTGTCTGCCTTTGATAACATCAGCTGGGAAGCATGTATTATCTGCTAGGTTGTTAAGCACCTAACAAGTCTGAGATTCAGAATTAAGTCAAAGGAAAAAAAAAAAGATACCTCTGAAACCACTTTGCATTGTGATTTACCTGCCTGCAACCTGAGGTGCGTTGCCTCGGCCTAGAGGTATACAGAGACTAAAGCTCTCTTTAGCTGTCTTTAGATCACTAAGCTCATCCCTGTTGTAAAAAAAATGTAAGGGCTTCAGAAGAACAACTGCAGTGTAGAGAAGGGCACCCACCTCTCCTCCTACAAAAAAGACCTCCCCAACATAAACATGCAGGGAGAAGCCGGAACGACTTTGTCACAAACTGCTTGTTCCAAGTGCCCCAATGCCTCAGGAGTGTTTTGGTTAACATCCACAGGGCTCAGATCGGGAGTTTAGGATATCAAAGGCATCCTTGTGGTTGTGTGCCAATTAGCTATGGGGAGAAGATGTGTGCTTCATGTGTAAACAGCTATTCTGTCTCAGGTTTGTGGGATGAAATAGCTGTCTGATGGCTGGCTGGTAGAAAAGCATTTGTGGCGGTTTAAATGTGGGATGAAGCTGTGGCTGGAACCGTCTTTTCTTTATGGCTGATGAACACTGATGAAGGGTGGCATTGGCAATTTGTCTATAAGAAGGGCTGTTACATCAATTAGCTTCTGACTTTCATTTCACAGTTTCTACTCGTTATCTTTGATAAATGAAGGGTGCTTAGGATCAGGAGTGCCTCCTGAAATGGAAGGGCTTAACCATGACACCTGTGCGTGCAAATACAAGTTGAAATCACTGTTACAGTGCTTCATATCACCACAGTTCAACCACCTGATAAATTGCTTCACCTCAGTGCTGTGCCAGGTCATGTTTCAGTGAGCGTGACATGCATATCCTACCTGTGGGTTTAGGCAAGTGGAGTAAATTCACTCTCCTCCTTCACCACCTCATTTGCCTTCCCTCTGGTGCTTTGTGTGGCAAGATGAAATGTGTGCCACTGGACTGGATTAAAACTGAAAGCCACTTGCTACTTCCTTAATATGATGAGGACGATGTGGTGAAGGAGAACAACTTTCTGAGTTGATCAGATGTCAAGGAGTCTTAAAAAACGTTGCTCAGCTTGTGCTGAAAAGATCCACAAAACTGAAAAACAGTAATAACCCCCAAACACATCTATCACCACTCCAAATCTTCCTCTGATTAAACTGCTTGGAATTCTACTTGGCAATGATAAAGAACGGCATTTGAGAAAGGTCACAAGAAACATTTTCAAGTTCACTCGTCTGGAATAGATGTGTATTTAGATTGCTCAGTTGTAGTGTATTGATCACCACAGTCATTTCACAGCTCTGCATTTCTGGTAAGGAGGATGACTGTAGGTAGTAGACTCAAACCTGTCTGCCCCTTGCCATTCACTTTCAGCAGGGCCACAGAAGGAAGTTTCCTCATGGTATTCCCTCATGACTCCAACAGACATCCCCCATGAGGCAACTCAATGAAACTGATCCTTCCATGCAAGTGGGACAGCTTCTTGACATTAACCATGGGATAAAAGTGTGCATGTTGCTTCAGAAGAGCCAGTGTGTGGGATGACCATCCCAGCTTACCTCTTGGTAACTGTTCTTGCCTGTATTGTATGTTGCGATCCTGCAAAAAGTGTATGGTTTAGACGGAGGCAGCTGATTTTCCTGAGCTCACAAGCCATATACTGAAATCTCCAGCTGGCAAACAACTACAAGGAATGTGCCCCATGGTCCAGGATGCCAAGAGGAGGGAGAGCTCTAGGAGCAATTCACAGGCAGGAGGAGCCAGTGGCTCCCCTGGGATCCCATGGCTTCATAAGGGATGGGACTGTGCTGGGATGACAACTGAATGCAGAGAAACTTAGTGATATTAACAGTGACGGACCCTACTCCACCAGGACTGAATTAATCAGCAGCCCCTGAGCCCATACAGTGGCTGTGGCCATGCAGTGGCACACTGACTGGAAAGTGTGGCCACTAACAGATGTGTTAGTGCATCACTTCTTTGAATATCTGTCTACAGCCAAGGAACCTCTGCGTGCCAACACCTATAGATTTAAAGAGTGCTCCTCCTGCTTTTTAAAACACAACCAATTTTCTCTCCAGCCCCCACAAACTCTTTTTAACAGTCTAGCTCTATCCAGCTTTTTGCTACTCTGGCTTTGGTATACAAAGAATAAATCCCAGCTTCCTACCAAAGGCCTGAGAACTCAGGCTTATGTGTATGAGGAGCTCTTTGAAGAAAAGGTAGTGCACTTGAGCTACTGAAGTTATGACTTGGCCATCAGATGAAGTGGTTGCAGACAAATCTGTGGAAAATTCTGTTTTGTATTTTCTCTCTTCAGTGTTAACACTGCAGCACTGGAGCCTGAGAACGGAGAATGGAGCAGCTGAGCTGCAGAACTACAACCCAAGATGGTTCACGGTGTTCTAGGTCGCCTTAGTCAGCACTAATAGAATTCCTGCCAAACCAAATTACTCCCACCCAAACCTGAATTAATTTGCCTCTATAGCAGTAACTTTTTGCTCCGTCTCAATACAAATAGAGGGAAAAATTATTTTACCAAGTAAATCTCTATACTTATCTGCCTCCAGGGTTTCACTATTGGCCGCCTATAGCTAGATACTTAAGTACACATTTCAAACCACTAGCTCAACATTTTCAAATACACATTCCTCTTGTTTTGACTTAGGTATTTATTGTCATTGGACATCTAGTAGTAAATACCAGAGAGAGTATCCATACTTTTATTAAAAGTTTAAATGCCTCTTGGAAGAAAAGGAACAAAGGCTGTCATATGCTGTGGATGCGTTTTGGGTTTAAGTCTCCTGATCTTCCAAGTAGAAAGCTGTCTCACTGAGGTGGATGGATTTATGTGAAGAACATTCTGTAGAAATTGAGGTCCAATGGATTTAATCAGTGTAGCAGAGATAGTGGGCAGCAAAGAAGTAGGAACTTGCTCACCAAGTCTCCATGTTTGAACTGTAGGGCAGGGCTAAAACTGCCAAAAATCATGCCACTTTGTACAAACGTCTGCTTTGCACACACATCTCAGCTTTTCCACAGGAGCTGTCCTGACAGCAGATTCCCAGTTTTACACTTGTTGGCAGCAAGCTTAGTGCATACAGGGGAACAATGCGGAGAAACAATCTTATTCCTTTGCATCATACTTGAACTGTCAAGTCCTGGTGCACATAATTCCCATCACCTGCACAGAGCAAAGACTAAATGGAAATTATGTCTTACTGGATCAAATGTTATCTTTTTACTCCTTTCCATCTTTCTTATTGGTAATAATAAAAAAAGGAACTTGTCCTTTAAGTGACAAACTTTCTCATATTGTCAAAAGTCATTGTTCAGGCCTTTGCTGAAAGCTATAGATGACTTTGTGGGACATTTTTGAGAAAAAGAAGAGAGACTGTCCTGTGTTAATAATCACAGCGGTGTGGGTAGCATGGAGTGTACAAGGAAACATATTTAAAGTAACAGTGCAGGAAAATCTGTTAGCTGTGTTTTTTCACTTTATCATCTAAATCCTCCAGTATAAGAGGAAAGATGAAAAATATGTCTCTTCTCCTTGTGATATCTCGCTCATTAAGACATCTTCTCCTGTTCATTGTACGTAGGGTTTAACCCCAAGGTGTTTTCCATAAGAAAAGACTTGGGAGTCTTGGACTGGAGAAGAGGAAATTCTGCTGTAAGACAAACAGGGATGTGTAATAACCCTTAAACCTTCCTGAAGTTCTTATCCTAATCTTACTATTCCAGATAATTTTTGGTGGAGTGCTTTATAGCTTTGGAGACCAGAAGAGATCACTGTCTTTCTCATGTCATGCTTTCCATAGCACACAGTGCTAGAAAGGTTGTCTTGTTGCCTCAGGACTAAGCACATGGTTATGGCTGAACCAGAAGAATTTGTTTCCCAGTTCAGAGCCTGGTGAAACTGTGATATAATGGCACAAATCACACTTCTTCTTTAGGTTCCTTTTGGAACAAGATTCTTGGGTAGTCTCTTCTTCTCTGAAAATGTTTGTACATCAAGGCTTAAAATGCTTAATGGTGTTATTTGAAAATCTTTTAAATTCACTTATATGGACAGGAAATTGAAAAATTACATAGTATCAGCAAGAGCACTAGAATAAGGCAAAATAGGACATCCAGACTGGTACACTCTGAAGTTCAATATGTGAGATTAGAAAATTAATTTTACATATGTTTGTTGCTGCACAATCCAGGGAATGGTGACAAGTGGAACATAGTCAGTCCAGCGAGAAATACCAAGAGAAATACCAAGGGGAGCCAGGAAAGTGTTGTCAGGCAGCAATGACATCAGCCTGCAAGCATTACCAGCCTCCCTCCATCATGTCCACAGCTCCAAATCACCACTTTGCAAAGGGCCACCACTCCCTTCCTGTTGAATCACTGTACACATGACCAGCTCTAGAAGTTGTTTGGTTTTTATTTTATCCGGTTTACAAGAATGTGTTGTGACTACCTAACACCTAGTGTTGAATATGCAAGTGATTTGTTTATATGAACAGAATAGTCGGCATTTCAGATAGATTCCCTTCCTGCCTCACTGTGGTACTCCCTTCAATTTTGCTTGTTTTCTCCAGAACTTGCTTAAAAGATGAAGGCTTCTGTTCTGATGTCTAGATCATCCTCACCACAATGTGGTTTGTCGCCTCATGCTTTTGGACTATAGCGACTCCTGCAACTTGTTTCTCCAGGCTGCTTTTGAGAGTGTATATATTATCTGAATTCCTTAGTAAAGAATCTGTCACTGTGTGGGTCAAATGGATGAGGAAACTGGTGGCTAACTAATGGTTTTTGCTTGGTTGGCTTGTTCATTTCACAAATAGTAGAAAATGTTCTTCAGTCAGTGATGGATTTTTTTTCAGAGTTTAAAAATGTTAGAAATTACTGTGTGAGAAGTGTAATTTAATCTTCCCAAAGGAGACACTGGCCTTCAGTTTTCAGATATTGCTTTAAATATGCCTAAAAACCACCAATGGTTAAATAGTACTGCTTCCAAGAATGTTTTGATGGCTTACAAAGGTCAAACTAAAGGTTAGTTTAACTATTTTAAGTTGCATAACCTTCAAAAGACAGCGACAGCTGAAATAACTCAGTAATTTTATGTAGCAATCAATATAATGGCTAGAAAAGCATGAGAAGGGATATGTAATTTTCAGAACTCACTGTAAAAAAACAGAAGTAATTTTTTTTTTGAAAGAGATGTATTTTTACTTTGGAATAGATAATGTGATTTTCTATAACATTGGAAAAAACTCATTGAAGACAAACTACTTCAATTTTGCCATGAGGCAAACTCAGCAAAGTCAATTCTGTTGTCCTCATTGACAGTTATTGAATTATATTGGAGTACAGCTAGAGCATCCTTCTGTTTTTACACTGGAATAGCTCACACAAGTTAGTATTACCATTTGTTAACATTATTCCAGGTAAGCAATATGAAAAGTAGGTTCTTTCACTGATTTTTGTATCCAGTTTCAATGGGGATTAAAATCACAGGCACTCTATCAGAAGTTGTTTTTTTCATTCTTTGTATCTACCAAGCAGCATCTTGTCATGTAAGCACTCTCATCATTTTGAGGTGAACTTGTTCAAGCCTGAGTCTTGACAAAGGTAGGAATTTCAAGCCTGTGCTTAAAATAAATAAATAGATAAAAATAGCAGAGTCAAATATGTTGTTGACTGAAAGATGATCTTGTAACCACAGCTATGCTTTTGGGTTTGGAAACCTTGTGGTCCCTCCTGTTTCTTCTGTAATTGTCCTGAGACGTCTTTCACCTGCTTGATTCTGCCCTCCCTTAACCCTTACTGCTGCCTTAGTCTGAAGAGAGCTACATTTTGAGTCTGTCATTTTCTCAGATCTCTTTGCTACTTAAAGTATCTGCCTTTTAAGAACGAGGATATCATATTTATTTGTGTCTGATATTACAGTGACAGATGGCATAAAAATAGACACAATTTTCTGTATGAATTGCATGTGAACATTTGAGTGCACACTTTATCTCCTTTGCAGTTTTTATAAACACCCTAGAAAAATTATAGCAGAAAAACATTAAGAATAGAACATTTTAAAAATATGGAAAGAATTCATTATTAAAAATAAGAATTAGTGCAAATATAAACTTCTGAGTTCACTGAAATGGAATCTAACATGGACCATGTCTTAATCTTCCCTTGTCTTCCAAAATAGCTTTGAACACGTGTTCCAAAAATCACTTGAACTCTATTAATGTGTTTGAAAGAAATACGTGAAATAGTTAATTTTTTAATTTACTTTTTTTTATTTGGACAATCCTAGGGTTTGTTTCTTTGTCTTTTAATTCCAAAATTAGAACTTAAATAAATCTAATTAATCAATCAATAAACTGATATATAAAACTTAATTTACTTTCTCCAGAGATTGGGCAGTCTTACATTTTATTTTAAACCACTGAGCTTATTTGTAACAAAAAATTATTTTCCCCTCTTTGAAGAAATTAAATATTTGCTGGATCAGCATTATTTTTTTCCTAACTGCTGTTGACTCGAATCAGTATTTGAGGGAATTATTTTTTTAATTATTTGTCAAATTTTATCCAGCTGTAATTTGAATATACTAGCCTTTGTTGTCTTATGCATCAGCCTAACCAGTTAATTATTCCTGGAAGTTTGCCATTGTTAAAATTAATTTAGTATTGATTCATCCATATTTTTTTCAAATGCATATTTAAATTATATGCTTCTTTCTTTAGTCATTGAATGGAGCAATTAATGGCTTCCATGAGCTTTGTCCTTCATAAATATAATTAAAAATTCACCCCTTCAAATGGAAATTGAGCTTCATAGAGCTTATTCTGTCGTGACACAATTACTGCTGTTTTCCTGTTCCAGCTCCTGGGGGATGTATATCCATTAAATAGTCATTAGATAGAAATGCACGATCAACTCCTCAGCAGGACCAAGAACCCACTCACCAAACCATGGGAGCACTCCAGGTTACAGGCTAAATGCAGATACTTTTTTACTTGCTCTCTTTCCCTGACTTTATTGATCTATTTCTCCTTACTTCATGCTGATGTGGCTTTGGTGCACTAACATTAGCACTGCTGAGTAAACCCCATGATATACTGGATTGGGCTGCCTTCAGCTAGATCTGCATTAATAAATTAAATGGATTTAAAATCTTCCTGGGTACTGAAGTCAACTGGCCCACAGAATATCCCACATCTACAGTAGCAGATTTTTTTACCCAGCAGCAAGGTGACTGCATGCACACTGCCTATTAGAAAAGGTCCCTTGAACCCTCCAACTCTCAAACCATGCTCAGGGATTGCTTGGAAGAAAGCTGCTTGATGTGGGTCTGTCTCATGCCATTGGTCATCCTCAGAGTTTATTAGTCTAGATAAATCTATCCCAATGGCCAGAAATATTTCCATGCACCATTTAATTTACTAATGAAAATCTTGGACGCTTCACCATACTAGGAGACAAGGCTGACAACTGGCAAGCCCCATGCTGCTGAGGTGCCTTGCAGAATCAAGATGGCTTTTAGGTAGGAATGGTTGTGAAAATGCTTGTCATTAGGGACTTACAATTAAAATTGGCCTTTGGGAGATTTTTTAATATTTTTTTTGGTATGGATTTCTTTCTTGGATGCAACTAACTAAATGTAACCTAGGAGTCCTTGGCCTCATTGGTCTTCCAAGAAAATTTCACAGTGAGAATGCAAGGCACTTCAGAGTACCTGAAGAGGAATGGCTAAACTTAGAGACAGGGCTGTGGTTTATTCCTTATACTGCCTTAGCCACTGCCATGAGGTTTATGTGAGCGGGAACACTTGACCAGACAGCAGATAGCGATAGTGTCCACAGAGGGGAGCACCCTGTATGAACACTTATTAAATGGCTACTGAACTGCCCACAAGTTTTTCCATTTTTTTCAGATCTCTTCTTTGTCTTCTGAGAGGTGGATGCATCCTTCATGGGATGCTAGTGCATGTCTACAATGTAGTAAGTCACTATACTATGGGGAGCTTGCTGGGCAGTCTGTGAGATAAGCCTTTATAACATCTGATGAATCCAGCTGGAGAGATTATGAATCATGAAACTGCTGTTAATAAAACACTGTTTACTTAGGTTTTTCCAGTATTGTGCTGAGAGTGGGAGGTGGTACAGTCTTCAGAAACCTGACTTTTTCAGTGAGCTGATATAGTTCAGAAATGAATCTTAGAAGGTGCAACTCACAAAAAATCCCCAAACAATGCAACTTCTACTACAGCTGTTTCCTTTTGACCAAGAGCCTGTTTTACTCCACAAACAGCTTTTTTGTTGACTGACATGCAGTTAGACTTAAGATAGGTCTTTAGGTTACCATCTTCAGCTTTCATTTTGTTTCTACATTTCCTCTAGTTTCTGTATAAGTAGCTCAAGCTACTCACATAATCTCAGGCTGATAATCAAGAAGTGTGAAAGAGCTAGATCTGTCTTTTTAATTAGATGATTTGTATTTCTTTGTAGAGAAAGCAGAGCTCTTCAACACAAAGTTAACCATTAGTGTTTATTATGGTTGGATCTCCCTTGGAGCTTTCTGTTGCCTGAGCTAAAATTTCAAGATAGCAAATGCCATGTTTTATTTTCAGATAAAATCAGAAACAGAAAGAAGGAAAGGGTTAAAACCTTTCATTGATCAGGAAGTTAAATGGAGTTACATATGCTGGGTTTATTTATGAAGGGGAGAAAAGGAAAGAAAACAATTTATGCAAGAAATCTCTTTGCTTAATCTTTCTATGTCTTTCTAATTATTTGTTCCCACTTCTCTCTCACTTTGCCTTCCCAAAATGGAATGGCTTTTTGTAATTGTTTTGGAAGAAAAACAGCAAGAGGTAAAAACCTCTTAACCTTGATTCTGAATCAGTTCACAATGCAGGGAATCTAGCCACGGCTGTTCTCTGGGTTCTTATAGTAGATGGCACAAAAATGTCAGTAGAAATTGATACAGCTACTGCATTTTAGTTTTGCATATCCTCTTTCTGTATCCCAGGATGTCCCTATAGACTGAAATATTGTGGGTTTTCTCAAAAGGAGTAGTTTTGCCCACTGATTTAATGGGGAAGATTTACAACCAAGCAGTGAGTATAGGTGATTTCCAGTGTTTGTGAAGACTTCATAATGTAAAAGTCCAAGCTGCAACACAGCTCTGGATCCTATCTCTAGTTTTAAGACAATATGAGAGCTTGGAAATTAACAACACTGACTTTTGTCCTGTTCAAAATCCAAGACATGTCTTCACCTCACAACACAATCTTCAAAGTAAACTTGACCCTTTCTATGAAATTCTCTCATGCATTGAGATACCAGCTTTTTGTATCCCATGGACATGGCAGGTTTCTGACTGATGCTTGGTTTAGACATACATACAAAGTGCCTGAGGCACCCGCTGAGCCTAAACAAAGAAGCCTGGGGAAGGTCTCACCATATCTATTGTCTTACACTGACATCAGCCTTTCCATTACAAAGTCCTTCAAGACCAAAAGTAATCAATAATGATGAATGTGGTTTCTTCCCTGTGTGCATCTGAGACAGATGGAGAGTCACTGTGGACAACAATAGCTTGCAAGCAAAGACCCTGACATGTTTTTTTCAAAAGAACCCTTAAAACCTTACATTAAAAAAAGGTACCAAGTTTTGTAGGGTTTTTTTCCCATATTTGCCTGCTTCATGACAGATTCCTTCAGCGAGCATGTCATGGTTTAGGGTCAGGGCAGTGCCTTAGACCTGTAACAGACTCTCTCTGTTAACCCCCTCCCTCACCAAAGGGGAAGAGAAAGGGAATAAGGGAGAGAGAGCGATTAGAAAAGGAAACTAGAACAGCTTGAATGAAAATTAATAATAATGGAATATATACAATATACACAAACCCAATATCAAACGCAACCTTCCTGATGGCAATTACATCACCGTCACCACTGATACTGTGAAACAGGCTCTGGGGGAGTCACAGACTGGGCTCAGCAGCAGATGGGAGCTGTGTTCAGGAGCTGGATTCTGGTACCAGATTCAGGAACACACAGATTGGGATCGAAGGC
>WUAM01000431.1:57720162-57731132 GCA_024336885.1 Actenoides hombroni | reverse complement strand
GGTGTTATCCCTGCTAGAAGCAGACACTGTCTGTGAGAACAGGCTGCTAACTTCAGACAGTGCAGTTAGTTAGAAGAGACTGAGCTGGAAAGTAAAATCACTGAACAGAATTAGTTCTGTTCTCACTCAAACAAGGACAGAGCAGTAACTGCATTTCCTACTTGCTGCCACTGAGCAGCATCCCTCTCTCCAAGAAATGGCAGACAGTTTTTCTGCGTGATTCTCTCGCTCTGCATTCCCCTTTCTTTCCAGACTCCCATCTCCCAAGCTCACTTTACCCCTTTCTCCATAGGTTTCCTCTCTTGCTTATGCTGTCTGCTTCCCAGCATCCTCATTTACAGAGGCATCATATACCTGGAAATAAATGCCTCAGTTGATCTTAGAAAGAAACTGGTTGTGGACTATGCTGCATTTTAAACATCCTTACATATAGCTCTGTTCTGTTAAGGTCAGATGGAGGAAGCAGTCCCACAGTGTCACATCCTCAAAGAGACTGAAAGTATCACCATGATGAGCACGGATGTAAGAAAGCAGTCTTGTTGAGGGGCCAGGAGGTTGGCTTCACGTTGTGAGCAGATGCTGCATACACTGTATCCCATCCCCACCTGCTCACATTTGTTCCACCCACAGCACATCTCCCCTTTGGCAGAGGTATATACCAGTCCCTCTGATAAATGCAAAAAGAAGGGAAATCAAAGCAGACTGGAAATGGTCAGAACTTGATTTTGTATTGGTTTTGTTTGTCAGTCACCTTAGAGTTTTCTTGTGATGCCAGTACAGGTACAGCCAGGTAGGTGGGAGGGATGTTGATGAGTCACTAGTGGTACTTGTAAAAACATTTACAGTAGCATTCACCTAAGAAAATTATTTTAGTAAAACTAGGAGAAATGAGAGAATAAAACAGGAACACAAACAGAAACCTCTGAAGTTGGATTTGGCCCTCAGTTCCAATGGGATGAGAGTAGCTTTCCTGTTTCCTTGTTAGCAAAAGCCCAATATAAGCTTATTAACAGGTTTTTCTTACAATATATTAGTAATTAATCAGAAATTGTCCTAATAATATACAACATAGAGTTCAACAGATTGTGCAGTAGTAGATATAAATAGCGAACTATTACATGAAGGCCACAAGATATTTAAGTGTTTTAATTAGGATATGATGGGACTGCTTGATCTTAAGGTGTGGCTAACTTTGTTTCTGACCATAACTTTGTTTCTGATCCCCTCCGCATCAACAGGCAATCCTGTGAACTGTTCATAACTGATTGCTAAAAGGATAAATAGTAATGTTGGCATTACTACTTTGCTTTGCTTTTCTGGACAAAGACACATGCTGTCAGTCATATGCAACACCTTGGCTAAATTACTGACCAATATTACTGTCTTTATACATCACAGGGTTCGGCAGCAGGAGAGGAACCCACTGGAGACAAAACTTGGGGCATCTAATGAATGCTTCTTAATTCACAGATTCTAATTCATATGGACCACAGCTATGAGTGTGTTTCCAACCTTTCCCTTCCCCTTCCCTTCTTTCCTCAGTCTCACTGCTCGAGAAAAGCAGGCATACTCTGCCCACTTTAAGCCCCATTTCTCCCACACCAGTGGAAAGGAAAGAGGAGGGCTATCCTTTTGAATAATTTATTCCAGTCTTCCCACTTGGAGGACATGGGGAAATCAAAGGCTTCTGCAGTCAGTGGAGTTGCACTGTTGCAAATGAGGGTACTGGTTTAGCTCTGGATCAGTCTAATTCCTCCCCTCTGGATGGCCTTGAAAGAAAACAAAAGAGCACACCCAAAGACAGATTGTTTCCTTTACATTGCTAACAAAAGTGTTTGTTCTAGTAAAGAGCTGGAGAAGAGCAATTAGAGAGTTCAGGGAATATGCTAAGTGAAAATGGTTTTTTGGTTATGCTGAAGTACAGATAATTTACTAAATTGACATATTTTACTGTTTGTGGTCACTAGTGACACAGTGACCCCATTGTGGTAATGCTGGTTTGCCATGCTCTGAAAAATCCAATAACCCTTGCAGCCGCCCCAGGGAGACTGCTTGTTGCTGCACATTGAGGCCCCAGAAATGTGCTGCTTGTCTTGTAGAAGGGACTTTCCATGAAAGTCCCTGACTTTCTCCTGCTTGCTGCCACACCGGGCAGCTGCTCTGGCTACAAGGAAAGCAAACATGTCATGTCTTGCTATATGAAAGGAAAGGAATGGCAAGAGGAATGTGACCCTGAAAGTCCTTCCTGTGGGGTTTTTTTTGTTGGGTTTTTTTTTTTTGTAGCCGTTCTATAACTACAATGTGCCTAAAAGAGCCTTCATCCAAATTTGTTTGGCAAGCTAGTTATTGGTTCCAGCCCAAAAACTTTATTTTAGTATCTAATATCTGCTGATTGGAAAAGATGAAGTAGGAAAGAACAGGGTGGCCAGATGAAAGTGAGTCAAAGTAAGCTTTACTTTTAAAATAGCTCTTTCTTCATTATTTTATGTTTTATCCTAAAGCCATACCTAGTCCCAGTGCATAGATATGAGTGTTTGGATCCTCTCCTTTCACTATTCCTGTCTGAAGTTAAGCATTTTCCCTAATCCCTTGCGTCTGAAAGGGATGCCCAGGCACCAGGGTTTGTGTCAAATGACCCAGACAGCTTTCAGCAACCTTGCTGCATGGTTGGTTGTTATCCTTCCCTGAGGGTTGGTTTGTGGGAGTATGAGGTATTGTGAGCATACTGTAGCTTTGCCATTTGTGTGTGTGTGTTTGTGTGTGTGTGCACACATGCGTGTACTACAGGATGTAACAGAGGTGAGGTTGGGGGATGTGACTGTACTGTTGCAGCAACCAGCCTCTCCTAGACACATCCGTGATGCATCTGTCCATCTAGTTCAAACCAGCTGCTGCTCTGAAGCCACTGATGTTTTTCCTTCAAGGACAATCAACAGTGTTTTTTAACAGAAATAAAGGAAACCTTGAGAAGCTACTACCCTTTCCCTATTTCAGTCTGGTAGGTCCTCTAGTGTGGCCCCAGCTGTTTTCACTGTTGTCCACTGTATTTAAACAGAATTAAACAAACAAACAAAAAACCTGTACCTCTCCTAATCTCTACTGTCATTTAAAATTTCCTCTCATCCCTTGATGGCCTGCACACAGTTCTAAAACTGAGGACAACAGCTTACAAAGATGAACTCTAAAAAAAACCAAAACCCAGTGATAATCAGGTGAGAATATGCCATTATCCCTTAGGTCCTTCCCCATTCCTTTTTTTTTTTCCTGACCTCTATCCAAACCTCAGAAATTATATCTTTTGAATGTCAGCAGACTTGTGTACACTGAGGTAGCTGATTGTGGATAAAGCAGCAGGCTGAATTCCAGCATCATAGCATGCTGCTGGGTCTCCCTTTCTGTCTGCAGTGTGAGATCTACAGCTCAGCCTTCTGCAGCATGAATGGAGAGAGAGGCAATAACTTACATGGAAAGGTAATTGGTTGCTCTTGCAGATCACTGGTTTCATGCTTCTGGTAAGACATCCATCATCAACTGGTTGTCAGTTTCCATCTTAAGATAGTTTTAATGCAACGTGTATCTCCTTCCTCTGACAAAAATATTGCAGTGACCTTCTCTTGAGATGGTTACAGCCTGGGCATCATTAGCAAGATCCACACCTGAAAGGAGAATCTGTAGGTTTTTGACCAAGCAGAGGTGAGAAATCACTGGTGTGGCTAAAGCTGCCATTAAAATCATCTGTTGCTATAAAAATCAATAAAAAGCTGTAAACCATGAACAGAGAGCAGATACATGGTCTTGGCTGGCTGGTCAGTGCAAACCCTGCCAGTGTCAAGCTCTTTTGCAAGTGTGTCAGCAGTGTCTCTCTTGTGTGGGCTGAGTGTTGGATTTCTCAGTCTAATTCTGCTGAGTCATGGGAACTAGAAACATATAAAGGTGCACTGTGCCTTGACCCCATGAGTTGCATTGAACTCAGGGGCTGACCATACCAAGTGTTATTCCTACAAAAGATGGGCATTGTATTACTGAACAATCTCCTGATGAAGTCCGCTCAGAAATTCTGTGAATGTGTTGTATTTTGTCCCGTATTACATTCCAGAGACTAAGCAGGTCTGGTCTGGGTGCAAAACAGTGTGGCCATACCATCTCCTGTGTACTTTCCCTAGTGCCTAACAGTCAGTAAGTCCAAACCATTTCTGTGGCATCATTCAGTCAAACAACTTTACTTAATTAAGATACAAATGGTCAATATATTGACTTCCAATGGTAGATGCAGCAGTTCAAACTGAAGAAGTGGAACCTATTCTTTCTTAGAGGTTTGGGTCCCTGAAATATCACTGGTGGCAAGAAAAAAAAAATCTGAAATTAAACTTCTTGGTCTGATCTCACTTTTTCCCAGCTGGCTTACTGTTCACAGGATGCAAGGGAATAAACACCCCTGGGACTGTTCTTGGCAGCTGGCAGAGGATGAGTTACCTCCCCCTATGGTATTACTCTCCCTGTACACCCAGCTCAGAGTGACTGCAGGCAAGCAGCCAACTGGGAATGGTCTCCGAGCTCTGCTAACTCCCAAACCAGACCTGTGGAATGTAATACAAGGATGTGCTGAATGCTTGACAGAAACTGTTCTAATAAATTAACAATACAGATGATCAGGTTTTGGGGGCTAGGATCATACGTTGGCACTGTAATAGGTATGCTACAGTAGATACAGGCAAGCAGCCCATGTTCTGGACAAAAAGATCTGTATTTTCAGCCTAAAGCAACTGTTTTCTGATGTCTCAGACAGCCTCAGTTTGGATTTCTAAGGCACGCTGGAAGCTGCCACATCAACACATCACATAGCTAGTTAGATCTCTTGTCTGTCTTGGACATTCCTGGTTGGTAACTTAGTCTCCATTTAATCTTTCTCCATTTCATCTCCTAGTTTTAACCATAGCCAAAAACTGTGTTTGCAGCCCATGAGGAGTTTAAATTACACTGCTGATACTGAAATTACAGTGTTCATGTTTTAAATTATAGTTCAAACTTGGACATTACCTTTTCTTACTATGTCAGGATCAACCCTATGGGACTTTTCCTTTCTGCATTTGGTCATCAAGTGAAAATGCTTTCCTTCTGCTGGACCCACTCAATCTGCTGCAATGGGCAGAGCGGTGCAATCGTGCTTCAGAGCACAGAGTGCAAGTGACACCTTCTTGAGTTGTTTTTACTGTACAGAAACTGCTACTGCTCCAGTGCTCTCAGCACCATGTGACAGGAATTATGTTGTCTTTGACAAATTCTGCCTGTTGTAAGCTACCTTGTACACCTAAATATAAGTAAGGACTAATAATAGCAAGAACAAAAGCTGCTCCAAATCACTTCTTATCATTCCTAAAAGTATCAGATCTCACTGTTCAGTTCTGCTCTTGATCTTGAAGATACTTCTTACTGGGTGTTTTCTACTAGTCTGACTAACAGTGCACACAGAGTTGTACATGCTTATTATGTACGCTTAGTCTCATGTTTGTTAATTAACTCTGCTGGTGCTCTGTGTCTCTTGCCCTCCATCCCTTGCCCTCCTGGTGGTTACTTGCAGGTCACTCCCACCAGAACTCCTGGGCCACTGTGCAAATTGAGACTTGCCAACCTGACTGCATTTACAGATTTGGAGGGTGGGAGAAATCCCTGCAAATGTGATTTTAGATTCTATTACACTGGTGGATAAATTTTCTAATGCATCTGTAAATGGGTATATGATTTACTAATCATATTACCCATAACTCTCTAGAATGCTTATAGTAAAGCCACAAATATATTTTAACATGGATACAAAGTGCTTAAATGTAACATTACCTAAATAAGCATCGTTACCAAATGTTAAGGGTTTTTTAAGTTTATTTAATATTATTTTTCCCTTTTATATGTTTCGATTTTCTTTTACAGTCATTTAAAAATGAATGCTTTAAAGTTTCCATGAGTTCAATCATTTGTTTTGATTGGGTTGCAGCAGGACTGATCTATAAAGGAAGACCAGCATCTATTTTCTACCCTAGTAGCTTGATAGAAATTAGTTGACCCTGTGCAACTTTCCCTTCCATCACCCAAATTCCAGATTAATGTCTGGTGTAATCTGGAAAACAAAGATAACTATTTATGATTCTTGACTTGTCCACACAGCCTAGAGACCATTTTAACCTCCTGGGTATTTGTTTATGAATGTCACTGCAGAGGTGGTCTTCAGTGCTGCAGAACAACTTGATAGTCATTTGGCAGGTGGCAGATCTGTTGGTTTTTTTCTGCATCTGTTTCTCACCTGCTAACAGCTACTTCATAGACCTTGGGAGCAAAAATAGCCTTTCAGTTCAACTGTGCATTATACACCATTGAGGTAGCCTTGCTACTATATCCTCATGATGGAAAATGACTATACAAGATAATGGAGATGACATACATTTTTATGCTTTCGTGTTGTAATTCTGAGGGTCCACAACCCACATGAGCTGCACTTACCTCACATCCTCCTGCCAAAGAAGCCATTCATTGTGATTAACAACCCCTTTGTTGCTGAAGCAGTAAGTGCTGTCCCTCGGCTGCCCTGCAGTGGGACAGATCTGATGTTCCTTGGCAGCTTTACCAAGTAAGTGCTAGAACACTAAAGTACTATCAAAACTAGTAAAGCTGTCACCTCTGTTGATGATTGAAATAAGCTAAGGGCTGAAAAGGTCTGGAAGCCAGAGTTCCAGTGAACTTAAGAGTATGAAGGATTAATTACACAGACAGGCCACATGTCCAGATTGGAGGTGAGGGGTCCATTTTTTCCTCAACACTTTTGTGTCAGTTGCTGTTTTTACTAATTTTTCTAGTTTTTCTGGGGAAGTCACTCTTTTGCTATGCAGTGTACTAAAAATCAGGCAAGAACCAGTCTGGGTCTGGAGAGAGGCTGTAAGGGCCTTAACTCCCTCACTCCATGCCAGTCGGTGTGTTGTCTCTTCTCGTGGTGTACGAGACAACTGCTGTGCTAGGATGCAGGGTCTCTCCCCATTTGCAGCAAGGTTGCATTCATCCCACATGCTTCCAGTATGGCAGAGCAAATCGAGTTCTTTCCTCTCCTCACCATGGCAGAACACACCAGTTGTGATGCTTAGCTTTTTTTGAAAATCACCTGGGGTGAAAAAGCAAGGCTGTCTGTTTCCAAGTAAGTGAAGCTGAGAAACAAAAATAGATAATCTGTCCTTCAGGTGAGCTTTCTTTGCAGTACAATGTGCTATCTATTGAAGCCGTGTGGAGAAGAACAGTATGAATTGCATGGTTAATAATGAATCATTGCTATCAGAGTTTCTATGGGAACGGAGAAATAAATGAATATTTAGGCTTTTTCAAGTTAATTCTGTCAGAAGATCCAAAGGTTGTGCAATGGTTAGAATTACACAAAGAAATAAATCATTATATTGTTTAGATTTTGCTAGTTACTGTTACTGTGTTGGTTGGGTTTTTTTTGAAAAGTATGTTGTATACAACTTAGTCACAAAACATTTAAACTAGGCAGAAGACAAACAGGACATTTGGCTGTAAGTTCAGAACAATGAACTCATGAGGTTTATTTTTATATGCAAGTTCCACTTGGATGCGTGCCATGTAACACAAAAAACCAGTTACCACTTAATGCCTTTTTTTCCTCTCTTGAAGTGATGAGGGCATCTGGATCTCATTTTAAATTGCAAACTAGGCTTTTTAGCTTTTTAAAACAATTTGCATAGCTTGAACTAATTAATGCTTTGGTTGATGTGTAGGCAATAAAAGACAACATGACCCCAAGCATGAGAGAGGTGAAGGAGAATTGCATTAATTTTGGCATTTCCTAACTTTTGAGAGCTTGAATTGGCTACCCGAACATTTCAATGTAAGCAGGACATACACTCAGTGGTTATCACAAAGTAATACCAGAAGGAGACCCCTACGATAAGCTCTGCATGTCTCCCAGCATCACAAGCAAATGCTCACAGAGCCTGAATAGGCATCCTAATGTTCTGTTACCTTGAGCACAGCCAACAGCCCCAGCCAGATGTGTCTGTCCCTTGTGAGTTAAGAACTGTTCACTGCAGTCCCTGAAGCACGTGCAAGCTCCTGATGCCAGAGGCCTGATTTCTGTGATCTGTGTTATTTCTGTTGATACTGGGCTGATGTCTCTCAGTTCCAGATGGCTGGACCAGCATCAGCCAATGCCCAGACAATTTTCTCTCAGGTTTTGGTTTTGTCTCTCCAATGAAACTCAGCTGTCTGCAAGCATCTCCCTGGTTATGTTCAAGAATGACACTTCTCCAGCCCAAATAAAATACAGTGTCTTATGGCTGAGCTACCATCAAAGAGTGTGCTGCAGGGTATCACAAACCCTCTGTTGTACGAAATAATGGAAACCAGGAGGAACAGAGAATTTCTACTCGAGACAAATCCAGTTTCCATGATAATGAGGAAACCTGAACTATGACCTTCCAAAAACTAATGTCAGATGTATATTCCTAAAAGAAGTGTCTTGGATTGGGTTTTGCCCAGGTTACAATGCTTTGCAGCATTGTGGTGAAGATGGCTGGAGGAGGGATTGCCTAAGTAGAGTGCACTGCTACAAACCAGTTAGGCCCTTCTGCAGAGCTCTGCAGGAACTCAACTCTTGACAAAATAATTTGGTTTCATGATACAGCTTTGCTCTGCCAAAAGCATTCTTGCATTTTGGTTGTGCTGCCCTAAAACTTTCTGCAGCCCTCAATTCTTCACAGACAGCTTGGTTACAATTAGGGCTTTTTTCAGAAGATGACAAAATGCATACCCTGAATCCCAAGAACTGCGGAAGGACTGTTGCTTGAAGAAAATGTTGCTGGATGTTTTTTTAACCTGGACAAAACCACATTTGTTCCTCATTCACAGAAATAGTTATGATGATTTAATGGAAATATTCTGAAGCATTTTTCTTTGAGGCAGATACTCACCTGGCACCTGGGAAGGTTGAGCCCCTGCAACAACACTGTCAGGGGAACAAGGGGAACAACTCTGCAGGGAAGCCCTGAGGGGTGATGGGCAACTAGCTGAACATGAGCCTCTAGTGTGCCCTGGCAGCAAAGGCATCCAGCAGCTCCCGAGCTGTGTGATCAGAGGGATGGCCTGAAGATCAAGGGAAGAGATTGTCCCCCTCTGTGTGGCACTCATCAGACCACACCTAGATACTGAATCTAGTTTCGAGATCTGACACAGGAAAGACATGGACAAACTGGAAGGAGCTCAGGGGAGAGCCTCCAAGGTGGTGGGGCTGGAGCATTTGCCTCATGAGGAGAGGCTGGTGGTCCTCAGCTGGGTCAGCCTCCAGAAAGGATGGCTTTGGGGCACCTAATAGCCCACCGCACTGATAAGAGGTCATGAAGGAGATGGAGCTGGGCTCTTGAAAGAAGTGCAAGATAAGAGAGCGAGAAGCTGGAATGAAAGGGCACAAGTTGGAATGAAAGAGGTTCAGGCTATGTACAGGGAGAAACGTCCCTCATGAAGCAGTGGAGCTGGACAACCTGTGCGGCTGCGCTATCTCCAACCTTGGTGATTTTCAAGCCCTCACCAGTCCAAGCCCTGATCAACCTAGTCTAACTCCAGCACTGGCCCTGCTTTGGGCAGGAGGGTAGACTGTGTCCCTTCCATCATGATTTAGCCTATAATCCTCTGATCTTAATCAGCTGAAAATGGAGTCCTGCTCTAAACACACTTAGCAAATGGTAGTGCTACCAGTGTGGTCTACAGCAGTTGCTCTCAGCTTGAGATCAGACTGATTTCATTGCAGACATAATGAACAGCATCCAGTCTGTGAGTAATGGGGCACCTTATTCTTCCTTCGGTGCTTTTTAAAGGTATTTGAGAATCTTATGGGGTCTGGATGAGTCTTCCAAATAGAAACCTGACCACACAGATTCATCTGTGTAAAAAACATATGCAGTCTTAAACAGGTCAACACAATGTTACATTTTACTGTGTGCTATTTGATACAGATTAGATTTGTAAATTGAGAAATACTGTTGTGGCCCTTGCCAGGGCTGAACAATCCAAGAAATATGAAGTTTAAAGTTGATTCAAATCTGCACACTGAAGCTGTATCCACAGTCTTGCACACCATCCAGCTTTTCTTAGTATCTCTCACTGTTACTATTTGTTATGACAGCTACATTATTTGTGAGGTAATGGAACATTATAAAACAAAGCAGAGCTGTTTAGAGTATCAAAATTCCCTTATTGTGAGTACTTTCGTCTTAGGTTTCATTATTTTTTGGGTCATCCAGAACGTAATTTGTATACTGTAGACATGATAAATTTCTATATTAATCTTTGTGACCTGTGTTTGCCCTGGCTCATGCAATCTCAGTATTTGCATGGTAAAAACTAACAGAAGACTTGATGTAGAAAATTTAAGGCATTTACTGTGTTTATAAAACTCACTATGGGCCTGATCTTGTAATTTCTTTACTTGGTTAAATTTTCATTATTCATCTAAGGACTGTCACTGAAGTGTAAGGTTACGTTTAAGGGGAAGTTTGTAACATTAAGCCCTGGTGAGATGTTAACATTAACAGCGATCATCCCTGTCTTCCATCAAGTGGAGGAAGTAATGGAAATGAAACAAGAAGTTCTTCTGAAAATGATTACATTGGTCTGCTGGGGAAAACCAGAGCATCATGCAGGGAAGATGCAGGTGTGCTGGAGTGGGAGGGGACTGAGAGCAGCCCCATGTTAAACAGAGTGACAAAGGTCCAGGCAAGGGGAGCCTCCAAAAAACTAAAACTACACCAGGTGCTACAAGGCAATACAGGGCACCCAGAAGGAAGATTTAGGAGGGAAAGTGGCAGCTATGGGGATCAGTATGAAAGCAGCAGCATTTTTCAGAGGTCTTCTTCTTCTTCTTCTTCTTCTTCTTCTTCTTCTTCTTCTTCTTCTTCTTCTTCTTCTTCTTCTTCTTCTTCTTC
>WUAM01000431.1:57706532-57720009 GCA_024336885.1 Actenoides hombroni | reverse complement strand
TCTTTCTCCATTCTTATTCTATTATTATTATTATTATTATTATTATTATTATTATTACTACTACTTTTATTATTCCATTAGGTTTCATACTAAATAAAAACAAGCAGTAACCAAAAAGGATACCTTCAAGGCCTGGGCTCTCTCCATGGTCTCCTAGGCTAGATCCTTGACCTCACTCATCTCACCATCAGCACCACCCAGAAGATGAAGGCTTTCATTGCCTCCCTGTTAAGGGAACCTTCTTGTGTGTCAGCCACTCCTCCAAGTTTTGTATCATCAGCAAACTTGCTGAGGGGACACTCCATCCCTTCATCCAGGTCATCAACGAATATGTTAAACAAGATGACCCAGTACTGACTGCTGGAGAACACTGCTGGCTACAGGCCTCCAACTGGACTCTGCACTGCTGATCACAACCCTCTGAGCTCTGTCACTCAGCCAGTTCTCAATCCACCTCACTGTCCTCTCATCTAACCCACACTTCTTATGCTTACCTATGAGGATGTTATGGGAGACAGTGTTTCAAGTCTGGCCTAAACAGTTTTCCTAGCCAAATCCATAAGAAAACAAATCAGATTTATTAAGAACAACTAGCTGCACTTCAGCTGTTGCTTATCAGTGAGAGGATGCAGTAAATCAGATTAATCTGAGGGAAGAGCATGAGAGATTATGCTTTCTTCTGTTTGTTTAGCTTAGATGAGTACTAGATATTGCTAGATGCCCTCGAGTTTCAGTTTTTAATTCTGTTGCCAAAAGGGTGGAGAGATGTATATAAAAGCCATCATGACCAATGTGAACTATATTTATTTCCCTTGTCTATCTTTTCCCTGCTTCTGAGGTCTTTTTATCTCTAATAGAAGCTCTTATGCATACTGACACTGGTTCTATATTTGTGAAAAAAAATGACATTTTTTGCACATGAGAATGGTCATGTGAAGTCAAAGAAGACACAGAACTCTTCTGATTAAAGTATTTGTATAATTAATAATTTTGCGAACTGCCTCTGGAGATTAAAATTTAATAAGGCAGGTGTCTTTCCTCTTTTAACCTCCTGTGCCATAAGAACAATTCTCATGAATTTTCTTGACTCTCCTGAATAAAATTAATTACATTTTAAAAACTGCTCTCTGGGAGACCTAATTCTCTTTCATCTCTGCTGCTGACATATTCCTAACCTGTTGTTGATCCAAATGATTTCAGAATCTTTTCTTCTTTTTCCTCAAAAACCTGCTGCTTCTTTAAAAGAGATTTGCAAGAAGCAATGGCTCAGAAGCCTTTATTTCTAACTTTCTGATCTGCCCTCAAATTTATGAGTGACTGCTGGCAAGGAACAACAATTTTTGCCCTAGCAAGAGATGTGATGGCATAGGAGCAAGTCAGGGGAGGGGATGCATGTGTCTGTATGCCAAAACTGGGAGTGGAAGTGGTCCACTCCACTGCCTGCTGTGGAGAGTAGGGGAGAGGTGGTGTAACAGAGGTTTAGGAACACTGCTTTGTCACCTGATTCATTGCAGCATTGATTGCCAATCCTCTTGCAGCCTGCAGTGAGTTTAATAGACTTCTGGGTCTGGCATAGACTTGTGTAGCTTCTCAAGAAACTTTCAGTGCACTGACAGTGCAGATTTACAGTAGAGTCTGGACTTAGGCTGTGCTTGATTTTTAGCGATGCTCCAACATGCCATGGCCATTATTGTAGAAGAAAGTAGTAGAAAGGAGGGGGGGGATAATAAAATAATTAAAAGAAAATTAGAAGAAACAAAAGGGTTCGGCAAAGTGGGAAGAGAACAACAGAAGATACATTATCATAGAATCATTGAACGGTTTGGGTTGGAAGGGACCTTAAAGATCATGTAGTTCCATGGGCAGGTCCACTAGACCAGGTTGCTCAAAGTCCCATCCAACCTGGTCTTGAATGCTTCCAGGGATAGAGACAGCCACATTAATTCCTGGGGAGAGAAGGAGCAGCAAAGATAACTTGAGGACTGTCAGTCATCAGCAAATAGGAAGCACATGCAGCACCTAGGCCTTTATGCAATGTGGGAGCCATTGCAGAAGGGTCCTGAAGGTTAGAGAACTTTCTTAGGCTTGTGCATGTTTGAGAAACTCTGCAAGAGCTAGTGGCAATGTGGTTTACTTCTTGGTTCAGACCTCAGTGTCCCCATTAGGGATTGCATATGAATATGAAAACCTACATATTAATAGATATCTGGAGTAGAAGTTCTGGTTCAGTCTCCTCTGAAAGGAATCTGGTTTACATGTACCAGGGACATTCTGCAGACTGGACCAATGCATGGTAAGTTGGTCCAGGTAGAGAGGATTTATTTTGAATCACTTTACTGCTCTGGACTGCAGGACCCTTCAGGCACAGTACTTCTGCTGTGGATGAGTAGCCTATATGAGTTAGGAGGTCAGAATGTGAAGCAATGAATTAAGTGATTGCTTAAAATGGAGTTCATTGCCATGTGTTTGCAAATACTTTTTTTTTTTTCTGTCAAAGAAACTTAAAATCAATTTTAAAAAATGAGGTTTTGATAATAGTGTATATTTAATAAGCAGTTCTTAATTCAAAGCAATTCAGAATGCTTCAGACTTACAGGATCACTGAATCACAGAACGGTAAGAGTTGAAAGGGACCTCTGGAGGTCATCTAGTCCAGTCCCCCCTGCAAAAGCAGGTTCACCAAGAGTAGGTTGCACAGGACCATATCCAGGTGGGTTTTGAATATCTCTAGAGAAGAAGGCTCCAGAACCTCTCTGGGCAGCCTGTTCCACTGCTCCATCACCCTTACAGTAAAGATGGAACTTCCTGTGTTCCAGTTTGTGCCCATTGCCACTTGTTTTGTCACTGGGCACCACTGAAAAGAGTCTGGCCTCTCTATGATCCTCAAACCTCCACAGTGATCTCTGACTTCCACCAATGTCCTTTCATTTTTTGCCTGTAGTGGAGACACTGTGTCAGCTATCTCATTCAGCACAGCAGCATAGAGCCCTACAAAGCTTTGTTCGCTGGCTTTCAATTGTTAGTTACTGGCTTCCAGCTCTGACAGATACTAAGTTGCCACAAGCACGGAATGGCTGACACCTCTGACTTTGAAGGGTGTGTGGTGCTAGTAGGCACATTATGAATGACCTGGCTTTGCAAGCTCCTCTTCTAACCCTGCAATTGAGTGGGCAACACCAGAGAAAAAGAACAGGACTGGTGCTATAATCTTGAGCTGAGGGCTTTCCACTTAATTAGTATAAAAATCTAGCTCTTTTGTGATATTCAGAAATAGCAAATTTTATGACTTTCCAGGAGAGAGATGCTTTCAATCTCTTAGAAAAACAACAGCTCTATCTTTTCCTTGCACCAGCATGCAAGAAGTTGTTTTGAAAAAGAAAATCTAATTAAAAGCTGTTAACACAGTCTTCACAGCTGCATCACTTTTCCGGTACCTCATGTTCCTCATGTTGTGTCAAACAATAAACATCTGACTTAAGACAGAGGCTGCTGCTCTTAGGGCCAGGCACCTGAATGTTAGGTGTTGTGCTCTTCATTATCACAATGCTTGAGATCCTTTTCATATCTAGCCCTGAGCTTTGTTTTCTCCATAGATCATTTTGCTTTTATTCCTACCTTTCTGAAAATATTTCCTCTGTCTTCTTGCTGATGAGATTCCTGGAATTGAGAGGATCCTGGTGAATTTGTAGGTGCAGTTTGTTAAAACTTGAATTGCAGGTATACAGAAGCAAACCTGGAGAGGGGGCCAAGATTTCCAAGTGACACTCTTCAGAGCAGAGGAAGCCCATGTTTCAGAATGTTATCTGCAGAAGGAAAAAAGAAATAAATATAAAAGGATTTTGTTTGGAAAAATAGCAGAATGACCCAAACTCTATACTAGAGCTACTATAGAGGCTACATGAAAGCATTGTGATCTGATGTTATAATGGATAAAAAGTTACTGCCCTCTTGTATGAAGATGTTTTAAACTTACCTAGTTACACTGCAGATGATTCATTTTGCCAGCATGGGATTAACATACTGTATTGACTGATAGTTGTCTGGTATGGTTGGGGTTTTTACAATATCAATTTAATATAGTTGAGTCATCAAAAATAACAGTCTAGTTATTTGACCTCTAGTCAACTGAGTTGAAGTCCCACCTAATTGACAAATAAATCATAGAGAGTGATTCCACTTAGTCAGATTCTGGGTCAGATACTATGGCTTATGTTATTAATATTAAATATCTTCCTGGTGTGTCATACAAGAGGTCACAGTTTTATGTGGGGACAGATCACATTTTCACACTCTTTCTGTGCAAATATAGTGCAGTACCTAGCAAAATATCAGTTGCTATTTTTTATAAATTTGACACAAGAAAATATGATTTTGGAATGGGACCTGGGGATCCTGATGGACAACAAGCTCAATATGAGTAAACAGCATACTGCTGTGGCAAAGAAATCCAACAGGATGCTGGGTTGCATCAACAAGGTCATCACCAGCGGAGGTAAAGAAGTCATTATCCCACTCTACTTAGTGCTTGTCAGGCCACACCTGGAATACTGTGTTGAGTTTTGGTCCCTGTTATACAAAAAAGATGTGAACAGACTGGAGAGAGTCCTGAGAAGGGCCACAAAGATGATCACAGCACTGGGAAGCTGCCATGTGAGGAAAGGCTGAGAGAACTGGGTTTGTTCAGCCTTGGGAAAAGATGACTTAGGGGAGACCTTATCACTATATTCCAGTATTTAAAGGGTGCCTACAAAGAAGATGGAGACTCTCTTTTTACAAGGAGTCACATGGAAAAGATGAGAAGTAATGGGTACAAGTTACTCCTGGGGAGATTCTGACTGGACACAAGTGGAAAATTTTTCACAACCTGAACAATCAGCCATTGGAATAATCTCCCCAGGGAAGTGGTGGATTCCCCAACACTGGACAATTTTACAATTCAGCTGGACAGGGTGTTGGTTCATCTTGTCTAGACCATGGTTTTTCCAAGAAAGATTGGACCAGATGATCCTTGAGGTCCCTTCCAACCTGGTAGTCTAAGAGTCTCTAATTCTCTAAATACTATACCATAAACCCCCTAATAGAGCATAATCTTTGTCTCTGTTTCTTTGACTTTCTCATTTTCTAAGGAATAAAGATTGGAATTACTGAACTTCTTTACAAAGGATGTTATCCTACTAATCCAGTTTCCATGGGACTAGCATATTTAGGTGTAAAACAAAGGAGAGGCAATCCAGAACGGATTAGCAAGCATAAATACTTCCAGAGACCATGGGATTCCACTTTGTTGGGGAGGGTGGATAAAGGCGCATGGTAGTGCACAAATGCTCATCTCCTGCACTGGAGACCTGATGTGCTGGAAAGCTAATGGGATTGATGCAAAAGGGCAACATGGAAAGAATTAGCCTAGTTCCTGCAATTGCAGCGTATGTTTGATGTGCAGTGACATTATGTTTGTAGAAATAAATTATTTAGGTTGGTCTGAGGGGGTCAGCAGAGAAATTCCTATGGCTAGACAGGAATTGTTTTCCAACACATCAGGTACCTTTTCTATTTGATTGCTGTTTTTTATAATTCCTGTTATATTTGTGAAAGCATTACTAGATCAGAGTACTTTCTGTTTGGTTGCTCCTAGATCTAGCTGATAGATGACACTTTTGCACAAGGGGAGAGAACTGCTCATGCTGCATCTACAGTGGCTTTTCACATGTGATGGAAGGAGAACGCTGTCTGTTTTCCATGAATAACAGCATGGTTATGATAGATTGTTCTTTAGGTGCTGTCACAGGGTCAGTTGGTCCTTTAACAGATTTGGGTTAAAGTTTCCCCATATTTTAATGTAACCTGTTTGGCCTCAGCAGGGTCTGGTCTAAGGAATGAGAGTTTAGGAATCAATATCCATACCTATATAGTAACTGGTAGAAATGTCTTTGGTTTTGCAGTCATGGTATGCTTGTGGTATGTATGTCTGAAAAAAAAATTTTACTTCCCAAGTTATAAGCTTTAGTTTTTAATATGTCCTTAGCACTTTTCTAAACCAGAAATGGGAAGTCAGTGTCCATAATGACTGTCAAAAAGACCCAGATATTTCCTAGTATTTATAGAGAACATACATTGTACATGAGTCCTAACATAAAAATACAGCTCTCTGCAAGAACTGTCAAAAAATATGTCTCTTTCAGCAGGCAGGAGCCCAGCCTAGAATATTTTGTTCTCTTATTTGTATCTCTAAAGAGCTAAATCTGTGGTTACTAGGAGTGCTTTCTGTGCAGCTCTTTCCTCCAGTACTTGCATATTCCTCAAGTGTCCTTGAATCTCCACAGGAGTCTTTCTCAAAGGATGTTTGCTCTTCCCAGTCTCCCCCAGGAGCAGACCAGCTTGCAGCTATGACTGTGTTAGATTTTCATTTAATTCACTTCCAGTATTTGTCATTCACTCTGCTTCAAGTAATTTTTTCCTACTTTTTTTTATGTACAAAAGAGTTTGACATTGTTAGATAACATTTGGTTTAGAGCAGGATGTGAGAGTAAAAGGGCAAAACAGCCATAAGCTTCTGTGAGACTTCATCCATACAAGACTCTGGTGGACAGGAGAGACAAGATTTCTGGCATTTTCAGCCTGCTGTGATGTGCACAGTTATCCATTTTTTATATTTCTGTCCTTGAAAGGTTGGTTTAATATGTACCTGATTAAATTAGGATATGGACTCCATTAATTCTAGTCACCTTGCAGTCAGTCAGAAGTAGAAAAAAATTACAATATTGATAAAGTCAAACTTTCTTTTTAAGCCAGTTGCTCCAAGGAAGTTAATATTCTCTCCTCTTAAAGGGAATCGCTCCAATTTAAAGGTATTAAATGTTTTACCATTTGTTACTTGTCTCGCATATACTGCTGATGGTTGTTTATCTAGATTGACTCTCTGAGAAATGGGAAGTGGTTAAAAATTCTCTTGAAGTTTTTCTGAAGACAAGGAAGAACTTATGAATTGTCTTGTGAGATTTTTTTCCACCTGAACTGAATGGTGAAATATGTTATTTGACAGCTACGTTAGTGAGAGAGCAGCTAGTTTCTGTCTGTTGGTGACCTGCATTTCTGTACTGTGGATGAAATTTTGCTCTGCCTTATGAAGACATACATTTGGAAAGTATAAGTGAAGTCATCTGAGTGTCTACTGTAAAACTGGTGAGAGCAGATGGGATGATTTTCACAGGATTATTTGGCCCGTGATGGCCAGTATAAAACTGGAAACAACAATAACTTTGAATAGCTTTATCTCTTCTAAGAGGATTGGAGAGAAGGAATTGATAAATTTATGTACAAGCAGCAGTCCTGACTCCTTTGTACTGAGTCGTGCCAATTGTGTTGGAAGTTAATACCTAATAGAGATTACATAATAATAGAAATCACTATAGCATTATTTATTGAGGGGCTTCTCTTTTGGATTTAACATGTATACAAAGCTCTAGCAGTTGGCCAGGTTTTTTAATTCCTTTTTGTTTGCTTATGTTAGGGATTAGTATTATAAGGTAGTCATCCCACTTGAATTATTGACCTGTCACTCTTTATTTTCAAATTTCTTCTTAAAAATCAGTTTTGAAAAATCCCAACTATTCCATGGGTGAGGCTGGTTTTTAGCTAACGCAGTTAACAGTTGTCTCACTGTGAATACTAAGGACCAGAGAATGACAAAGAATCACAGAATTGTAGGTGTTTGAAGGGATCTCTAGAGATCTAGTCCAACCCCCCTGCCAAAGCAGGTTTGCCTAGATCAGGTTGCACAAGAATGTGTCCAGGTGGGTTTTGAGTATCTCCAGAGAAGACTCCACAACCTCTCTGGGCATCCTGTTCCAGTGCTCCGTCACAGTGAAGTTTTTCCTCATGTTCAGATGGAACTTCCAGTATTCCATTTTGTGCCCATTGCCCTTCATCCTGTCACTGGACACCACTGAAGAGAGACTGGCCCCACCCTCTTGACACCCACTCTTTAGACATTCCTAAGCATTGATAAGATCCTCTCTCAGTCTTCTCTTCTCCAGTCTCAACAGACCCAGGTCTCTCAGCCTTTCCTCATAAGAGGAAAAGCTCCAGTCCCCTAATCATCTTTGTAGCCCTCCACTGGTCTCTCTCCAGTAGTTCCCTGTCTCTCTTGAACTGAGGAGCCCAGAACTGAACACATTACTGCAGATGTGGTCTCACTAGGGCAGAGTAGGGGGGAAGGAGAACCTCCCTTGACCTGTTGGTCACATTCTTCTTAATGTACCCCAGGATACCATTGGTCCTCTTGGCTACAAGAGTGCTCATGGTTAATTTGTTGTCACTGGGACTCCAAGGTCTTTCCCTGTGGAGCTGTTTTCCAGCAGGTCAACCCCAAATCTGCACTGGTGCATGGTGTTATTCCTCCCCAGGTGGAGGACTCCACATTTGCCTTTCTTGAACTTCATTGGTTCCCCTCCACTGAGCTCTCCAGACTGTCTAGGTCTTGCTGAATGGTATATCAGCTACTCTCCCTAGTTTTGTATTATCAGCAAACTTGCTGAGGGTGCACTCTGTCCCTTCTTCCAGGTCATTGATGAAAAAAAATGATAAAAACCATATTCTCTATGGGAAATCCTGTCCTAAAGACTGTTGAAATTAAAGGTCCCATTAATTTTCCTCCTCTTTAGATCAGGTTTTGATAATGTGGTCTCCAGGGGCAGTATGTGAGCTCTGGCCTTGAGGAAAGATGAAATAAAGCTGTTTCTGTCTGATTGTTATGCTCATGGTCCAGGCCAAAGTGCTGTAACACTCCCTGAAGGCAGCACTTCCCTCTTTCTCCTGCTACAGCCACACCTCCTCACTGGGCTATTAGCTGCAACTGGACCCTGGCACATAAATGTGTTTTTTCCACCCCTGCTCTAAGCTAGCTGTATGTGTAGGCATTGGGACTTCACAGATCATTCCACCTTGCACCTGGCTGCTTTGGAGCATGGGTAGATCAGACACTTAGTTGTTTGTGCCTTAGCATCCTTGTAGACAACATCTTCAATTTATTCTATTTCCACCAGTATGTTGAAAACCTCTGAAAAAAGAGGATTTAGTAACGTCTCCTTTCTCCTTCTCTCTAAATCAGTAAGATCTTAGGACAGATTCAGATAGATTGGAAGTCCTAGAACTCCTTCTACAAGTGGCTTCACTCTACTTTCCCAACGGAAAAATCTGATAAAGGAATATGTTTCAGTGTCTTATTGCATTGGTCATTTAATTAACAATGTCTTTTTCTTCTGTGTAAACCTAATCATTCACATGGCACTTTTTGCTGGCATTCTTGGCAGTAATTTCCTCCCTCTGCTGCTGCCAAAGTTGTGGTCATACTGAGCTGTTGCATTCTTCTCTAGGAAATAGGTGTATCTACACTGGGCGTGTGTAGTCTGCTAATATATAATGGAAGCTTATGGGAAGAGACAACATAAATGTAAGACTTATTACCTCTCTTTACAATGAAAGATTCCAAGCTGTAATGCAAGGGTACACAAGCGTGTTGAAGCAGGACTAATTTTGTGACTGGATTAGGGTGGAAGCAAAAACATGCAATGTGTATAGTGTTCTGTTCCCTGCAGATAGTTCACAGACATAAATGCTGAGACTAAAAATAGTCAAGTCAAACTTGATATTACTTTCTATAACCACTTAATGTGCTACCTTTTCTTACTCAAATTAAAAGGCAGCAATTTTGCTTCCAGCCATGCTGTATTGTTTTTGTGTTCGAGTTCCCTGGGATATAACCGTCACTTGTCAGTTGTGCACTGATTGCTGTAGTTATGACTGCTAAATCTCTTGCCGCATGGATTCATACATGCAGGTGCCACATATCCAGTCCAAAGGCACACAGTGTACTTTGCCTGCCTGCCTTTGACCACTAAACCTATATGGGTATAGCAATCGGTTTGCTGAGGCTCCATTCTAGCCTTGTTGCATTCCTCCTGAAAATTTGCTATGTGACAGAAAAAACACACAAAGTATTTCTAGCAGGGAACAAGGAATCTTAATAAAGGAAATAAAGATCCTACCCCTGGAGAGTCAGATATTTTGAGAATCATGCTTGCCTTTGCCTCCTAGATATGGATTTAGAAAATAATTACAGTCATCATCATAAAGCACTTTCTTACAACACAGTTTCACCCAGTGATATGAGCTAGCATTGAACAATGTTTAGTCACACACATAGCCAAAGAAGGCATGGACAATTATTTCTGTCAAAAAAATGCATACTGTGATATGTTTAAGTGTTTGGGAAAAAATTTCACTTCTGTCCAGGTTTATAAAATCTATTTCATTGCGTTTCATCACACTGTTTTTCATTTTAACTAATACAGTATAAAAAGCTGAGACAATCACTGAGAAAGCAATTTACAGGAAGTTTATAGCCTTGGGAGACTTTCTTAATGGTTGGTATTTGCTATATAGTTAAGCACTTGGCACTTACCAGGTTTCATTTACAAAACACTTTCTTTGTACCTTCTTTAATGGTATTAAGAAGAGAACTCACAATTTTGAGATACTTCCTATTCTATCAAGAAACATAAAACCAAAGCTGTGCCCTTGTGTTTTTTCTGGTTTCTACATCTGAAGTGGTCTTTTTTTCTTGTTTTGTTGTTTTATTATATTTTTGGTTTTGTTATTTTTTTAGACATTTTGAATACAAATGCATGCTGAATAGGCTGAGGGATGGGAAATCCATGCGAGTCTTCAGCAATCCTGTAAGTGCTGACATGCTCTGAACAGTGTATCTGTTCCCATGTCTGGAAGAGAAAGATAGAGAAAGATCATTTTATTGCTCAAGTATTTTCCGTTTCTGGCTTCTATTTTCCTGACTGAAATCAATATTTCAGGGCTAATGGATGAGAATATCTGCTGTAGCTGCCTAAAATGCTGACCTTGGCAATCAATATATTTAGCTTGGAGCATTTGTGATGTCAATTACTATGATAATACTTCAGCATTTACTGCCTGCGAAATGTCTGGGTTATTGAGTTAGAGTTCCCCTGCAACCTTTTCCCACTTTCTCTCTTTTTGTACTCTGTAACTGCTGGGGACTCCAAACCCTCAAGCATAACTGTGTGCTTAACTGTGTTAAGCAATTATTTAATTAGGACTGGATGAATGATGGGTTTTGTTTTGTTTTCTAATTTGTTGATCATTTTGAAAATTCAGAGGGACAAGCAAGCTGTTGTGAATAATACATTTCACATCAACAGAAAGTGCTTTGTTCTGATGCTTTAAAACCTTTTCAAGCAGATTTTGAAGATTTCTAATAACAATGAGGTAAAGTTTGGCATGAAGTTATTACACACTGAAGAAACAGGACACTTTTTTTGTAGAGCATACTGAAACATTTGGCTCAATATTTCATTGTGGTCTGTAACTTCAGTGAATAATTTGATTGTATGTAAATGAGTTCAGTGTCACTAGTTGCACGGTTTTTTTTCCTTCCAAAATTGGTTTAAGAAATATCACATAGCCCAGGATTTTAAGACTAGCTATCTCCAAGTGCTTTCAAAATAGCACCTTTCTCCCTTCTCCTCTTCTTTGTTTCATTCAACATGAACTGTCTAGTCTGTGGTTTTTTTCCTGCTTTTTTCTGAACAGCATAGGGTTAAACACCACCATACCAACATCCCTGCTAGCACTGATGCTTTCTTGCTGTTGCACATCAGTTTGTTTCTGAGCTTCTGTACCAAATTGCCTGGATTCAGTAAAGACCTTGACCTTGACATTAAATTATTCCTTCTGACCATAAGGGCTCTCAGCAGACCTAGGAGATTATTGACCTCAGTCCAGAGCTTCGGTAAAGTCTGTCAGTGTCTGTAGAGCATAACAGTAGATAGACCATTATAAATGGTGGCTTTTTATTCATAGGGTAGTCTTGAACTGTGGCATCTAATCTCATTAGAGAAAATTAGGTCTGTCTTGGAGCTTTAAAACCTGTTTGTGGGGCTCTGGTCCTCAAGCTGTCAATCAACTGAAACATGTCACAAAGGTTTACAAAGACTGACCATAAACTGCTAAAGAATGACAGCTATTGTACATGACTGCATTGCTTTCAGATCTGTCCAAATTTGCATTTTTTTGCAAATTAAAAGGAGTCTGTGGTTAACAGAATAAATGCTTTGTCTGATAGAGTATAGAAAACAATTGTATTGACATTATTTGTATTATATGGTGTTTTTTTTCAGAAGGAGCAAAGATCACTAAAAATGGGACTGTGAAAAGGTATTATTCATGTGTACTTGTATCAGTTGAAAAGTTTGTTCCTCTGTCCTGTAATAACCAATACCTTTGCACACATATGGCACTGTTTAAAGGGTTTTCAAATGCTTCTTGTAATGCTGAATAAGCAAGCTCTGGCCTGAAGCCCTTCAAGGTAATTGAGAGCTTTTTCATTGACTTCAATGGGCTTTGGGCTTAGGACATCAGTGAATTTAGTCTCTCAAAACCACTGGGACTATTGTTATCCTCATATACTAGTAGAAAACTGAGACAAAAAAGTGAGATGACATGCTGTCAGTCACATAACAAGTTGGCAAAGACAGTGTAAGAACTCAATGTATTTGCTACCAGTCCAGTTATTCAACTGCTCCTGCTCCCCAAAGTAAATTTTAATTTAAAAAAAAAAAAAAAAAAAAGTGGAGGTTTTTGAATGCTGGTGGAATAGCATCATGAATGGCTTGAGACTAAAGTGGCAATCTTTCATTACAGATAGGCTGTCTTAGCTAACGATATCTCAGGTATGTCCTCAGATCCTTGGGATTTATGGCCTTGTGGGGATATTTCTCACACGAGATGCAGGGATGTGATCCTCCCTCCGAGAGCCTGTGCTGAAGTTTCCTGGTGCTGACGGACATCACATCAGCAGCTGTGAGTCATGCTCAGCATATGTACTTGTGTGCTCTGAAGATGCCCAGGCAGAACTCAGCAACATCCAGACTCCGGGAAAATACTTATTAGATGATACAGTCAGGGAAAACAAATATTGACACAACAGCAGCCTACATGCCTGCTTCTATCCACTATGGCTTACCTTTGCCTGGGACTGGTGAAGGCACTCCCAGTTTGCATACTCCTGTAATGTCCCCTTTTTGGCTTCTCAGTCTGTTCTCGACAGGGTACAGGCAGCCTCTCGGGCAGGAGACTCTGTGGGAGACACAAGCTTCCCTTGCAGTGGTGCTGCCTTTCCATTCATCTCCTCCTGTGGCAATATGATGAAGGACAGACTCTTCTTGGAACTCCTCTGCAGCAGATGACCCCTTCAAGAGCTCCATGTGTTTTCTTGTGCTGTTCTGTTGATAACCCAATCAGTCTTTGTTGTAATTTGTCTGATAATTCACAATCTGTGCTTCTTAATTTTTTTCTTCTTTTTCTTTTTCTCTTTTTCTCTTTTTCTTTTTCTTTTTCTTTTTCTTTTTCTTTTTCTTTTTCTTTTTCTTTTTCTTTTTCTTTTTCT
>WUAM01000431.1:57667957-57706432 GCA_024336885.1 Actenoides hombroni | reverse complement strand
TTTCCTTTTTTCTTTTTTTTTCTTTTTTTCTTTCTCCTGTGGCTTTAGTTTTCAGTTTCTGTATTTCAGCCTGGGGGAGGGAACCTGTTGCTCACTAGTGGCATGCTCTGGTAGATCTGCTAGCTTTGATTTTTCTGCAATACATAAGGATGCTATTCCTCTCTGAGATGGGTGTGCCTGCCTTTTTTTTTGTATGATTGAATGTGTCCAACTCCATGTTTTTTAGGTTGTCAGCCCTAGCCTAAGCAAATAGCATAAGGAGAAAGCTTTCTTCTTGTTGGATGCCCTCCAAGCCCAACTGATCATAAACACAATGAATCCTTTGCTATCTAGAGAGAAGAAAAAGGTGTTTGATGATAATGCTACTTATGCAGGTTGTTCCAGGGGTCATTCTTAGCTGTTCTCTGAGGTTGGGAGAGATTCATACTATTTCCATGCTGATAGAGATGGCCTTGGCAGTGCTGGTTGTGTGAACTAGTCAGGTGTGTCAAAGGAGAAGAGAAAGCATAAAGAGCCAAAGCTACAAAAGCCTGGAGCTTATTCACCTTTCTTCCTTGACCTCCATGCTGATTTGATTTGATGAGGTTACCTCATCACTATATTGAACATGATTTAAATGGTTCATTAATTAATAAACCAAAATGATATTAAGAAGCCATGAGTGCACTGTTAACTAATGAATCTGTCAAGTTCTCACTGAAGTCTTCAGGGATAACGCCCAAGGGGCAGAACTTAGATTGATTCCATTCATATCAACTGCCACTACCTAAAAGGTATGACTTAACTGATGAGTGGTAATTGCTTATAAGCCATTGTGACCAGGTCCCATATTTGTCAAAGAAAAAGAAGCTCTGAATTCTGCTGACCTGGAAGGCCTTAATAAAAACTGTCAAAGGCTTAAGAGCACAGTCTTCAGCTTTGATTGATATTTTGTGTGTATCTGAACTGCAATGTTAAGAAAGCTCTGGAAGGCAAGAGTCTTTATTGTAGGAGAAAGAGTTTAATGTGTGATTGTATGGGGACATAACAGATGCTAAGATCTGAACAAAAAAAAAGCATAGATAACAACAATCAGATATTAATCTACCACAGGGGCTGCAGGGGAACTGGTTAGACCAGAATATCACTGTTTTCCCTAGAAGTCTTTTATTTCCTGGTCACTGGTGGGAGTTTTGGTTGAAATAATGGGCAACCCCTGAATGACAGTCCCATTTCTGCAAGTAGAGAACAGTAACTGGAAACTGTTCTCGTGAAACCATTTAAATCCTAGTGAGTTGAATAAATAATTTTACCTTTTCTGTTTAGAAGTGCTTTGCCTGTTCTAGGGAAGGAATAAAGACGAAATAAAGCAATATGCATTTGCCCTCTCTCTATGAATACCTGTCATTTAAAATTACAGACCATACTTTTAGGGTAGATTTATATAGATCACTGCAGAGCAAGATTTATAACATGTTTAATGCACAGTGACTTTATGCTATTGAATGAATGTGCTAAAGATATCATTTTAAGAAAATATTATTGGATAAATCCTTTTCACTGCCTCCATATTTGTATATCTTGGAATAGTCATAGCAAAATAGAGATGTTTGTTCATCAATAATTTTTATTCTCTTTAGATATTTTTAGCCACTGTCATAAATGGATCGAGTCACAGCATGCAATGTTTTAGATCTAGTTGCTTGAAGTATCAGGCAGTATAGGTGTCAAATCTGTGTTTGAATCTAAAGATAGTCTCTTGCTACAGCTGTCCACAGATGTGAAGTCAGGCCCCACAAATTGGACCAGCCAGTTTACATTGTTCCAAATGCAACTTTTTTCCTGATAGTATAAAATTGGAAAAAACAATCCAAAACCAATCCAAATTCTCTTCTTAAATTGTTATGTAGGACAAAGGCATTTCTCAATGATTTGAAAGATCTCAGTGATTACAAGATTTAAAATGTGTCTTTAAAGATTAGAGCTGAGTTCCACATCTAGGTCATTTCTTTAAAGCACTTCTTATACATAAAGATATGCTGTTATTAAGGTTAATAAGGTTTTGTACGCTTTAATCCTCAACCAGAGCAAGAAGTCTCTGTGTCTGTACAGTGCAGCTGAGCCTTCAGTGTTACAGGCTGCAACTGGAATCAGTGGAATTTCAGTAGTGAAAGAAACCTGTAGAAGAGGTAGAAAGCAACATGAATAATTTCCGGCAACTGTATTGAAAGCTGAGCAGACTTAAATGTTTTGAGTCACAAAGTTTAGCCAAGTTGAACTATTCATCTCCTCTTACTTTGGTTTACCACCATTCACATTACAGAGTGAATTGCATTTGCTCTGTAAGCATCATTTTGTTCAATGAAGCAAATATGTATTAACACTGCCACCATAATTGCTCAAAAGGCATTATATTACTTCCTTTTTTTTTTGAAAGTGCCTACAGATGCCATTTAACACCTCACAGTACTAGATGTTATAAACACAAAATAAATATCAATCTTTCTCTCAATGACCTAGTGATTTCAGCATTCAGTGAGAGACAAAAGGCAGTGAGAGGAATAGAAAAAGAGAAGAGATAGATGAAACAGGGTGTTAAGTAAATAGGCAGCAATTACAGTTGCACTGGTTCAGGCTTATCAGAGGGAAGTGGAAGTAGTGAAAGGGCTGGAGACATTGCTCCATTAGCTCTGCCTAATGCTACTTGTACTCCAGTCTCATGAGAAAGGAGAGACTGCAGTATACTTTATCTGCCCATCAGCAGCCCAACCATGCCTGACTCTGAACTGGTGTTTCATATACTTTTGCAATAAGAAAGGTTGCATCCATTGTGTCTGACCAAAATCTAGACGCAGTATGGAAATGAGTGAGATCACGTGAAACAGGAAAGGTTTTTTTCTGTAACTAATGCTACTTTTCCATTAGCAGAAATAAAGTAGAACTTGGAATAAGATTCTCTTCACCTGCACTTTTGATGTCTCATGAAGCAATCCTCCTGAAGCAAGCATCTGGCTTCCACATGGAGCTGATGAAGGCATAGGGGTTCCTTCTTCGGAGATAGACACTACCTGCCCTAGGTTGTGAATTCTTTGATACCAAAGGTATGAAGAAATCCCATGGCTTTGCCACCCCTCTCTAGCTCTCGGTTGGAAGAACTGATACTATTGTAGCTAACTTCTGAAGTGAAAATGAAGTGAATTGAAGGCACACTTAGTATGTTTAAGGCTGTCCAAATTAGCTCTAAGTATGGTGGTTCCTGAGCAAGGACTCTTGGAGCTCTGGAGCTCTCTGCCTTACTCCGACCTTACCCATTAAAGAATGAATCGTTAATAGTGTATATATTTTCTAGTGGAATAACTAGAGAACAGAAAGGTTTAGTGACTTGGCTTTGTGGGCTCTGTAGCTTATTGGACAAAGCTAAGTTAGCTCAAAAGAGCTCTGTGGCTGAGAATCACAATTTTGACACCTAAGACTTGAAAGCACATTTTATAATTACTCATAGCTCCCTTTCAGAGTGGAGGCAGGCTATTCCATTAATATGTCAATGGTTTATTTGGCTGTGTGGTGAATATATGTATCTTTCTAAATTGCTTAATACATATACATTTCTAAATTCTTCATTACCAAAGCAAAGAGAGTGGGATGCTGTATTCCTACTACATAGTTAGGTCTGATTCATCTTGATGCTCCTGAGTGAATAAGACTCAGTGTTCCCATTAATGGCTGCTTTCTATGACCCAGCCATCAGAGAAGAGCGATGCATTACTGAGCATTTTCACTAGTAGGTGCTTTCTGTAGTAATTGCACAGTAATTGCTGTTTCCAGATGTTACCACTGTGGCCAGGGCCACTTGCCCCTGCTCTGTGTTTAAATTTAGTTCTCCTCTGAATCTTCCTTTCCACTAATTAAAAAATTATGAAGGTAGTTCCTACATTTAAATACACGAAAGAAAGGCTAACCAAAGCTGTTTTAAAAGCCTGATTGATTCTGAGTTTTATGAAGGTGTAGTGAGGGCAACTACCTAACAAAGCATGTAGCGAGCACTTGAAAAATTCACATACTAGAAGAGAAAGCAGACCAGAGATTACTGCACTTTTCACATGATTCACAAATAACGAGCACAGGGACCAAATGAAAGCATACTTCATCGTTCTAGCATCTTTAACTCTGACCAGAACAGACAGGTTTTATGTCTCTATCTCCATGGTATGTCTCTGGAAAAAGAAAACAGACAGGCATTCTGCAAAGTCATGCGGAGGAAGTGCTCCCTGTTCATTGTGCTTCCTCGCACACCTGAAGGTTCTGCGTGTGTGAACATTTGCCAGGACAGACTGTATGTTAATGACTTACTAACCTCAAAACCAAGTCCATATGCTATAAGCCACCAGTATTATCTTTCTTTTGTGCACTGTGTTACTGCCTGAATAAACCCCATCATTTTAGAAAATGTCAGGTGCAAGTATTGCATCAAGATGCGAACTGTGGAAAGTCAGCTCATACATTTACGAGAAAGCCAATAGGAGAAAATGTGTATGTAGATAAAAATAATATATAAATGTATCCACAAGCCAAAAATATGATGTTCTATTATGATGAAAGATGCTTGAAAAACATTAAGAATAACAAAGGAGATTCTTTCCTACCATAAAAAGCTTTGCTCAACACAGGAGGGCTTCACGACTGCTGGAAAATATGGGAAAAGTAAACACAGTACAATGATATCACCCAGACATTTTCAAAGGAGGTTTTAGGTTTTCAGACTATAATTGGGCTTCATATTGGAGTTGTGTGAGTACTGTAAAGCTTAACATATCTGTACAATAGGTGAATATGCTGGTACTGTGTATCTTCCAGTGATTTTCTTATGGTTTTTAATTTTCTTTAGTCATCTCCTCATCCTTTTTTCGTTGCAATACCTTTGATAGTTCCCCATATATACTACTTCTTTACCCTGCTGTTAGTCCTGAAAGGAATTGACAGGCCCCCTATCTGACTTGTTAAGCTCCTGAAGCTTGCTGCATCCTGCATGCAGCATGTTTCTGATTATGCCGGCAGCAAAGACATTTGAACTCACAGCTGCTGTAGTGCTGCCAGATCAATACACCCACAAAGCACAGCGAGCCTTTTGTGTTGGTTCAGAAATCAGATTTCTCTTGTCTAGACGGCAATCTGTAAAATAAAATCTCCTAACATGAACTAGTCCTCCTGGAGCTTCACTGAGATATGCATTTATCAGTGTATTGAACAAGGCACTAAGAAGCATTCAAGGCTGAGTGACATGAAGGGGTTCCCTTGTTTCGAATCAATGCCACCTCCCCCTCTGCCTCTCCCCTGCACCACCCTAGATTCCACACGCTATAAGGCACACCATATGTTTCTCCTTAGACTTATCTGCAAAAAATATCAAACCCTTAAAAGACGTATCACTTGCGGACATAAACCTGTCAGAAAACAATTATCAGCCATATCTGTTTGTGATCTTATTAAGTTGCTTGGGTCTTGATAACCTTGCAGATACCCTCTGTAGCAGAAATAATCAAGGCAGAGATAATGACTTTTATTGATAAAGCAAGGAGTCTGACTGGGCCAGCTTGAAGCCCACTCAGCTGTTAGTTTGCAGGGGGGACTGTTGTTTATTCCTGGAATTTTTTATTATTATTTTTTTGTGTATGGGTGATAGGACTCAATTTGTATTCTTTCCTTCCCTCTGATATGGATGAGGTGAGTTTTTTCCCCTCCAACTACAGAGAACATTTACCTCTAGAGCTAGTATGCTATGGAGAGCAGACTGAGACCATTCTCTCTCAAGACATTTGTCCTACCACTTTCCTGGGCATGCCTGTGTTGGAGATTGGCCTTTGATTCGGGCACGAGAATATAAATCCATAAGAACTGAGATACAAAGAAAAGGATATTGCATGTACAGGATGAAGTGACTTTTTTAACAATCTCATCTCTGTGCTTTTTCACTCACATGTAAATGATTTCCTTAGGGACTGGATTTGAAAAGTCAAATTTGACCAAATTTCACGTGATGGTGGAATTCAGCCTAGGGATATATTCTTCCACAGGGGAAACTGTTGCACCAGAGGAAGGAAGGTCAAAGCTTGAGGAAATTGCAGGACTCCACTTCTGAAGAAGTGACTGGTCTCAGCAAAAATGTGGAAATATGGCTTACATTACTTTTGAGCAGTCCTTTTACCTTTGTTTTTGTTTTGAAGAGAAGCTTAAAAAAAAAAAAAAAAATTTTGCAGAGTGATTTCAAAAAAATGCCTAAAGGAAAAAACATTAATTTGAGTGGCAGGGCTTAGCAATGACATGTAAGGGCCTATGGAGAGGACACCCATGTTTCCTACTGAGCCCATGTGAAGGCTGGAACATCTTTGCTTTGCACACTTACCATCAATCTAGCTGAAGAAAGTGAATTTAATTATGGATAAAGAAGGGGTTCCCTGTGGCAGAAGAAGAAAACTTCGATTTTTTTAAAATTATACTACACATTTTTAAAATTAGACTGTACAAAGGAGAATGACTAATTTAGTAAGGCTTCAACAACAGTAGTGGCCTGAGAGAAACATCCGTTAAGAGAAAAGCACTGGAAACAGTCTGAAACATATATTCAGTGGGGTGAATACAATTTTATCAGGGCTACAATTATGCAAACAATTTTATTTTGTTTGTTGAGGATGTCCTGTGGTTCTGCTTATGTTATGGTAAGGTTTCTCTATTAAGATCTGTTGCTTGGATCTTACTTTAAAAAGGGTCAATACTAAGCAATATCTTTGTCTAGTTTCATGTTAGGAATTGTAGGAGGAATCTGTTCCTAACTAAAAATCTAGGGCTGAGGATGCTTTGTATACTCCATTTTCCCCAATCTGTGGGTTAAATTGGGAGCTAACAACAGGCTGATGAAAATCTCTGGAATGAAATATTTTCCTTTCTGTAACACAGCAGAGTCAGCAGGGTGTAGGTCACAGAAAGGAGCCACCCCTGTGCCTGTTTGACTGATAGTTCCTGGTCTGCCTCATTCTGGCTTTGTAGCCTTCAACCCTACAGCCTTGAACCCCGGCACTGACCATAGCTTGCTTTGCTACACCCTGTTTTCCATTTCCCTCTAGTTGTCTTCTACACTATTTGTCTCCCATATCACTGCCAGTCAAAGAGCTTAGTCTTCCGTGGTGATGGAGAATCAAACTTCTAATGGGAACTAGCCCTTAAAAAACATCAGATGTTATTAACAACATCAGATGGTATTATCATTAAGAATATAACTCTACCGTTGGTGTCAGAGCAACCCAAATTGCTCTTATCTGAAGAAAGAGGTGGTAAGATTTTTTTTTAACTTCACTTGCCTATCTCATTACATCTCTCTGTCAACTGAGTATGTTTTTAATTTTCCTTTCCAAATGCACTTTTGTTTCCAGTATTGAAGATTATATTTATAAAGGTGATCTGTTTCAGTGATGGATGAAATCCACCACTATCCCTCCACATTTACAACTCAAATTTAAGGATTAAACTTTCTACCAAGCAAAAGTACTGGCAGGCACTTCATCCGTACAAATCTGAGTACACAAAGACTTTTTTTTCCAACTGGACAAAAATGAGAACAAGCTACTGAGTGCAATCAGGTGTTGATGTGCTCTAGGACGGAAGCAAGGCCACATGGTGTCACAAGATTGGCAATGGATCCAACTAGGAAGCATTGTGATAGGGTTAGAAAAGCAGATGTAGTTGCTTGGAAAAATGACCAGTTACAACCCTTGAGATTAATAAGGCCAAATCATTTCTGCAGGCTGGGTCACATATCTCTCAAGAGTCATATGTCCTATCCTCATCCTGTTATAAGATGTCTCTCTGTCATACACATAAAATATAGGCATCTTTTGAAACACAGCTGGACATAGAACAGGTACGACACCAAAAGAGTGGAAATACAGAAGATGGGAACTCTCAATTCCAGCTATTCTGTGAGTAACTGATCTCTGGCCCAGTACCACAGAAAACAGGTCCTTGGACTAACTGGATTGCTTTGGCCACTTGACCTTCTTCTATGACAGAGAAATGATTGTATGCTAACAGTTCACCTGGTAAATCATTATACACATGCTGCATATACAGGACCCCAAGTATTCTGGAGTACTCTCACTACAGTTGTATCTGATCATTTTATTCTAAAACATGATTCAAAACAGACGGTAGCTGGAGCTAGTGTTCAGAGATGCTTCCTTGAATGTATGCAAATGATCACTTCCTCAGAAATTGCTGCACTTCCTTTCAAGTAATCATTAGTAATTTTTTCAAATGGAAACAATATCACCTTTCAGCTGTTTTCTACTCTGTAATGAAGACTTGTAGGTACAGACATTTACGCATAGTAACATGTACTTTCTCATCCCATGTGTAAATTCAGAGCTGACCTGTAGAATTCGAACAGAAATAATTTGTTGATCCCCATAAAGAGAATGATGCTATATGGGAACAGATGGCCCTATCCCAAATTCAAGAATTATTTCCAAATGCAAAAAGCAAGAGTCTCAATTCCCAAAGCAATTACTCTCACAAGAATCAAACCATGCAGGAACTAGAACCACTCAGCAGGCCAGCATTTTCTACCATCTATAGTGGAAGAGAAAAGCTCTGTTCATCTCGAGCATAATCTAAACAAGAATATGGAAGAAAACTTCTTTTCACTGGTAACACAGATGACACCAGTGAAAATATCTGGAACTCATCTACACTACAGTTTGTGCTGTTGTTGTGTACTAAAGCCATGACTGAAAGGAGATGCTGTTCTAAGCAGATGGATGGAATAGTCACATATGTTGAGAAGAAAATTAATACATTTACTCTTTATACTTGGTCAGTTTTCCTATATACACAAGGCATAAGGGATTAACTAGATACACTCACTCCCCTGAAATTCACTTGTGCTAGTAATAGAGGGCATGCTGCAGATAACTTCCCTTCTCAGAGCTGTCGGGCAATATACACATCCTGCTTCAAGAGTTTTAGTCTTTAAAAAAAGAAAGTTTCAATATCATATGTGTTATTTCATACTTAGCCTTTGCAAGACTTCCTTTGCTTTGAAGGATTTTCTGACTAAGTTACTAATCCTATGAATGGCTGTGCGTCTAGGCCTCTTCTTACTCATATGGTCTGGTTTGGAACAGGATCCAAATGAAGACTGAGTGCCATGGTCAGTTTGTATTAGCCACATAGAAGGAGGATATTTCTGGTTTAGAAAGTTTACAGTTCCCTTGCATTTTAGTATCTGATGTTTCACAGAATAAAACTCAGCAGAAGCCATTGGAAGACCTTCCAACATCTGAAAAAAAAAAAAAGGATCTGGGTCTGTACATTTCATTCAATGTGTTGATTTCATTAATCCACCAAGAACTGATTTATTTTTATACAGTTAACCTGAACAACAAAGCAAAACACTAATGTGGCAGTTCATAGAAAATGGAGTAAAAACATGAATTACTTATGGCGAAAAATGTAAGACCGTTCTCCTTTCTTCTCCAAAAAATATTGCCTCCAATGCATAAAATTCCCTAAACTCCTGCATGACAACTAATATTGTTTAAATCACAGTTTGAATGAGTCTTGTAAAATTCTGTTTGTTGCTGATAAAGAGTATTAGGAAGTAGAGACATGAGAGAGTAACACCTTTATGAAGGTGGGGCATGAGCCTGGGTCAACAACAGGAGAGATAAAAGTAAGGAGTAGAAGAGGCAGTATGTGACTAAAAAGCAAGGAGAAGAACAGCGAGCAGTGTGGGCTTTTTTACCCAAGAAATTCTGGAGGATTTGATGCTTTGCAAGTCTGTCAGCACTGGATGGGGATTGCAGTACATTCTGCATAGTGAGGCATTTGGGTAAATAAAAACGCAACAGGAGCAAAATATTTTCTCATGTATAAGCAGTGAAGACATAATAATAATGATAGAGCTAGAACCTTGGCTGGTGTCCCTCTCCAGACATGGGCCATTGGTGAAAGAAATGCATATTCTGAAGCCTGGATGATTTTGATACATCTACATAGTTGTGGGCTGCCTGACCTCTAACTCTTTCTACAGTGAAGATATAGCTATCTTTTTTTTTTTTTTTTTTATATTTCAATATCTGATGGTTTTGCAAGAAAGCAGAACTACAGATGCTGTTCAGATCCTGCATATTTTCTACCCCTTGTTCAAGCCCCTTTGTTTGCTTTTTGTTACGCACTTTCAGTGATGCATCCCATCTGGTTCTGCTGTATTGTGTGATCCAAGATAATACTTAGTGCCATTAATAGTCAAGATGGGACACATCATAGCTTGCTCCCAGTGTGTGTTGCCAAGGGCCTTAGTCTTCTGCTTCAGAATTTTTAATTTCTTTTTAAGTTCTAGAGTAGTAAGCATCCTGTGGAATTCTACATTTCCATATTAGGGTTGATTCTGCACCCAAGCAAGCTTGTTTAAAACTAATTAATAATCTTTGTGCCAGATAAACCATGACTGGGCTGAAAGTCAGATGGGCAGCTCTCACTTTCTTCCTGCACCACTCAGTCATCACAGCCACCTTGATTATGTTTTGACCCTATCCCTTGTCCTGACTGGTACCCTCCTCTTGTCAAGGAGGGGCACTCTCAAGGTCCTTTTAGGGGAGGTTTGTGTTGCTGAGCTGTGGAAATACCAGACAGTGCAGAGGCAAAGGACAGAGCCTGTAATAAGAAAGCATTCTTTCTACACCTTCTGGTTTTCGTGTCCCATATCTGAGTTTGAAACCATGGTATTTTGAACTATGACTCAACCAGATTTGCTTTATTGCTGATAGTCTGTGGTTGGTAAATTTTATGAGTCTAATCAGTCAAGCAGCTATATGCATAGTAAAACTAAGCCAACAATAGTTAATATCTGCACGGAAAAGGAATAGATAATGTAACAAGACTTTGTCTTATCCAAAAGCATGCAAATTAATCTGACACCACAGGCATAGCCTTCACACACATGAACACAGAAGCAGGACTTCCTACTTTTATAGATTAATAGAATTTTGTTTATATTTTTTCCCATGTAATTTATTTGTTGCTGTGATTCACTTATTAGTCAGGTGGACACACTGTGCTGGGGCCCTGAAACAGAAATCGGCCATCTCCTGGGCCCTACAGAACTGCCTGAGCTCAATCAGAGGAGAGAACCCAAAGAGATTCAGTGTGGTCACACAGAGCGGCGAGAGAGAAATCTCCCCTGCAGGGTCCCATTGAGGATTATACCCTCCCATGGATGCCCTGATAATCTCATAATCCCTAACCTATGACTTGCCTCTGATCTCCTCTCACTCTGAATTATTCAGACTTCAAGTAAGAGGAAGTTTAGAGAAGAACAATTATGAAAAGCCATTTCCATTAAGCTTGTGAAACATTTTTAGCCAGTTTAACAGAGTAGTTAATGAGAGCAGAAGAGGAGAACTTGGGAGGGTAGCGTAGATGTCTTTAATCTTTCTGCTCTATTTTTCTTATCTTCACCACATCTGCTGAAGCAAACAAGCAAATAAGATGTTTCCAGTATGCACTTAACACTTCACATGCCATAATTGAAAAAGTGGAAATTTGCTTTACTTTTTATATTGATTTAATGGTTTTATCTGATGTGAGATATATGTCATGAAATAGTCCCTATACATGGAGACAGGCTTGTAAATAGTAGGTTTAGTTACTACTCAAAAGTAGATCCACTTTGCCACTTTTTTTTTTTAACAAAAAAATTGATTTTTCTATTATAGCTCCACTATAAGCCTGTTATACTACAGTGAGACGTTAGTTTGTATATCTTTTCTGGTTCTGCCTTTTTTATGAATTTCAAAGATAATTTCGACTTAAAATAGCCTAAAGCATAGAAGAGGCTGGCATTGGTTATTTATTCTTTATAAATAGATGTAATTGTTGGCAATTTTTCATTTTGTTATTTACAAAACTCTAAAATATGCTATGCATTATTCTGCTTTATTTATCCATTTTTATACAGCTCCTGGGTAAAGGTTAACTTTTTCATAGCATTTTTCTGTATTGTTTTTAAAATGCAATATTTAAAATATTGTCCATTTGCAAAACAGTCCCGTTCTTCATCTCTCTGCCAAATTATTTCACTTTTTTTTTTTTTTTTCCTACTGGGTTTTCTTTATCATATGAAAAAGAGAAAAAGAATATACACATCCTGGAAATAACAACAGCAACAACAATAATAACAGCAGTAATTTATTTTTCACTAACATTGAAAAGCTATAATTAAGCAAGACATGTAAAACAAACCTTAAAAGAATATTCGAAAGAAGAAATATCACAAAACAGGGTGGGGTTTTTTTTTCAGTTTAACAGATATGAGGAAATGTAGCTTGTCAGAGGAGAAGTACAGTTGGAATTCATAAACACACATCACTGAGTGACACCCTTTCTCCTTCCAGTCTATACTCTATTTGAACTGCTTATTTGTGATAGTTGATTTTTACTCTCATTTCAGCTCAGTGCTGTGATCTCAGCCGGGATCTCAAGGTGTTTCAGTAAGATAATTTGCAACAGGTAACATCACAAATGTCCATCATCATCTCCAGCAACTTTTATGCAAGACTATCAACAGAGCTACTTGAAAACTGTCCTAACCATTTGGATTTGGAAGGCAGATTTAGCCCTTCTGGTTCTTAAAATATTTCACATGATGATTTGTGCACAAAACTGTACTATTGTGTTAATAAATGGAGTAACTTTTGTCATTTTACAAATCCAAAGTAATAAATGTCATCACCACTAAAACTGTAATTCACTTAATGGTGTCATATCTTTTTAAAGTCACTAGTGCTCTGGATTATGTCCCTTCCTTGCTGTTATATTAGAACCATGATATAAAAATTCGCTGTTGACTTTGCAGGAAAGTACCATTAAAAGAGAGTGGTTTATCTCTTTTACTCTTTTGACCTCTCCCTCCCAGCCATAACTAGTTTACTGTAGCTGTATTCTTCCTCTCCTAAAGCAAAAGTAGTTAATCTGTTTTCAAGGTTTGCAGAATCTCATATTTCAAAAAGTGCTTGGTTTTGCTTAGAATGGCCTTGTTGTCATTGTGTGATTGAAAAATGATCTCAAAACACTTTATCAAAGATCAAACAAATGCAAGCTGCATTGGCTAAGTATCTGGCCTGGGCTGAGCCCATCATGTACTGGGCTCCTGAGCTCAGCATCATCCCCGATCAGTGCTGGAGCGTGGCACCCACAGGTTTAATTAGACTGCAACGTGGCTGTATAACTGAGTTTGAGTTTACCAATAGATAGTATGGTGATGGCCTTGTTGTTTGGTTGCTGTGGTAAAGATTGGGCTTTTAAAAAGCACAGTATAAACGAAGAGTAACAATAACAAACTAGAGGAGATGGTTGATGTGGAGTTTATGAATACTAATTTAAACGAGGAACTTCTGTGTGAGATTTCAAACCTTCACTGCTGTCTCTCTGTTGCCGTATTTTGCTGAAATTCAATGGGATATTGACACAGTTCTAATAATGGAAAGTCATTAACCTGAGGAAATCTCATTCAAATTAAACTAAACAGAGAAATGCAATAGATAAAGCTTGCCAGGGTAAATTTTGTCTGACTTCTTCTCAGGGAGCTGGAGCTCAAAGCAGTGGAATTTCTCCCTGAGGCAGAACAAAGGAATTAGATGTCATTTTGCAACTCCTTAACTAAAAGTGAATTCAAGCCTTTTTTTTTCAGAAGACAAGGTATTGCTTTTCTCAAAGAAGAATTGGTCAAGGAAGAAGAAAAACCACTGTGTAAAGAGGAGAGAGGGAGCATGAGATATTCAAGAATATTCAAAAAAGGATCCAAAGAAAACTAACACCCTAAATCCCACACAGTTCAATAAAAAGGACAAAAATATTCTGACATATCCAAAAAAATCAGGGGAAGGAAACAGAGGCATGTGTGTTTATTATTTTGTCTAGTTCTGTATCCTTCCTGTGCTAACTGAAGTGGAGGATAATTGTATTTAGAAATCCATATACATCTTGGACATCTGTTAACTTTCATCTGTCCTGTATCTCTGAAGAGTAACACGCAAATCCAGCATGCTGCAGGCTAGATTTAAGGAATTCAGTGTGTTTAAATCACTGTGGTGTCTGAAAGCTTAGGACAGCCTAGGGCAGCCTAGGGACCATTTAGCCCCATTTCTGTGGAGGTCACAGATACCATACCGTTATCTAAGAAGTGAGTCAGAGGTGCCAAGGATGGGACAAAGACCAGTAGACCAAGAGTAGATGAAACTCAAATATCTATCCCTGAAGTCCCAATGCAGCAGCCTGGCTAGCGTTCAGTTAGGGTTAGCCCCATCACAGATGAAACAGTAACCAAGAATAACAGGAGAAATATATGTTCATAGTAGTATGTGAACTTGCAAATTGCATTCTTCTTAAACTCTTGGCCTCAGGCCAGAACTTTTTCCTTTAAATGATATAGTGAAATACTAATTCCGCCTCCCTCCCTGCCCCCTGCTGATTAATTAACAAAAGCCTCATACTGGTGTGCAAAGAGTGAACAGCTGAAAAAATTTACACGTTTTGTTGGGGTTTTTTTCCTAAATTAGTTCCTTCAGAAATGAGTGTTCCACTAGCTCTTAGTTTGGGAAATTTTATGCAAAAGCCACATTGAGCTTGCTTGTTTCCATGTCCTACAAAGATTTTTTCCTACTTGTTTTTGACCCCACTTCCCCATCAGTTACTCCTTCTTGGCAATGTCAGCTGGTTTAAAATCTTGTAATAGAGATATTGACACCAAAAAGGATTCATCCATAGAGGAAAGGAATGTGGAGCTAGTCTTCAAAAAAGCAAGTTTAGTGCCCTTCAGTCACATTAGTAATTTTTTAATATTTTTTTCTGAGCTAGATGCTTCTGATGTTGTCTTAGCCTGTGAGCATTAAATGGATCAAAGAGGAGGATTGGAGGATTAGAGGATTGGTTTATCTGAGGTGCTCATGTACTAAAGCACAGGATCATCAGTTGATCATCACATTGCCACTTATGCCACTCATATTATGGAGCTAAATATAGGTGTCAGTGTTCACATTAGCCAAGTATTACCTGACCATCTCTTGCTGTGAGAGAGGACACTACCATTATAGAGTTGTGAAACCAGAGGTTGAAGTATTTCAAGAAAGAGGCACTTCTTACATGTGTATGACTTAATTGTGTCCTCTCTTCTTTCTTCATTTCCTACATGGAGGTTATGCTCTCATGTGTGTAGATACTGAGGGACTCCACAGAGGATGACAGGGCTGGCTGCTGCTGTAGCTGCAGGTAGCTTACACATCTCTGCATGGCCTAGCAGTCTGCCAGACAAGCAGGTTTCTGGGTAGTGCTCAGACACCAATTTCATCAGCAGCTATAATACTGGATGTAATATGTAACATAAAGGGCTCAGAGCACTCCCTGGGACACAGACATCCCCTCCCATTCGCCTCCTCAACACACATACACACATAGCATTTTCAGATGTTTTCAATGTTTATATAAAGATAGGTGCTACAACATGATCTGCCAAGGCTCCTGTGAGAAAGCTTCCCCATTGCTGGCACACCTGGCTGGCTTTGGTGACAGTCTTCTAGAGGAACTACTAGTTGAGACCCAGCAGGGACAGCCTTGGGCCATCAGGAAAGGTGGCCCCAACTCAAATGTGATGTAAACACCCCAGCTCACATGTTGGGATTGAACTGGGCTCTATGTGCCATCTCAGTGCTTGCATAGTGAGACTCAGAAGTCATATTCACTTTTCCCACAGTCGCATTGAGGTGTGAGATACAAATCACTTCCCTCTTTGAGGTCATTGGCTCCTTTGTGCTGGTTCCCCAGATCATGAAGCCACACTCTACCAAGGAGATGGAAGCCAAGACCAGTTCCTCTTCTGGAGGGATGTCAGGAAGCAGGAAGTGGAGGTGGCCTTTTCTCTTCTACAGGATTTCTACTTAATGTAGAGGAAAGTCACTGTGTCAGTGTCTTCAGGCTAATTCGTCTCCCCTTGCTGAAGGTGGTTGTGCCTCGCCAACCAACTGTGCACATCCTGTATGCTGCTTTCTTTTCAGGGTAAGTTTGGTCCTGAATGCATGAATAGCTCAAGAAGGCTATATTTTAATAAAATCAGAGCTGGATTCCCCAAAACTGAGGAGATACTGACCTTCATTGACTCTCTAGCCCTATGGGTAGGACATTAACCTTAGAATGTGAACAGAGGAAACAAGAACCAACAGGCCAGTTGCGTTATAATCACTGCTTCAATGAATAAGTAAGGAGTACTAGAAAGACCCACAGGAGATATCTCATAGTGTATCCTACAGCCCATTTGTTAGGCCCAGCTGCTTGCAGAGGGGTTATGGTAATCTCCACTATCTGATTTAAACATAAGTTCTCAGGTGATGTTTCTAACAGTGAGGATTAGGATGAGACCTCCCCTCCTTTGTTGCTCCTGTTTTGCCCATTTGTCTCTGGAAATATGACCAAGCAATTAATATATTTTGTATTAGGATTGATATTTTTTCCATTTCTTTGGGCTACTGTGGGCTGAAATGGGTTCAACTTTCAAAGTAACGATTTCATAGGTACTCTAAGAACCAGGTGAAAATGGCTTGTTTTATCACTCATCTTGTTTACAATCTGAAGACCCTCATGAAAGTACTAAACATGGTGATGCCAGGGCCAAGACTGGCAGCCAGGGCGAGTTCCACACCCAGTCACGATCAGGGCAGCTAAGGGGCACCAGGGCAGCCAGTCCCAGTCATCTCCCTGGTCAAGGGAATGGGCTGAGGCTGGGACAAGCTGTCAGTCCATAGGTGAGGATCAGGCTTTGTGATGGGGACCAGGGTGAGACACGGCCTTGGGATGGTAGGACCCTGGTCGGCATCATAGTCATTATGTGCTGGACTGTCAATATGTGACTGGTAACAAACTGTAGATAGAGAAATAGCAGGGTTTCCCCATTTCAGGCTAAAACCAGATACGGATCAGAGCCTTTCACATCCCGTATTGCATTATGTCCTGAGCAAACTTAGTGCTGGCTGTGGGCCAGGAAGTAATTTTCCAGCCATTTTTCCAGCTGCAGATTGGAGTGCCTTGAATGTAGCCTTTATATTCCTCTAACATCAGGCCCTGAAACAAAGACTATGTGTGCTCTACAAAGACATTTTGTTATAACTAGGTGGATTGTATTTACAATTGGGATTACAGTACATGGGAATCAAGATACAGAAATATAAACGAGAAAACCTCTTTCTGATGATACTGGATAAAGTAACTCCCATAGGAATTGCCGTATAGTTACATAGTCATCATGTGGCTTACTGGGAAAGTGGGAAGTATTAGTCTCATAAGGGTCCCAGCATATCTGCAGTTATACCCATGAGTCTGTTTCAATATAGTACAAAAAAATGCTACACGTCTTTAAAGTCACATTAATTTTAAAGTTGTCATGGAAATTGCTGGCTTCTCATTTTCATTTCACAACAGGACAAAATCCAGAGATTTCAAAACCTTCCTTAGAATGAAAATTCTAAAATTCTTAGGAAAAAATATTAATGAAAATAATACTATCTGGAGTTCATTGAAATGCTTTATTTTGCATATTCAAGGCATCACAATGGTTTGTGTTGATTCATTTCAACACTGAACTGCAGATCATGACTGTCCATTGTCTTGAGGGAGCTGTAGTACCAAATCTCATTCATTCCCACACTGTGAGCAGGGTCCCTGGCTTGACTCCATCTTCTGTAATGCACTCTGAATCACAGGGCTTCCAAGATAAATCCTACAGTTTTGCTCAGAAAGGCATGTGTGCATTACAGGAAATGGATAATTACAGCAAAAGCAGAAGAGAAAGGAGGTCCACAGAAGACATAAAACAGTAGGAAATGGTCACTATGCATTTGCTTATTCATCTCAACTCAAAAAAGCCCCAGTAGCCAAACAAACCTTTGTAGTCATTCAGACACTTGTTGATTTGTATCCAACTACCCCAAAATGAAGTATTTCACTGTGATTTTTATGAACTTTTTTTTTTTTAATAAAATTTTGAAAAGCATGTATATCAGCTACTTTTACATTATTAAGAAGCCTGCCACTTATATCAATAAATGCTTTTTTCTTTCAGAGAGTAAGGTTCTGGTAAGAACAGCTATTCAGGTGATCTCTTGCAATTTGGAGGACTGCATAATCCTAATATTTATTCGTATTCCACTGTCAGATAAAAATATTCCTTATATGGATAAGATATCTACAAGTAATGTATACTTTTAATAACTACAGTACACACTTTGACAAATACCAGTTTCATTTGAGTATGAGTTTACAGACCCACCAAGCTGTCCCGGGCCTTTCAAGGCATTCATTGTAATTGGTGGATGGTGGAGGAGAAGAAGTAGAAGAATTCCTTCATCTCTCAGTTTGACTTCAGAAAACTAAAGATTTAACATTAGATGATTTCAGCTAGTTTTTGTGTTTTATCAGCTGATGATAAGGTACACCATGCAATCTCATTCTGGGCTTTTTAGTATTCTGTATGAGCCAGAAACATTGGAACATATCATATGATAATTGGCTGCTCTGAAGCCATAGAAATGAAACAGAGGGTAACTACTGTAACTTAAAGGAGTTTCCAAAGAGCGTACACTCCCAAGCAGGTCTCTGTTTTGTCACCTGATTTCTTCAGTGTAGCCTGCCTTGTTTGACAAAGACATTTCCTCTGCTTCCCCGTATGGCCCTATAAATATGCTTCATATTGTTGACTATATTGCCTCATTCTGATATCTCATTATACCTGTGACAGAAAACTACTAGTAAGAACAGGACAGCTCCCAGCCCTAGGGACCAATGACTCCAGAAACACATTGATTATGATTTTTGCATAAGGTGTCTTTTCCTTTGTATACAATGATTTGATTCTGCCACTTCATTCCAGCCCTGTGAAAGATGGCATATTCTTTTGTGCGTGTCATGTAGGAATGGACCGTAATTTTTCATCTCCAGTATTTCCTTTTCTTTTCTTCAAACCTAAACTATTACTGTGTGCAGAAAACTGTAGAGTTGGAAATGTTGTTAGCCTTGTAGGCAGCTGGGCGTTTCTGTCATTAGAGCAACGACTTGGGATTGAGGCAGTACCACAGACTTCTTGCTTTCTGGGTTGCCTGGTCTCTCCCTGCCCAGCATTGCTGTAGCCTTCTTGACTCCTTCTCTCGTCTGTGTTCTGTATAAGCTCTTTGAGGTAGGGGCTGCCTTTTGCTAAATATTTGGCCAAGATAAAACATGATGCAATCTAGATATTATTTTGAGCCTCTCGGAATATCATCATGTAAACAAGACTGTTTTATATGAATCATGATTTTATCATTTGGAGATCTACTGGCACGCTCCAGGTGGAGTTTGAAATGGAATTTTCCTTATGTCATGTGCTGCTGCAGAGTCACTGTGACAAATTGTTCAGGAACTGGAGCTTTTTCCCTCCACAGAAGAAATATTGAGCTAAAATGAAGGCCAGTAAATGTTTAATTACTGATACTAAACTATCTTTCGTATATATACTGTGAACGTGAAACATATTGGATGGAGCTGATGTCTGGCGCATTTTCATAATATGCGAAACTGGTAAATCAGAAACAGATGGAAGTACTGAAGTGGGAGAATTGCCCTATTCCCTAATCAACTTGATAACAATGCAGAAGAAGAACAATATTTGGGATCTGGGGGAGACCACTGGGTCAGTATTCTCCCAGATAGAAGATGGGTAGCTAGGACATGAAAGTTATTAACCAGAATATATATATGTTATTATATTACCCATCCATATTTATCAAGGAGAAGCTTATAACAGTTATGGTTCTGGTTCTCTTCTCCATCATTATTTCTGGAACCATCAGATGTTATTCTCTAATGCATTATATAATGTGATATTGCATATCAGCACAATGCAAGACAGAGCTGAAGGAAATTACTCTTTACTCAAAGATTTACTGAAAAATATGGTTTCCTGAGAAAGGTTATGAATTGAAGCTGAATTGGATCATTACTTTCGGCTATTAAAAATGAGTCTAAACCAACAAAATGGTTGAACGTCCCTTTGGACCAACTCATTCTTCATCTGGGAGAGATGAATTCAAACCCTTTTTGTTTAAAATCCCCACCTGTAGACTATTCAGCTATGTAAATATGCTTGTACACACTTCTTCTCTCCTATGGTTGCAGTTCTGCTTTACCTATGTGGTTAGAGGTGCAACTGACCTGGAACTAGAAGTCCAGTGTCTCTTGCCTTGCACAGTCCTTCAGCTAGAACAGAACTGGGGACCCACGCAGTCTTGGAGCTGGAGTTTCCTCATACCACCTGTGGTCACATGGCCTTAAGACGTCTACCGGTAGCCTAAGGTGTTGTTCTTACCCACTTTCGACTGCAAAGATTATGCATGATCAAACCTAAAAAGAGTGTAATAGAAAGGAAACAATCCAGCATATATCCTATGGCTTGGTGGTTAAAATCCTTTTCTGGGAGGTAAGGGATGTGAATCCAGATTGCCACAGGCAGGGACAATGTAGACCTGGATCTCATAAGCCCTGGGCAAAGGGTCTAAAAATCACTGAATTACTGAGCAAGATTACATCTACTGTCCAACAGCTTTCTAAACATAAAACTGCTGCTCTTTTTCCTTTCTAAGAAATGTCTTTCAAAAACAATAAAGATTTTCGTTTGTATGTAAAACCTTCAAGTGTTCCATCCACCTTCTGGTTTTCACTTTATTTGGCAAGGAAAAGGAAGCTTTTAATTCATTATGATCCAAAACCAAAATTCTTTATTTGTGTATTTTCTTCTGGATTTAGATCTAAAAATCCAAATATTCTAACAGTTCCAACCTTAGCAAATGTGAGATCATGGGCTTAGTACCATTCCGCTTTCTAAGGATTTTCCTCTGGGCGAGCTGCTGTGTAAGTACACATCAAACTAAGATTCCATTCTTAGTGTGATGTGCAAGGAGATTCTACAATGCATAAATCAAGCTTTCTGAAAATGTGGAGAGCAGCACCGTGAGCCCAGACGCTCCATTTCATCCCTCTGAAGCCAAATGCAGCAGGCATTGTTCAGCCACAGCTAGAAACCCGATATCCCCTGCTAGCTGCAGGAAATGGGCCATGCTGCACTTATGAAATCCAGGCATATTTTTCCTGAGTCATGATTATGTTAAATGCATTTCCTAGGTAAAAATGGACAAACAAAGAGGGAAAGGGAAAAGTATTCCATGCAATTGCTTTTCTTCTCTATTTCATTTAAAAAAACCCAACAAAACAAAACAACAAAACCCACAAGCTTATGCTCTGGACAGAGGAGGAGGGTATTTGCTTTCTATGCTTCTCTTTCCCTGCTCCCCATCCCCAGAATAACTCACAAAAATCACTTTCAAGTGAAGCCTGACCCTTCTTTTTGGACAGGGCTTCATGGCACATAGAACAATTATGCTATTTCATGAAATTACTAGCTGTAGTCTATGGAGAATTGCTGATAATCTCTGGTGGGCTCTTTGGCATCATATGCTAGGCACTGATGGACAAACCCCTATAAGGAAAGAAGGCTCAAGGGACAGGCGATGTGCTCATGAAGCTCAGGGAAGAATGTAGGGAAGTGACCACAGCTATTGCACATAGGGCTGAACTCATCTCAATACAAAAGTGACTGGAGGATTGTCTTTGTTTTTGGTAAATGATAGTATCAGTTGAGTGGATCAGCTGATACAAGGAGTTTTCCCTGAGTTAATCAAAAGAGTGTGAATGTCTTCCTGAGTTAGAGAGTCCAGTATGAGGAAAGTATATACTTGGATCAGATTGGAGTATAAAAACGGAATGATCAATAAAATGAGCTTCAAAGAGAGCAACACACTTGAAGTAGCTTCAACCCATGTATTCCTTCCAAGTGATTTTGGATGTCCAACATCATGCAAGTGAGCATAGAGAGACTGGAAATGGCAATCAGAAGTGTGTTGTGATGTAACTGCATGTTGTAATTGCCATCTTGTGCTTGTATTCTGATTTCAGCACATTGCTGTATCATTTTGCTAAATCTGTGTAACATCAAATATCTTCAGATATGTAAATGTGGTATTAAACATGAAACCCTCTTTGTGAAGCATATTGAAAAGAACCTGGTCAGAGAACATTGCACTCTGACATTACTTCTGGGTGCTCTTCATTTTTCAATGGTAAATCAAGCTTGCAAAAAATGAAAAGCCCATTTGCTATTTTCACAATGTTATTTCTCAGGGACTGAGGTATTCAGAAAAATGTTTGCAATGAGAATGGAAGTGTGCACCATATCAACTCTGCATGAAGATGTGATCCACTCTAAGAGAAGTTCTAACACTAAGATTATTCCAGTTACACTATTACCCTGCTTGAGACTGCACTACCATTGCATCTTTGAGAGGAAGCAAAAATATCCTCAATGATTACCCAGCTTCCTTCCAGAGCGATAGCTACCCTGCTGAAGGAAGAGTGGGCTGGAGGGACAGAAAAGTGACAGGAACTCATCTTCACCTAGTTGCTGTCAACATGGCCATCCATGTGAGAACTGATGTAACTCTTGTTTGTGAAATTTTGATGGCTATCCTAATGAATGTAAATGCCTGCATGTTTTTAAAATCTTGACAGTTCCTTTCCATTGGTAACTTCCTGAATCAATTACTTTTCTTTCTTTACTGAAGGTAAACTTTTGGAGTAAGAAAATTATAAGCTCAGGAGTCAAGCATTCAAAAGTTAGGAAAAGTCATATTTAAGTCTGTTTGCATCATTACCTACATGATGATGTACTGATTTTTGAGAGTTCTTATGATGCAGTGTTGGGAAAGTAAATGTTATGCCACACTTTAATAATTCATTATATAAATAATATATAAATAATANNNAGTATGATATATAAATAATTCATATATAAAAACTGTGTATCCCTTGTTGTATGTATCTGAAATATTTTCAGATTGCTTCTTGAATACATTTATTTTATACTGTATCTAGTTTTTGTACAATGATTTGAGTGTTGTTCTTATTCTTGACACAAAGTAAGTGTGGTAGCTGTGGTTGTTCAGATCTTTCTTTCTCCCGTCCTTTTGGACAGGAGATATCTGCCAGGTTCTGAGTTTAGAATATCTGAGTTCTTGTCACAGCTTGGTTATTGATTTACTGGAAGATTTGCCTATTTTTCACTCAGTCTGTAGGTGAGGACAACAGTTTCTCCAAAATCTCCTTCATGGTTTAAAAGGTTTAGTTAACATTTAAAAAAATAAACTGTGTAGGAGAGAAAAGTTTTATTACTTGGAAGTCTTTTAAATATTATTGCTCACCAGAGGTAATTAGAAAATGGTGTATTCAGACCTGTACTGAACTGATTCTGAACAAATCTCCCAGATAGAGTCCTCATTTTCTTCCAACATTTTATGACTTAGAGAAAGTTTTGTATAATGCAGGAATATTATTTTAAAGTTAGAACATCTTAATATATTTATAAACACTGCACTTCAATTGATATATTCCAGTCAAATGGTTTCAAAGAGGACTTATTCTTATAGAATTAAGTGAAATTAAAATGAAGCTGGAAATGATGTTAGAATCCTTGCTGGAAAACAGTAAGCTATAATTGTGTTTCAACTACTATATTCTGCAGGACCATACTTTAAATCACTGAAAAACTTACTAATATATACTTTGGTGTATTTAGAAGTGAAATATCCATGTGCAAAGAGTGATTAAAATACCCTACCTTCTGATTTCTCAATTACTGCTTCTTTCTAAAAACACCAGACCATTTCTAGTGTAGTACAAGCTTAGTTGCACTGTATTGCCATATTATTCTCTGCAGATTTATATTTCTTTAATAGTCTTTCAAAGGCCAAGAGGCAACATTTGGCAATTTTTACATCATGTGGTGGTCACATCTGTTTAAGGGAGCGTTTCAGCTACCACACTTACTTTGTGACAAGAATAAGAATGACACTCAAATCATTGTGCCAGAACTAGATATAGTATAAAATAAATGTATTCAAGAAACAAATGAAATATTTGGAGTTATATATGCAGTTATATATAGATTTGATATGCTAGGTTCCCTTACTCCCACTTGATTATCTAAAACTAGTCAGACAAAGTTTAAAATAATGTTGTCTTCAAGACTTTGGAGGCTTGGTAATGCTGAGTCTTGAAAACTTAGTCTAATGTCAAGCCAGATGTGGTCAGCCCTCACCAAAATTGCTTTTCCCTGAACTACTTGTTTGTAATGCCAGCTGGCCAGCAACCAGCATATACGTAATGCATTGTGTATTGACATTGTGTAGCTGATATGGAACTCAACAGGATTTTCAAGGCAAACTTGGGAAACTTCCCAAGTTAAGTCCTAACACCACTGAAAACATCAGACTACTGAAATGGAAGTAGTTCCACAGCATAACACAGCTTTTATTTGATTGTGTAAATATTAAGAGAACTTTAAAATCATGCCCAGAGACAAGTTCATTTTGTTTAAGACCTGCATTAGCTCTCTGAGCAAAAAAATCTCACTGCTTATTTACTTTACATCTGGCCTGAAAAGGAAATATTTGTTTGAGTGTCTGTCAAGGAAATATACCTTTTCTGTGGTAATGGATAATGGGAGTTCCCAGGCAGAACTATAGTAACCCTCAAGCCCGGCGTCACAGCTAGTATCTCTTCACAAGCACGGCATGATGCAGCATGGATGTACCTACTGTACCATTCTCTGAGGCCATCTAGAAATGACTGAAATGAAGACCTGAGAAGCACCTAGAATTGAATTTCTAGCTCTAAGTGTGCAGGACTACGCTCATTTCCTTGGAAAAGCCCACAGGCTGGACGAGAGCTTACATGTGTTTTGACCAGGTTGAGTTAAGAGGTGAGATTGTACCATAATATACACGTACCACACAGGGTAGTTACCACTTCACTTTGCCTTCAGGGACTACAGTACAAGATAAACATGGCTACAGTGGCTCAGCATCTGATTCTTCTCTCTCAGTTGTGATTGTGACTCATGACAATGGAAACAGTCTGTTATCTCCAGGGAACATATGTGATATTGAGAACAAATGATCTGAAGATGAATTAGGTCCAACAAACTGTATTAGATATATGATTTTTCTAAATGCATGTTTTTATGCAAATTGTTTACAAACAGCAATCTTTCACACCAATTGTATCTTCACATGATGAAGCTTTAAAGATTTTCTCCAGGCTCTGTTTATTTGTATTCCCTAAAGGTTTAACAAGTTTACATGAATCTCTTGTGCCTGGAATCATAGTTGTTTTTTCCCAGAATAATGAAGCTGTTTCACAATCACTGGCAGACATGAGGCCAATAAGATAACATTTCCCACATACTTCACATTCCAGTGTCCTGGAAGGGAGCTTTTAGATATGGCTTTTTAAAAGCAGTTGAAGGTTTGAATTAAAACGTCTCCAAATGTGCTTCCAAGTCTCAGTCAGTCCGTTTCTTGAAACACCGAGTAATACTGATGTGTTGACAGAGTATGGCTATGCAAATCCATTAGCAAAAGTCAACACCTGTTCAATAGGAAACAAGAAACTCGTGTACGCAGCTGCAGCAGTAAAAAGACCCCAGAACGTCTAAAAGGTGGAAACTCTTTATTTTCCAGTAACAAATTAAAGTGGACATTTAGTTTTAACTTGTTCTTGCCCAGTCTAACACTAACTTTCCTAAGGAGTAGGAGTTCATATGCAAATTCCCATTTTACTCAACTCTGTCATTCATTCATTAATCTGGCAATTTTTTTGTTTTCAAACAGAAATACTTTTCTGTTTCCAACAGAGAAATGGCCTCATCATCCATGAACAAAGGAGTCTAGTGATGCCTTTTCAAGGTGAAGCATTATAAGAATGGCTTGAGAACTTACTGTTTCCTTTTTGACTTTATTTTTTAAAACTTCTGGATTCTTAAGGTGTGTGAGAATATGCAGATCTGCATCCTTTCAAATCTGATACTGCAGGTATATTGAAATGCAGAGGTATTGCATGAAGCTTTACCTTGCTTCTCCTTGTGTCTTTGGTGCCACTGAAATGTCACATGGAACCCATTCTTCTTTGGGGAAGGTGTTACATTTCAGTATGGTGATTTGGCTTAGTAACGTAGTTAGGCTTTTACTGTGGTTTTTCTTTTCCTGTTTTTTAATGGTGATATGTGTTTACCTTAGTGAGAGCAAGGTCAAAAAAAGCATGCTTTGCTGTGGTCAGTTGTGAGTTCCTGAGGAAGTTCATTCCATGGTCTGTGCACTATCCCCAGGAGAGCTCTCCCCTGCAGAGAGGCAGGCATTACCCTCTGCTACAAAATTCCTTACTGCTTAAGCCGTGATGTTAGCTGAAATCCTCACTCTGGAGCTTTAGCTGAGGTTTTGGATTCGTTCAATTTGAGCCGCTAAGTGCCTTCAAGGTTTAGCCATTGCATAGATAATTTGTGGGAAGTTTATGTCAAAAGCTGATGCAAGCTTGGTGCAGCCCAGCTAGCCTGTACTGCTGAGGAGAAAGCTCCCCGTTAACAGCAGTACTCTGTAATTTATCATGGGCAGATGTCTTTTCAACATGTAGAAGAATTCCAGCAAAACACAATGAAATAGTTTTACCAAATTGCTAAAAAGTAGGACCATTCATTTTCTTCTCAAGTCTCAAAACCTCATGAATTCTGTAATGCTTTTGAGTAATGAAATGAGGCAGAAATCTTGCATGGCAATTCTGTGCAGAAACATTAAAGCTAGAGTCTGAGGCAATGAGTCAATGCAGTGCCAGCCTGGACTAAAGCCATCCACAGGGCCTTGGACAGATGGCTGCCGCCTAGCAGCAGACCAGCTAATTCAAGACAGTCAAGATTTTTCTGGGGTTAGTATGGGAAAGAGAAAGACTCTTTCGCAACAATGACACTTCCACGGGAATTAAGAGACCTAACTTTCTAGGTCATCATGTTCTATGAGAAGGCAATTGACTCTGAGGTTTCCAGACAACACTTACAGCCGTCTGGGCAAAAGGAAGACCATTTGCCACTGTGCAATCAAGAGTAAGAGTGCAGGAATGAAGGAGTACACAAGAAAATGTAAGCCTGCTTCTGAAACCTGATGAGAAGGCCACTTCCCACTGAAAGTCAGTCCCATAATTGCGTTAATCCTTGCTTAGCTTCAGAGTTGAATGCTTCTGAGCAGGGGTAGAAGCCCAAGGGAAGTCAACTCCTTGGCTCAAAGTGGAGATAGTGGTTAAATTTTAGATACTTCTGGGATTTAATTATTACTTTACATGGGTTACCTAGGACTTTCAGGAGACGCAGTGAACTGAACTTAAGCACCCACTATCAAAACTGGCAAGTCCTACTCTAATCTTAATGATCCTACCATTTCCCTTACCTTGAAACTGGACAGACCACCTGTGAGTGGAGACAGCTCATCAGCTCCTTTCCACCCAACAATTCACCTGGCAATTTTGTGCTGACCTAATGAACTGGATTGGTTTATGGAAGGTCCAGTGAGGCCCAAAACTGGTATGAAGTCTAAGGTGGGACTTTGTAGATGAAAGCAAAGGAGAGGAAGAGAAAATAAGAGGGGAAATTTGGAGGGAGAGTACATTTACCTGTTTCAGGGACATTAGGTACACTGCAAGCTAAGGAAATCACAACCTAGAGCACAGGTTGTTACTTGTTGAACATTTTAAGCATGCACAAAACAGTTCTGCAGTCAAAATAAGCAGCCGTGGTCTTTCCCCTGCCTTCCAGTCTGGCCTCTCCAATGCCTTTCACTTGTGCTGGCAGTGTGCATGTACCCACAGAACAAACTGGAGGGAACTGCTTGGCTGAAAACTGACTAGAGTGCAAAAGATTATTTTTTGGCTGGTTATCACAGATAGATAGTAACTAAGGAGCAGTCATCATACACACAGAAGAAATACTTCCACTAGGGGAAAGAGTCAGCCACAGAAACAGTGCCACAGTTCCTCAAAAGTGAATGGTTGAACACCATATATTCAGAAGCAAACAAGCTCTCACCAGTGTGAAGCCAATTTATCCTGATGCAGCTTTGTCTGTCCACTGAATAGAAGACCAGAGAAGGATTAAGGATGCTCTGTGCATACCAGGTCATTGCGGTTTTCCCTCCAAGTGGAAAACAAGGGTGGGGGAAGAATTGTTGCTTGCTTGAATATACTTGCTGCATTTATTTCCTTTGGGCTGCTTCCAAATGGGAAGCAATATGGCTACTGTTTTTTTGACTTTTTTCCCACATCTCCTTTTCAGGAGGTTGTCCATAATGTTCTTCTCACAGAGTCTACGAGTACTTATGTCTCTTACACACATAAGGTCTCTGTCCGATGTTTCTTACTGCTTAGCAGGGTACACAAAACACATTACAGCTCTCTCCCACATCTTTTCATTTGTAGATAATTTGCTTTGTCTTCTTATACTCGCTTACTGTAAATGAGTGGGCTTTGAGGCCTCTGGGAACAGATACTTGCTATACTGGTGCAACAGGTGTAGCCCAGCAGGCTCCCTCTGACACAGGCACATTTTCTGTAAGGTTGCTGGCACCATGGGTGACTGGCAACAACTCCTGTTACGTGTTCCAACTCTTGCTGCCAATTTTTGGCTGTCCTGTGTGCAGAGTCACTATTGCCCCTTGTTCTTGGGCATAAGAGTGGATGCAATGTAGCCTGGGGCATGTTTTGAAGTTGGGAATTCCTTGGCTACTGGGGTCTTGGCTATTTTCTCTCTCTTATATATTGCATGAGGGCATCTGATATTTAAAATGTGAAAACATCCCATAATCTTGAATCTAAACCCCTACAGGTCTCACCTGTGTCTACTGTTTTTTACTAGTCTAATAGTTTTTTACTGGGATTTTATCACTCAGGTTGAAAGGGCCTTTGAAACAGAGAGTTTCAGTTTCAGTTCTCGTGTGAATGATCATGTGCTTTCATAAAACCACTCACAAGAGCACTGTAGCTTCTGATTCTCAAAGACTCAGGCTGTCAGGGCCCAGAATCACACTGAAAATGCTTGGAAGATTTCATTGCTTCTAAATATGCACTTAGCATCTTGCTCAGCATCTTGTAACCCAGACACTGAGCCTTTGACAAGAGATATACGTATTACTTTAGACTAAATTTGAACAGATTCTACATTATCTCCCTGTAAGTGATATTAAAGTAATGTCTTTAATTTCTGGTTAGCATTAAACCTTACTTAATTACATAGTTAAGAACACTGAAAAATCTTATTTACTCAGCTGCTCTTAAAAGTCACATCACCAAATTAATCTTCACTTGCATTATATCACTTCAATTATTTTTTTTTGAGATTTTGCCTTTTTCCTACCATTTTGTCCAAAAATTGTATTTCACGTCCACCAGAAAGAATCCGTGTTTGCAAGTACTCAGTTGCAACCATTCTGTCCAGTTCAGAGTTGATTTTTCTTCGTGTGAAGGTCATGTTAAGCTTCTCTTCCTCTTACTGCATAGTCCTAACATCTGGAATCAGGTTTCTTGTGTGCATGATATTAATTCCAAATGTAAAATCTGCCTTCTGTGAATATTAAGCAGCATTTGTTTGCATTATGGTATTCTCACAAGCATTTCTTCCAGTGACCTCATTTGTTAGATTTCTGGGGAAAGGTAATACATATGGGATGCTGAACATACTGCTGCAGAACCAGCCATCAACACTCGTGGGAGCTTTTATTTTGAGTTATTTATCCAAATACAGTTCTCAGGCATCAGAAAATCACTACCTGGAAAGTTGGACCATTGCCTCATTTAGAAGAGCTGAAAATTCAGTGAAGCTTAACTTCTGTATAATTGAAATTATCTTACCACAAAGGGGTCTGCACAGTTCATTAAAAGGAGACTGACTCAAATTCCTTTCAAATATTTCAGCTTTTTTGTCATCAGATGGTCTTTAATGAAAGAGAGAGAGAAGTGGGGAAGAAGGAAATCTTTTCCTTAGGGGTACATGTTGCAAATAAAAATCAGTGTTGCTTGGACAGGAGAAGGATCTTTATGTGCAGTAGCTGTCACAAAGCTGGAGCTTCTACTACATTCAAAATACACTTTTTTCATTAAATATAATTAACTTATCCAACGTAGCTTCTGGTTTTGCTAGAGTTATTTTTTTATGATGTCAAATGGTGATAATCATTGAGTAAAATGTAACCAGCAAGGGAGAAATGTCTCATTTGTTGCTTTGCAAGGCAGCACAGAACAGTAATTAGAAGAGAGGCACAAAATAATACAATATATCTAGCCTACTGGTGTGAGCAGCATGTGGAGAAGGCTGAAGTGCCAGAGTTTGTCTTCCTTTTGATGTCCCAAATATGACAACATAGTCTTGCAGTTTGCAGCTTTTTATCAGAATAAACACTATTTGCAGTTCAGCTAGGGCTTCAAGTAGTGCAGAAGAACAGCCTGCTGTTCTGTCTTCCTGTCCAGGAATGCCAAAACTCATGACGTAGGTGTTTTCAAGACTCTGGTTGCTGTTTTGCACCAAACCTCAGTGAAAAATGCAAGTGGAAAGGCGCAGCCCTTACCTTTTAAAATGCTGTAAAGGAACAGCTTACAAAATTGTCATGGAACAAGGCAGCAAAAACTGCTGTGCTCTCTGCCTTGACACAGGAACACACAGTCCAAAGCAATGACATCTCTACAGCATATGGTGCTTTGGTGGCTGTTGTCTAAAGATGATCCATGAGAAAATGAAAAGGAAGGAAAGAAAGCAAAGCAGCAGACATGTTAGAGAGAGAAGACAGCAACACTGCATATAGAAAACGTGGCCTGGGAATATCACCTCGAGGAAGATGCAGAGAGCTTTTGGAAAAAGGCCTGGCCGTGAAAGGGCCTTGGCACAACAGTGATAGAGATGTATTGCTCTTTGACTTCTCCTGTCTTCAGTTAGACTGAGCATTATGTGTTTCTTGTAAATAAGTAGATTTTTACCACAGACATGGGATCCTTAAATTCTCTTAACCCGGTCAAATTTTCAGGGCTCATATTTTTAACTAACCTTGCACATCTGGTGTTAGCAACATTATTACTGTCTGGGTTAACAAACCTGTACCCAGGAGGCAACTATTCTTTCCCACATTTAAAGACAATTTAAATCAGGAAAAATGCAGGTTCACTTCTGAGTAGTATTAGAAAAAATTGTTTTGGCATCTGTCTATGAGCAGTCCCCGTTGACAGCACACTGTAAAAGCAAACAGTGCAGTGCCTCACCATGTTTGTATTTGTTCTCTCTCCCATACATGTATTCCCCTTCAGCTTTGCCATTCCTGCAAAAACTCTCTGTATTCTCCTGACCCTCTCTAAGACCCAAGCTTGGGGTATTAAAGGTCCCTTTTAGCATGAGTGAGAATCAAGCCCAAGACCATAGCAAAACCTCTTTTACCTCATGGGGCCCCATTCAGCATCAGCATCCCAAATCCATCACCCTGTACATTTGGTGGCTCCTCCTGGGAAGCAGCTATGGGAGCAGCTACCGGGCTCTGGTGTATGTGTGCTCAGTGGGCTTCTCCCTCAGAGATGTAGAGAGGGGGAGGAGAAATACCTGCACATGCCCAGCCTTTCCACACATCTGATCAAGCCTCAGTACATTGACATTTCCTTCTCTAGGGGCTTTGCTTCAATTTATCATCAATTTATTCAATTAATGCAGTGATGCATTAAAAAGCTCAACCTTTAAAGCTGTATAAATTCAGTACAGCTATTTGGGAAACTGAAATCATGATGGGACAATATCATGGGACCTTTAGAGACAGCAGTGGCTAAAGCTGTGACACCATGCTCAGTCCTGGAGCAGAAAGGACCATGTAGGAGAGGAAAAGGAGGAAAGGTGTAGATGCGGAATGCAAAAACATTTACAGTCCCCATGAAGAGACACTGAAAAGGCTAAGGTTTTTTCACAGAGAAAAAGTAATGATGAGTAACACAATGAAAGTATAGAAAGCAATGAATGAGTTAGATATGTTATTCATATTTTCATGGATGGGATGGTAAGATCTAGATGATTATTTGGTACTTGGGGCTTATTGTTATTAATTCCATGCTCTTTTGTAGCAGTTTTTCTATCAGCGTGTCTCAAATTCTTAATAAAGAATGTAATTTCTTCAGGTTAGTAAACACTAAATATATGTTAGGCATATAGTGAACCGTGTAGTAAAAATAACTGCCTCTGAAATGTCTGGAAAATGTACTAATTTTGTGTTTCCATTATGACCAGCCCCACTGCATAAGGAAGAAGCAATTTTTGTAAAGCGTTTAATAATATTTAGATTTCCCACTCGAGACACAATCAGTTGCTGAAGTTTTAGAACGTGGTAAGTCCTTACTTTTTGAAAATAATGTACCTCCAATGTGACATCTGAAAACAGTGGTCACATTACAAAAATTTGGATTGGAGCATTTTATTAAAGGAAATTTATGTTGTTTATAGAAAGTCTCTATTGTTAAAACTGGGCAAACATATGGATAACATAAGAACCAGTTTGAACTTGAAACCTGAAGCCAAGCTTCAAACTGGGTAAAAAATGTTTATTTTACTTAGAAAAAAATCTCTGCATGCATCTGCAATTTCTAGTCCCTATAGGCAACAGAAATATTCAAAGTAACACAAGGAAGAAATGACATCATTGATATTCTGATACAAATAGAATCATGGACATATTTCAAAAAATATGTCATCTTCTGAAATAGAATATGATTCTTCACTTAGTGCATGCTAATCTAAAGTGTATCTCTGCACTCTACAGATACAGTCCTCAGTAAAAGTGAAAAAGATCAAAAGGTGTCTGGTGGCCATCACAGTTTGCAACAACATCGACAGATTAACTTTTTGAACTTTGAAGGTGAATATATGAGCTTCAGCTTTTAAGGTCTTGCTATTGGAGCCTTTTTAGGAACAGGAAAGAAATCAAAAGAGTGGTTCATTACTTTACTCTCATAGAATCATAGAATCATAGAATCATAGAATCATAGAATCATAGAATCATAGAATCATAGAATCATAGAATCATAGAATGATGGGGGTTGGAAGGGACCTCTGGAGATCAAGTCCCACCCTGCTGCCAGAGCAGGATCACCGAGGGCAGGCCACATAGGAACATATCCAGGTGAGTTTTGAAAGTCGCTAGAGAAGGAGACTCCACAACCTCTCTGGGCAGCCTGTTCCAGTGCTCTGTCACTCTCACAGCAAGGAAGTTTTTCCTCATGTTGAGGTGGAACTCTCTGTGTTCCAGTTTGTGACTGTTGCCCCTTGTCCTACTGGACATATTCTTCTTAAGAGAGACTGAAATGTTGAACTACTTTATTACTTTTCATGATCTAAATTTTAAAATTTTCTAACTCCTTGCTCACCAAATCCTTTTGCCTTTGCATCAGGAGGCTCTGGCAAACACACAGGTTTACTATTGGACCCCATGTGCATTAGGATGTGGGCCATTTAGACTCATTTAGTTAAAGATGTCCCTGCTTACTGCAGGGTGCCTCAACTAGATGACCTTTAAAGGTCCTTTCCAGCCCCAACCATTCTATGATTCTATGACTAACAGGCCAGAAAGAGTTGTAACAGCTCAGCTGGAGTACAACACTATTTTATATGGCACATGTTATCTGGCGCTGTAAATCAGTAAGGAGTGCTTGTGTGGTCCTTGACCACACCTCCAAAGTGAACATGCCATTGTAGCTGCCACCATTAGTGACCTTGTCTGAAATAAAATAGCATCATACATGTTGAATGTGTATTAATCTATTTACTGGCTTTCAGATGTACATCAATACCAATCCATTTTACCTATTTGGTAATTGGCATTTTCCTAAGCCAACCTTTTTGACTACTTAGAATAAAAAGATTTCTAGTTCTGTTATTGAATGGAAGATTTTAGTTGGCTATCTTCAACTATTTTGCATGTCTTCTCATAGAACAACATGGACTATAGCCTAGTTTGATCTTATTTAGAGTGGCATTAATCAGGGATATGTCTATTGAAGCCAATCATGTTAAAAGAGGATTAGGCTGGGGAAGGTGAGATAAGAAGGAGGTAATGGCAACTCTCTGTTGTTCAGATCTGTTTTTCTGCCATGAACGAGTATTTAAAGGGCTACAGGAGCAGAAGTGCATTTCAAAATACCTGTGAATGGAGTACAATAAATGCATGGGAAATGTGTCTGTAGAAGTACAGAGACAAAAGGTTTGTATTCCCTTTTTGTAGCCATTACTAGCACACCAAATGGTATGAAAATTATTGTCTTGGGCCTGATTCTGCTCTCTCTGGTTATCAAATGGGAGAGCTGCTTGGCTGTGAACCTGCTGGGAGATTAGGTGTGAGGCTGTTTGTGCACTGATTTTCTAAAGTATATGATTCGTCATAATCATGCTTCAAAACACTACATCCATTCTTCTAAGTATTGTTTTATAACTTAAAAAAAGTTATCTGCCCACTTAAAAGTCAGCAAGTTTGTGGTATTTCAATCTATAGATAAGATTTTGTAGGTCACAGGGACAATAATATGTTCCTGCTTTTTTTTACCATGTACGGAAAGAGGAACAAGAGGAAGTGACTCCCACATCTTAATACCTAGACTGTGAGTGCTTGTGCTTAATGAAGACCCAACAAAGAATTTTTTCTGGATTAATATATTGTGAGCATGTACCATTCATTCCTGCATCCCTCTTGGCACATTCTGATATTTCACAAGATTGTTTCCTAGTCAGCAACAAGTCCCGTGAAGGATGATGCTGAGCTTGCCCAGTTATGCCCAAGTACTGGAGCCCCTCTGCCCTGGGCTAAAAGAATAGCATGGGACCGGCCATGTTGTGCTCTGTACACAGTGCTGGGCAGACACAGATTGACCGAAGCAACATTCACTAAAGATCCACTTGGATGCCATGAGATTTAACTCAAGTCCCTGACATTTTGATATGTTAAACTAAGTGATGCCACGCAGCCTCGTATTGGTGTTAAATGCCAAATCCTTATGTAGGCAAGGCAAAAGTGTTGCCTAGTGCCTGAAGTGACTGATAGCTGTGTATAGCATTCATTCTTTTGTAGAAGCTTCATTTGTTAAACAGTGCCTGGACTGTGCTTTTGGCAATAGTGCTGTTACAACACCATAAGCCCTTGGTATATTGTGTATTTTAACATTGGTAGAAAGGAAAGGATGGACAAGAAGGACTATAAAACCAAAATACTTTCTGAGGACTGGGTGACTGTGGAGAAGCCCAGGCATCAACCCCCACCCCTCCATTTACAACTGCTAACCGCAGCTCAGAGTACACTGTGCTGCAAACATCAACAGTGGTTTTTGGTTAGGCAGAAATATCTCTGTTTCAGCAGTTATGGTGAGGCCTGCAGAGAGACAAGCTTTTCCTATAGACTGATCTGATGTCTCCTGGGGCCCTGACATTAAAGGACAGCAGTTTCTGGTGCAGGTCTGGGCTGTTGCCTTCCTGAACCTATGCAGACTGAACTGCTCTCATGTCAGCATGTTTTTATTCCAGACGGCTTGAGAGGGAGGTAGTCCCTGTCACATGAATGTCCATTACCTGAGCAAATTCAGGCTATCTGGGGAGGCTGCACAGAGGAGAAAAGGGAGAGGAGAAGGGGCGTGTGTGAAAGAGAGTTTCACGCTTTACATCTGGATGGCCAAACACCTTGATGCGCTCAAGAGTGAAAGGGATGCTTCAGCATCCTTCCACTACCAGAAATGTGGATGTCATTTTCTCAGTGAAGTGAAATATTCTCATTTCCCACAGGTTGCAAGGGGAAATACAGATTGCCCCTGGGTTTAACTGACACACTTTGTATTTGCTGTTGATTATTTTCTTGCTAATATTCTTTAGCTTTCATCAATTTCTAATTGATTTCTGATATGGAAAGCCATGTGTGTGCAGCTGTGAATTTAAGGGGGCTGACATCCAAATATTGTATTTGATGGGTGCAGTCACAGACAATAATATATGCAGAGTTAGTATGGCTTTTTCCAAATGACTTCCTTCTTCATTAGTGTTTCTGGTAATAATAAGGAGAAGAGGTGTGCAGTTTTAAAGCATGAGGAAGCACCAGGCAGTTGGAGGGGAAGGTATGTTGATCAGGCTGCAGTTCTGTGACACGGTTCCTAATGAGCAGAAATCAACATGCATTATTTCAGGTCACCAGATCAGTCCCCACTCTCCTACTTGCTCTCTAACTACTCCTTCAAAAGCGTTTTTTTAAACTGCAGGCTGCTGGAGTCTCACAGGCTTTGCATGACCACAAAAGCATATACACAAGCACTTATGCATACAAAACAATGAAATGATAACTGTTACACTCTGTCATTTAAAGCTTGTAATTTAGAAGGGATTATTCATCTTGGTTTTACTTTGACAGAAGAGCAATGCATATTTTTTTTAAATATATTTTCCCAGTTCAGAAGGTTAAGAAAAATTCTGTGCCTGCAGGGGGAAAAAACCAGAAAAGAACAAGAAAGAAAGGGGGAGGGGGGAAAGGAAAAAAAGCAAAAGTCTATCCATGTCTGGATTTCAGAGGGATGGCTCCAGCAACCTCATTCTTCCCTCCTTCCCTTCCTCCCTTCCTTGCTTCCTCCACCCCTTTGTGTGCTAAAGTTACAACCCTAGGACTTGGAGACTTTTCAAAGGAGCGTCACTAATGAAGACCACATGTGCACTGTTCCTCTTGTTTAGGCCAGAACAAAGCTGAACTGTAAAAGCCTTCTTTCTACTGGGGAAAAACAGGTCTCCCCCACCCCCATCAATTACCCACCCACAGTTTATGAATGAGGCTTTCTCAGGTAACCACCACTTGGTATCAGAACAGTTTCAGGAGGAAATCAATCATCTTTCCAATAGAAAGCTGCAAGCAGAGAGCATGCGTTTCCTTTGCCAAAACATCAGTGGTGACACCGAAACACCCACGCGTTTGACAATACTGCAGCCTTTGGCCTTCGTGCTTGCACAGCAGCAGCATAGTCACTGCAGCATTTTTTTGTTTGCTTTTGGGACACATCCTCCGCATTGTCTCCAGAGCTGCACGAAGGCAAGTTTGTACAAGGAGATGGGCCCCAGCAGGGCCTGCTTTCTAAGCAGCTTCAGCTGAGGAGGACACTGAAATCAAAGACCAAAGCACATCATTTCCTATCTCTGTTCACAATTAACTGCATTTCAGAAAAGATTTTCATCAAGTAATGAGCAGTGGATCCTCACAGTGGCGGTTTTAATGGGAAAACAAAAGTAAGGAAACAGCCACCTGAATTTGTGATTTCATGTCCACTTGGTTCTTCCTCCTCAACAGTGTTTTCCAGTGGTCATCTAGGACTGAGGAAAGTGATTGAGACCTTCCTCAGAAAGAATATTTAGGTCCTTGCTAGGCTTACAAGGGGGCCACCTCTTGTTCTCAGCTGAGGACCCAGTGCCCTCATTCCCTGGTGGTGGTGAACAGCAGCACTGCAGGGCAATGGCAGAAAGGAAGGGTGGGCCAGCTTCAACCTCTCCTCAGATCCTCCTTCTGAAAGGAAGACATCAGTGAGAGGTAGTATTGGTCTCCTTAAACAAGCCAACTGGCAGCCCTTGGACTGCTGTGATATCAGAGCACAGGCTGTGTCACTGGGCAGCTGAAGTGTCTTCTTTCCTGCATGGCATGTCTGCAGGAAACCCCAGGAGAGTGGCTGGGAAGGTGATAATCCTCAGGCTTTTGTCCTATAGACACCTGAAAAGGGCTGGAGAGTCTCCTGAGGAAAGGGACATATATCTTCAGTTTGGTTTCCTAGCAGGAATCAGCCTGCTGCAGATGTGCTTTGCATGCACTAGTATACTTCATGCTTAGATCCATTGGCCAATTTCAGCTGGCAGAAATATCTCAGGCATATTAATTTTCTAACATGTTCATTAAAATATATGATGAGGAAGCCAAATCTTTTAATCCTATTGCTCACAAAACTTTCTGGAGTTAAGAGAAGCCAGCAGCAATGGACAAGTATATGTTAGAAAACAAAGAAGATGCCCAGAATCACAGAATGGTAGGGATTGGAAGGGACCTCTAAAGATCATCTAGTCCAACCCCCCTGCCAGAACAGGATAGCCTAGAGTAGATCACACAGGAACAAGTCTAGGCAGCTTTTGAAAGTCTCCAGATTCCACACCCTCTCTGGGCATCCTGTTCCAGTGTTCTGTTACCCTCACAGTGAAGAAGTATTTTCTCATGTTGAGGTTGAACCTCCTGTTTTCCTATTTATGGCCATTGCCCCTAGTCCTGTCACTGGACACCACTGAGAAGAGTGTGGGCCTATTTTCCTGACATCCACCCTTTAGATATTTATAAGCAGTAATGAGATTCCCACAGCCTCCTCTTCTCCAAGCTAAACAGACCCAGCTCTCTCAGCCTTTCCTCATATGGTAGGTGCTCCAGGCCCTTAATCATCTTAGTG
>WUAM01000431.1:57634762-57667857 GCA_024336885.1 Actenoides hombroni | reverse complement strand
CTCCTCAGATCCTCCTTCTGAAAGGAAGACATCAGTGAGAGGTAGTATTGGTCTCCTTAAACAAGCCAACTGGCAGCTCTCAGCCTTTCCTCATATGGTAGGTGCTCCAGGCCCTTAATCATCTTAGTGGCCTTGTGCTGGACCCTCTCCAGTAGTTCCTTGTCCTAGTTGAACCAGGGAGCCCAGAACTGGACACAGTACTCCAGGCGAGGCCTCACCAGCACAGAGGGGGAAGAGAACCTCCCTGGACCTCCTGACCACGCTCTTCCTAATACATCCTAGGATGCCATTGGCCTTAGCTGCAAGGGCACACTGTTGGCTCATGACCATCCTGTTGTCCACTAGGATTCCCAGGTTCTTTTCCCCAGAGCTGCCCTCCAGCAGATCAGCCCCCAACCTGTACTCATACATGGGGTTGTTCCTCCCCACATACAGCACTTTACACTCACCCTTATTTAATTTCACAGAATGTTTGGGGTTAGAAGAGACCTCAAAAGGTCATCTAGTCCAACCCACCTGCCAGGGAAGGATCACCTAGATCAGATCACACAGGAATGCATCCAGGTGGGTTGTGAATGTCTTCAGAGGAGGAGACTCCATGGGCAGCCTGTTTCAGTGCTCTGTTACCCTCACAGTGAAAACGTTTCTCCTTATGTTTACATGGAACCTCCTACATTCCAGCTTGCACCTGTTTCCCCTTGTCCTATCACTGAATGTCACTGAGAAGAGCCTGGCTCATTCCTCCTGACACTCACCCTTTACATATTTATAAACATTAATGAGATCACCCCTCAGTCTCCTCTTCTCCAAGCTCAAGAGACCCAGATCCCTCAGCCTTTCCTCATAAGGCAGATGTTCCACTCCCTTAATCATCTTTGTGGCTCTGTGCTGGACTCTTTCAAGCAGTTCCCTGTACTTCTTGAACTGCGGGGCCCAGAACTGGACACAATATTCCAGATGCGGCCTCACCAGGGCAGAGTAGAGTAGAGGGGGAGGAGAACCTCTCTCGACCTCCTAACCACACCCCTTCTAATCCACCCCAGGATGCCACTGGCCTTCTTGGCCACAAGGGCACATTGCTGGCTCATGGTCATCCTGCTGCCTGCCAGGACCTCCAGGCCCCTTTCCCCTATGCTGCTTTCCAACAGGTCAGTCCCCAACCTGATATATATGAAATATATACTGATATTTCATTGGATTTCTCCCCACTCAGCTCTCCAGCCTGTCTAGGTCACAGCCTTCTGGCATGTCAGCCGCTCCTCCCAGTTTTGTGTCATCAGCAAACTTGTTGAGAGTACACACTCTCCCTTTGTCCAGGGCATCAATGAATATATTGAATAGGGCTGGACCCAGTACTGGCTCTGGGAGACACTGCTAGCCACAGGCCTCCAACTAGACTCCACCCCATTGACCACAACTCTCTGAGCTCTTTCCTCCAGACAGTTCCCCATCCATCTGACCACCCAGTGATCCAATCCACACTTTGTAATCTTGGCTGCGAGGATGCCATGGGAGACAGTGTCAAAAGCTTTGCTGAAGTTGAGGTAGACCGCATCCACTGATGATGATACTCACTTAACTACACATTGACAAACTCATGGATGATTGATCAAGGAGCAAGATAAAAGCACTCATAAGCCCAGCCATGGTAGCAGCCCTCATGGACAGAACCCTACGGCTCCCTCAAACAGCTGAGCACTAATGATGGAATAAATAAATATGAAGGAAAAATAAAATAAGGAAATAAATCTCAACAACATCAAAGCCAGTGTGCAACTGTGGTTGGTGCTACAGTGGTACCTTTTTTCTGACAGGAAGCCCTTCCATCACAATGGCTTTTCAGAGCTGTTTCTGGTTTCCAAGAGTATAAGGGTTTGTTTCTTTAACAAATATATTCCTGTGGATGAAACTGCTAGTGTTATAAATAAAAGGGGAAGCAGGAAGTGAATTCTATGGAAAAGTGACTGCAGACGAAGAGAAGTGACCTCTGTGCTGGTTAGTGAGAAAAAAAATAATGGAAGTATTTAAAGGATCATAGGACTTTTTATAAAATCACTTTTAAGTACAAGATTAAACCATAGTACATATATGGAATAAGACATAGTCTGCAGATGGTTGGTTGTTCATAAGTGATCTAGGGTTAACAAAGCATTCCAGGGTTTTATGAAAGCACTTTTAAACAAATAAACATTACCCTGCAGTATTTACAAGCTAAGCACTTCAACATAATCTCCATGCATGAGAACCTGAGAGGAAAATTGATTGAAAAACTGTGATAAACTCTTGGCAGTAGAGAAAAACAGATATGATAAATAATGAAAAAAATGTGAAATTTTAAATTTCCAATGCACTTCATTACCCAAAGTGCAGTTTGGTAATCAGTGTGGAGCACTCAAAATATTTCAATCCTGGAAATTTCCCTTTAAAGTAGTATCTGGACCTTTTTTTTAAATAATATGTAAATGGATGAAGTTTCTTTTTCCAGCATAATGTGACATTATCTATGCAAACTGAGGGACTGATCTATCCTCAGCTTCTTTGAAGCCTCCCCAGGCTGCAGCCTGTTTGCCAAATAAGGCATCCTAAACATTTCTGCTGCTTCTGGATTCCTCTTCTCCTCACCAGGTTTTTTTGCTGAGTATCTTGTCTGCCTTCCAAACACATCGTGAGGTCCTTAGATCTAAACCAGCTGTGATTTCATTCAACACTGATAAAATGAGATTGAGTGGAGCCAGGCTATGCTCCTGGGGAAAGGAGAAGACAGCTCTGGAGTATGGTCATGAACAGGAAAGCAATGGGGAACTCCTCTGGAGTCCTTCCCACCTGGCCAAAAAGGGATCGTCCAACCTTCCCAGCCACTTCGCTCCGGAATGCAGGAGTGCTGCTGCACAGTCCCCCTGTCCAGGCAGGGTCCAAAAGGCTCAGTCTCCTTGTTGCTTTTTCTCTCGCACTCTCTGAGTTCAGCTGGGGTGTTTTGGGTGGGTTTATGATGTTTCTCTGGTCTGCTCAGTGAGAAGAGCAAGGACTCAGTGTCCAGGTAATCCCAGACATTGCCTGTCCCAAGGTTACTCAGCACAGAGTTAGCTGCCCTCATTTCTTCTGACACCAAGGGGATCTGATCTCCACACTGTTCCATTATCTAATTTTTTCAGGAGTCACTGGCTTTCAGTTTATAGATGGTAGAGAGTAAATAAAAGAAGCAGGGAAAAATTAAATGTTTTACCTCAAATTCCAAACTGCTTTTTCGTATGTCTGTATTGTGCAACAGATGTTGCCTTCACTGTTAAATTCTCCATTGTTTTTAAGGTTGACCTAACTATCCTGTTTTCCACAGCCAGTTGAGGCAGTGGAAATGTTGTGTGAGGCCAACCCCAGGCATGGCTGCACTGGCTGCTGAGTGATGCAGACACCAGTCTCGTAAGTATAGTCCCAGCATGAGTTACCACCTCTGTCACACCTCCTCTGAGACACTTTATATGGTGGAACGAACAAGACATTGACTGACTCCACAATCTGCTGGATCAGTGTCAAAATTAACCTTCTTTCTGAAGAGCAATGTAGACAAATTAGCAGCGATGCTTTGGGTGTTGGCAATCTCTCTCCTGTTACACGTCATGAGCACTGCCCTGCACAGATTCAGAGGCCATTGTAATGCACGTATGTAAATGCATTTCCCGCTGCCACAACAGATTCAAACATAGATATACATGTGGCAGTTATCACATTTATTTGAAAGCATCTATCTTTTTATGAAGGGGGAGAGCTCATAGTACAAAACACCAAGGCAGAACATTACCCTTTCCTTTCGCTCCTGCAATAGTAATGTGCAAGAGCGGTGAAGTGTGAAAGCATTTTACATCTTTAAAGGCATACATCCTTACAGCAGTATCAGCTGTGGAAGCAGTCTGGTTGATTCATACAGCAATAACATTTTCTTTAAGTGAAGATTAGCTCTGAAGCACCAGTATCTGTTTTATGGCATTGCAAACCATTTTTTTTTATTTTAGGCAATTCTCTCTTTTTCCTCATAACTGTCAATAGCATTCCCCTATCTCTTCAAAACAATGGTACTGACTCAGTCTGTTTGGAGACAGAAAGCTATTTTGACTTACAGGTTCAATTCCTGTTGACTCAAAAGGGAAGAAGAAAATGCAAAGACTGAAATTGAAAACATTTCTTATTCCAGAAACTACTAACAGGCAAATGTCATTAAGGAACGGGTGGCATTTGTTCACAAACTTTTGAAAATATTTTTTCCTGGCTGAGGTTTATCTTTGCTTGTATTTTCTAGCAGATGCTGCCATGAAGACAAGTGAATCTGGATGTGCTCTTCAGCAGTGGTATGATACAGCTTTGTTCTTGGCTGGGATATCAGAAAGGAGCCTGAGCAGGGCTTGTGTGTCCTCCCATCCTCACTGAGGCACCTGCAGGATCTCTGCCATCAAAATGAGACCAGCTCTCACTTCCTCACCCATTTGGCCAGAATATGAGTAATACAGTTATGCTGGCAGGGATTTCTTTTTCCATCAGACTGTGGTTTTCATAGTTCAGCTTTATGGACTTCAAAATATCCCTTGTCAGAGGTCTGTGTAAATATGATGGAAAGCGTGAAGGGAAAAACACGGCTCAGACACAGTCAGAAAATTATTACTAGTCATTCACCATGGTTCAGACCAGGGATGATGTCTATAAAGCAGGAAGCTCTAAGAGAAAGGCTGGCAAGCAGGTTAAATGCAAAGCAAGGACTCATCACCACACTGTTTCAGTAGCTCAGTTCTGGAGACCACTCTGCTAAAGGTCATGGGAGTGTGAGGCTGAGAAGAGCTGTCTAGGTCTCTCCTCTTCAGTCATCAAATCTTTCTTGTACCTGTGGTCTCTTATGGAGTACAGCAGGAAAGAAATAGACAATAGAAAATCTCCTGTTGTCCCATCGAAGAGAAGGCTTTCTTACAGAGGACACGACCACCCAAGCCTGCCTGTTCCCAGTGCCTTGCAGTGAAAATCACGCATCCCTCTGCTTCAGGAGTCCTCCCTGTGCAGATTTCAGTATCATCCATATATGTACCAGAAATGCTTCAACGTGTGACTGCGCCTTCCTATCTCCTCAGCAGAAAAACTCATCTCCAGGGAGACGGGAATTTCATGTGTGCTAATTTAGCTGTCTTCCACCAGCCTTTGGGCATTGATCATCTAGTACAGCAAGGGCTCTCTCCCATGCCAGCGTCCTCATTGCCTTTCCACCCTCCAGCACTGAATTTGTACAGGGGGTTCAAGTAACTCCTCATGCTGCATCTCTACTAGCAAGGAAAATGAAGGGGTTTGATCAAGCAAGGATTTTAAAGCCACAGATGATATCCTGTGCTAAAAATAGGCTTTTGTGCTGTAAAATGCATAGTGAGGTGGTCACCTTAAAAAGAAACAGCGCTGCACATTTTTCATCTTGATTGCAGCTGATTGTACTTGAAATGCTAAATTATACAGGGATGAGGGGTGGGGGTAAGATGACGGACAGATGCACTGTCAAGCCAGCTCTGACAAAACCGAGCAGTTGCTGGAGGAGTTGACAAATGAAGACTGGCCCTATGAAAAATGGCAGAGAGAGACCCTCCCCAGGCCCTTCCCCATAAGCAGGAGATTGCATAATGCTGGAGGTGGGGAGGGAGAGAACACAGCAGCAACAGAGGAGCCTTGAATGATCGAGGTGAGCCCTGGAAAAGCAGACACATTTTTAATGATCTTCCAAGGCTCCCTTTAGCAAGTTTTAAGAGGTTTTCTACAAGCACAGGAGTTGATCTGGGGATTTCTTTAGCAGCTGCTTATTTAAAAATCAGCCTTTGTCCTTCCTTAATCTGAATTTGGATCAAGCCATTTATGAATGTTTCTGTTTAACCTCAGAAGAAAGTCTAATTTTTAATTCTTTTGCAGCAAGCTGATATATACAACAAATATAAACAATGTTGTAACAAAAACTTGACATTGAAATGTGAAGAGCTCAGCATTTCTTTGTTGTGCATATTAAGCAAGGGATTCTTGCACAGTGTTGCTACGGATGTAAAAGGAAGGTGCATTCATTTCAACAGTAGCAAGATCTTTATAAAAGCAAGTTTCCTCACTCATCTTTTTGTCCAGATTCTCATACTTATTTACAGCTATTTTCAGAAAAAAACCAAATAGATGATGCAGTGTCTGAGTCTGTATAGGGGAGTTTGGTTTGTTTGAGTGTAAATTTGGCTTATCAATATGAACAGAAGGCAGCTATAAATCTCTAGCTAAACTTGCATGTAGCAAGTCAGACCAATACAATTGCTAATTTGAATTGTATGATATCCCTTCAAAATTAACAATTTATAAAGGTTACTTGTTCTATTTTCTTAAGGCCTGTTTTCATTACATTTTTAAGTGCGGTAACTTAAGACCAGATCAATAAACTGTGTAAGTACAAATATTCCCATCCCAGCATAGAATATAACCTAGACTGAATTCTATGAGTTTAAATGGAAAATACGAGTATTCTCTTCAAATACCCCTACTGGGATGGCAATGGGGAAGGGGATTATGTTTCCTGTTTATTCTAGACTCTATCATAGCTGAAAATCAATCCTGATTTAGATACAGCGATCACTGAATATCAGGTTACCTTTCAAACTTCCCACTCCTTTCTGAGCGTACCTTTCTCTCTGTGGGGTTTGAGTCAGACTGCTCTTTCCTTCCCAACCCTTTTCTTCCACAGTCAAACTTCTGCAAGGCCAATTTTGCACCCCTGTAGCTGCTATGAAGCCTCTTATAACGGATTACTCTGGCTGAGAATCTAATAACCCTGGTTCTGTAAGGCAGAGTAAGACATATTTTCACTATTTATATGAGATTAAAAAAAAGGGCTTGGATCAGCTGAGAAGGTACCCTTTTGGCTGTGGAGCATGTATGCTGGTATAGAAAGAACTGCACGATTACCCCAGAGGAATGCCTCCATGGAGAAATGATAGCATTACAGAGCCGTAGCAAGAAGTGCAAGAACTAAGCATAAAGCAGGATAAACTTCTCTGAGGGCCCTGTGCATCTGAAGCAAATAAAAGCTCATAGCCAAGCTGTGATTGTAGATGTATGTAAAGAGATATTGTGCATACAAGATCTACGCTCCATGGTGAATGACAGCTGTGATTGTGTCTTTCCTTTAGGACAAGGCAGCAGAATGCTGACTCTTCATATCCACTGCACTTTGATTTGGTTGATTACTAGGAGCTACCTGAATTTACAATGAATTTACAATAAATAATTTATCTAATATATTGAAATTCAGTTTTATATTCACTTAGTGCATTATGTCTGTGAACAAATGAAGGACTTAACAACCATGAACAAATCTTTGAAGCTAAATGTGGGTTTGGACCCCAACTCTGAATCTCCCCAACCCAAGACCCTCCCAAGATGCCTGTACCTGCTGAGCTAGGCGCTGAACTGTATGCTGACAGGCTTGATTCTCCCTCCGCTGGCTGTTTGGGGCCACTTAAGCCTTCTTGCCTCTGAAGTGGCTCAGCCTGGCCTGAGGCATGAGCTAACAGAGCTTTAGCATTCTATGGTTACTTTGTCCAGGCTCACTGAGTCATTTGACTTTGAAATACAGAAAGGTGTAAAGGCCCTTTCTACAAGCCAAGGTTTTCTTCACTCCTAAGGAAACATGCTCAGAAGGACTGAGACTGTGTCCCCTTTGCACTGGTCAAGACCTTTGACCTCATAAGAAGTCAAATCTGAAAACATTAAATCTAAGCTCAGCTGTGGTCTTCAAATGTGGACTTGACTTTCTCTGCTCCAGTCGGCATCTACATGGCTTTTAATAGGCTTATAGCCCTCAAAAGCATTTTCTAAATAGATGCATTAGGTACAGGCTTCATGATGGCCTTTTTAAGCAGGACCAAAAACTTATGAAATCATGATTTGTCACTGGAAATAGACAAAAGCTGGGTGGAAGCCCAGTTGGTGGGAAGTTCATTTGATGTATGAGAACAGAAGGGTGATGACTGCACAGGAAATAGCTCTGTGTCAGTAGCACACACTGCTTGGCCACCCTTTGCCATTGATGCTGGTATCTGCACCGCACTCTCCCCTTCTGGGGCCGTTTGGACACTGTACGCCATTTGGAGCCAGGCAAGGCTCAACTTTATCTCTGGCCAGCTGGCCTTGTCTCTGCAACACTGCCAGGCATTCACAGAGATTTCTCAGGCAGTGTTCGTGACCGTGCATGCTGTCCTTGCGTGTTGTCCTCATTGTCGTTGTAATAGCAAGGGCTATTGCATAGAGAAAAGTTTGCAGAATAACAGCCATGGAGATGGGCAGCCTTATTTCATACAGAAAAACCATAGATAAGACATTCAGTGCAACTAAGCTTGATGTCAGAAAAAAATAACATTGCTTGCCTCTAGGGAAAGTATAACGTACGATGAACTGGTAGTTGCTCTGCCTTCAGGGATCAAACTGTGATTTGGGTGGCAAATGGAAAAGATGCAGGGTTGTCCTTTGAGCATGCTGACTGACTTTAATGCTGTGCCAAGAAATATGTTGCCTGTTGAGATCCTGCCTCCCTCTCAACCCAGAGCTGTGTGCAGCCAGATCAGGAGGAAGCAGCACCAGTGCCACTCAGGTGGCAGCTGCCAGAAGGAGGGAAGGAGGGCAGAGCCAAAAGTGACAGGGCACGTTTACAGATCCTGGCTTGACACAGCTCAGGAACTTCTCTGACTGGGATTTCTAGAGTGTGCGGGAGTGGGAAAACTCTGTGCAGTCTATGGGGCTCCCAAACCTCTCTTTCTTGCAAAGAAGCGAAGGAAGACTGAGGTAGGTCAGCCTCTTCCCATAGATTTTCTACAGGGCAAAGGTGATCTGGGGTGCAGCATTGAACCGATGTACATGGCCTGCCCTTTTGAATCAGAATTAAAACCTTATTTGAGATCCAATTTAGAGTGTGACGAAAAAAAGAAAAAAACAAGTCAGAAGCAGTCTCTCTCAGCCTCTCAATTTTCTCTGCGTGGGTTATACCTGTTTGCATGCAAATGCTGGCCCTGTCACTCCAGAGAGCAGGCAGAAAGCCTGAATGGGGCAGACAGCAGCATTCCTCCGGACCCAGGGATGAGGGTGGGGTTTGATCAGCCAAGGGAGAAAAATGTCAACATCTGTCTGTCACTGCACAGCAAATGGCCAATTATCTTTCTTTTTTTTTTTTTTTTGTCCTGCCTCCCTAAGCTGCAGTCAGACAAAGCCGCCGAGCTCCCGGCTTTGTTGCCTGCGCCATTTCCCACCACCGCTCCACCTCTGATATGCTAATGGCAAAACCGAACGATTTTGTGCAGCTGAAAAGGATCTTTGGGCACATTCACTGGGTCAACAATCCCAACTGCTGCGTTGGGGCTCAGCCTGCTGTGCCAGAACCCAGTGCCAAGGGACTTTCCTCCCCCACACTGATCCTTTTTCTTTTAAAAATAAATAAATAGTGGAATTAACCATCTGTCTGTCTTGGTGCCCAGAAATTTAGTTGAACAAAGTATGACACGATATACTCCCCTCAAATATTTTCTGGACTGACAAACCAGGCTGGGCTCTCCAGTGCAAATCACTGCCTCACTAGATACAAGTTGGGTGAGAGAATTGTCTTCTCTCCACTTCAGCAGACCACAGAGCAGCTAGGTGGTACAGAAATACTTCTGTGTTTATACAGTTGGCTTTGCATGCGTTGGAGCAAAAGTAACACTGACAAACAGTCTTTTGTTTAGAAAATAAATGCTGTCATACATGCAATGCCGGGCACAGAAAGCAAACTTGATGACTTAATCCCATCTATTGTGTAGTAATAGTAATGCACTTAAGTAGTAATTCTAGATCTGGTTGAAGAATAATTATGGAGTTTATTGGGTGACAAATTTCCCATTCACTGGTGTTGTGGAATTGCCAGGGGAAATGGGCTATTGCGCCGAAGACAAGGTGCTCATAAGTCTGTGACAAATTGATTTTGATGTATTTATAGTTTATAATTAGTCACCTGAACTAAGTTTGAATGCTGTGAATATATTCCACTCCTTTTGCTGATGCTCTGCTGATACCATCATTGCTTTATAAAAATACCAGTGAGTTGGCAGGTTCGTTGATGGCAAAATTTGAAGCAGTTTTGAACGCAAGACTATGTTTATAAGCACAGTAATATGCCATCATTCCTCAAAGGAACTATGACACATACAGGTGCATTGACTGCAAGCACCCTATAAAATCTACTGGACATAAGGCCCAGTGACATGAGATAAAAGCTGAGGAAATTTAAAAGCTGAATAAACAAAGCTGTCTGATAGCTCAGTGACTTCCAGTTGACCCTGAGCAGAGATTTGGGTAAAGCTGGATGAATACTCCAGCCAAGAAAAAGGCAATAGGTGTGAGTGTTGTTCATGAGATTACAATTTTAATATGGCCTGAGTAGTAAACAGTGCTGTAATAAAAGCTGACTTTTGTCACAACTTGCTTTATTCTCATCTTAATATGTGCTCATGAGCAGTGAAAGAAAGGTGAATTGTCTGGATCTAGGACCATGAAGACTTGTACTTACTTATTCATACACAGGACAATTAGCAAGATGAACATTTTCTTCTCATTTTTGAAGGTGATCTTCAGCTTTCCCTGCTCCGGCTGTGCTGGGAGGCACTTACATATCACCTATGCCACAGTCTTGGAGCTCTTCTCGTGTGTTTACACTGACTCCCACCACTGTGCATCCCCGCAGGAGTGTTCACCCCGACCCTGGGAAGTGCTGTCTGCAGTGCCTTCTGCCGCTTTCCAGGGAAGGACTTTTATAAAAAGCATGCACAGCATGAAGTAGGAAGCAGATGCAGGCTTGCTCTGCACACTCCTCTCTAGTTCCCGGCATATGGTGGATGGTTAAAAAAAAAATGGATCTGAATGGTGTGAAAATCTATTCATCCTGTATCACAGAGAATGAATTATTTCTTTTTGGTCATATGCTGCATGTTGTCCTGGCTGCACCCGCCTGTGCTGTTATGAAGGAATGCTTTAGACTTGCAGGCTGTACAGATCAGAACAACCCTCTGTGCTGACCTTCTGCATGACAGAGGCCAAAGAGTTTTTCATTCAATCACTTTTTTGTCCAAACCATAATTTATAGTTGTGCTTGTAGCTTTAATGAAAGAAACCCAAGCCTGATTTATGGTAATAAAAGGACAAAATCCAACGCAACTGTAAGTACACTGCTCCCAGTGCCTTCTTGCTGCTCATGTTAGAAAACTTGCTTTATTCGTGGTCTAACATTTTCTATCTTCAAACTCTAGGAGCTGACTTTTACTACATTAGTGTCTGGGTTCACAGCACCTGCTGCTCCCCTGTCCCACAGCTTCTCCTCCTGGTCCCCAAGGCCATGAAGCAGCTGCCCATGGCCAGGAGTGTGTGGGATGGCCAACACCCTTCTGGGCATGTGTGAGCTCCTATGGGGCAAGAAGGGCTTGAGAAACAGCTCTATCATCCATAGTTCTCTCCCTTTCCCTGTAACTCTGCACCTTCTCAAATCATCTGCAAAACTGTTTTTAAACAAACTAAATAGATTTAATTTTATTCAATCTCTCTGGCACACTTCCAGAAATCACTTTTATAGCTCTTCCCTGAAAATTCTTTAGTTTGCCAGCAGCCTTTTTAAAGCCCAGGCACTGGACTGAGACAGACACTGTACGATTGTGCTAAAAAGAGGTGGAAAACCACATTCAAATTAAGCTCAAATTTCATATTTAATTTTAAAGAGTTTGTCGTCTTGTTTGGCTCTAACTACATAAAACTGAGGGGTTTTAGAGTGTTGCCAAGTCTTCAGTCTTTGCCAGTCTCCCAAGGATTCAGGCACATTGCCTCACACACCATCTACTACCTCAAAACACATAACTGAGATAAGCAGTTAATGACATATAATGAACTTTCCCACCAATACAGTAAAATAACAACTGTCCCTTTTAAATGTTATAAGCATTTCTCTTTACTGACTGCTACTGGTGGGTAAACAGATTTGCAGGAAATCGACATCCAAATGGCTTATCTCTATTAATAATTAATGCAATACTTTCAGTCCTGTAAGTTTTCTTAACCTTTACTTCCCTAAAATAAATTGGAGTGGGGGAGTGTGTGTGTGTGTGCACATGCAGAACTCAGCACCTTCACGATGCTGCAATGGCTGTGGGTCTGACTTCCAGAGTTGGAGCACAGCCCCTCCTTTTTGTTGGACCTTGTATTTATCCAGAGAGTGACCCTGGTCTTTTACCTGCAGTCAGGTTCTCTCAGCCACATCACCCTATGCATCTGCTCTGCTCATCCCTTAGGTCTGAATAGACTCTGCGTGAGATGTCCCCTCTGGGAGCTGACAAAAAATGGAGTCCCCAAACTGCTTCCTGAAATGGGTGTGGATTTACTTCTGGTGTGAGGAGCAGCCTGGGGAAAGGGGGCAGAGTGGTAGCTCAGTCTTCTCCAGAAGCACCACCAAACCACTCACAATTATATTCCACACTAACAGTACCTAGCTGGTTTTTTTCACCTGACCATCATTCACACTGCAGTTAGAGCTACCTGCCAACCAAAACAAAGTTCGTCCTTTAAAAGAAATGAAACCAGAAACTGCTCTACATCATACATTACTGGACTTGGGCTTTCAGAGAAAAATCCAAACCACTTCACATGAATCAGCCACTGGGAGAGTTACACCCCTGGGGCAGGTGTAGTCCTGCACATTGTAGTTTATATGCATGGTACCTCTTTACAGACACCCAGGAAATGATGCATCCGACAGCCACCTCTGTGCGTCTCATACATCCATGTTGCAAGCATGGTGCTGAAAGCAGGTGCAAAGTCTTTCCTCCCAGGTGTATTTCACACTGCTTTGTACACATCTGTCTGTCTACACTTCACAGTGGGGAATTAAATCTACCTGAACAAATGTGGTACTGGGCTTTTTATGCAGCCAGACACTGGTGTGTGTTGTGCCTCTCTCCCTTAGCTTCCTTTTGCTCTATTTCTGCTAAGGTGTGATGGGACTGCAAGGGATCCACCAGCAGCTTTGGTCTGTCAGTGAGGATCTGGACAGATCTAGGCTGTGTGGCTGTCCTGCAGCAACTGCTGTAAGGAGACCTGAGAAGACATTGGTGTGGAGTTTTCCCACCCATACTCACACTCAACAGGCTTACATCCCCCAGATGGGATTTTATGACCAGCTTGAAAAAAGAAGTGCATTTCTGCCCCCTTGCATTTGCACCCCAAAGAAAAGCTCCTATAGCAGTGGGCTTTGTTGTACCAAAAGCTGAAGCAGATAAATCATATCTTGTGAATCTTTATTTTTTAACTAGCCCTTGGTGTGTGAGTCACAATCGTTGTCTCACCAGGTTGCATTCGAGTTCAAGCTCACACTAGGCAAAGGAGGAAGGAATAGAAGTGAGCGCTAGAGAGGGCTGAACCACTGTACCTCTCCTCCTATGCTTGAATAATATCCCTAACTATGCTAGTCTTGCAAGGAGCCTGTGCTCACCAACAACGTCATTTAATAATTATTTAAATGCCTGCAGGTGCCAATCAGGATGCTAGACAAAGTCTAAACCTGTGGAAGGAAGAAGCTGTTGTTGCCCGTTATGCAGAGGTGCTTAGCACTGGCCAGACACAAAATAGCCTTGTACATAGCTGAGAAGACTATTGTTTTCTAGAGGCTGCTATTTTTGTGCTCATGTGACAGCCACAGAGACATGTCTGACCCGTGAAAGGCCTTCATCTTCTATTTTGTTTGTAATTGTAATATCTCCAATTACAACAGCCTTACAAAAAAAAACCAAACAATTTTTCTTCCTCTCTGTAGGTTTAGAGGACTAATAGGTGGGGAACAAGATGCATACAAATGTGTACGTATGCATATGTGTACACACACATATCTTTTTCCACCAAATACACGGGAAATATAACCCAAATATGGAGAATGGCTGAAATAAAATAAAAAGACCTATTGGCACAAAGTCATATGTTAGATGCTGAAGTCAGTCACACTGCACCAGCAATAAGCTGAAAGTGAAAGGAAGCAATAAATATACAAACTTCTGGTTTTTGTTTTTTTTTTTTTTACCCCTGCTTAATACAGACTGCAAGTGTCTTTAAATTGCTCAACCCACTCTTGAAATTTGAAGTAGCAGCATACGTTTGATTGTGGTGTGAAATAAGGCATAACACTTCAAAATGAGAATGTGTAGTAATTTCAGAAGCCTGCTTTTCCTTTTGTAGATTATACATAATACCAGGCTTCAGTCCAATTTCCATTTTAGTGGATATTGGGGAGTTGAGAGGAAATGTTTATTTTAGCAACTGGGCAAATCAAATTTATTTTTGCTCAAAACACAGAGGCTCTGAGAAGGCTCCGCAGACATGAATTCAGTGCTGCTGGACACCCAACAGAGCTGGGGATCTGCATGGGGTGCCTGTGTAGAGTTTGTCTTCAGGTGTGGGATGGTCAGAGTTGTGTGGAGGAAGCCTTTTGCCTCACATCTTTTGCAAGCTGTTTGATCTGAACTGGTTGAAAAATTCTAGGGAATCAGGTGACCAGGATGAAACAGTTCTTGCAGGCCTTCTTTGGTTTTTAATAGCTTTATCCCCTATCTAACAAGATGTAATTCATTCTAGACTCAGTGAAAACCTATAAGAGTCTCTTTGTTATTATTATTTCCCAGGCTTTGGACCAGACCTGATGTTTTTGAGACCTCAGCTCAACATGACAGAATTGCAGTACAGCTTTTTTTTTTTTTTTTTCCCAGTATATACACTTATACTGGAACAACAAATACTCTGCGTTTATTCAGAAATGGCCTGTGGGCTTCAGACTTTGGGTGTAAGAAGCCTTTCCCTTCAAGCAGGAACAGGTAGACGAGGGCCTGAGATGGGGACAGTGTGTTTGGGTGTTGACTCGTCCTCTGTGGGAAATCTTACAGTGGCTATTTAAGAGAGAGTCCCTGCCAGCACTCTGCTCTGCCCCTCTGCCAGAAATCATCACTGTCCTGGAGGCAATGAGGAGAAGCCTTCTTCCATGGGAACCTGTGCCTGAGCTCAAATCACTGATGAAGATGCTTCAGTTTAGTACTGGATGTTGCCTGAGGCACAAGTGTGTTTGGACCTCTGCCAGCCCTGCCACAGGAGTAGCAGACAGGTAGAAGGTGATGAATCACCAGAATACTGAGGACCAAAATCATCTTCAACTATTACATCAAGATTCATCTCCACATTTCTGGAGAGGTGCTGTCCATCCTAGGCACAGTGCCTATGAGGAATCTACCTTGCCCACAGTAACTCCAGTTTCCCATGGTCTCTGCTTTCATTTGTCATTGTCATTGCAAAGCAACAAAGAATCAACTATACTTAACGCCTTCTCTACCCTCTCTCTTCCTTTTGTGCTTGTGGCTTTTCTAGCAGTAGCTGCCTGTGTTCAGTTTCCAGCATTCAAAGAAGAAATTGCACACCTACTGATGTGAAATCTCTCTCTCAAGCACCTTTTGGCTGTGTTTATCCCTACAAATATCAATAGCTAAAAGAGCAGATGGCCCGAATATATAAACTTTATTATAGGTAACAGAGGAGCTGTAGCAGATGAGAACATGCAGTGCCCATGTTTTTGTAAATGGCCCAGTGGTACCTTTAAAACAGGAAGAAGAAAGGTCTGGCTTGTACTGGGAAAGCTGAGACAGCCCAGAGATTTAGGAGTAATTTGCACCATCAGGCGCAGCCTATAGTAACCTTACTTGATGATGTTTCATGCCTGCGCTGATTCTTGGCTGTAAATAATAGAAGATGGCCCTGTTAGAAGAGAAAGGACAACTTGTGCTATTAACTTTACTCTATTGGCAATTTCTTTCTATCTTATTCTCCTTTCTTTTCTCTTATCAAGTCTTTCTCTTTTTCTTTTGTCTGTGTTGTTTCTGAAGTATACAGAATATTTATATATTCTCCTCTCCATTGTGACTGCTCCAGCTCTATGTGCCCATGCACCAACATGTGTGTTGTGTTCAAGGACTGTTAAATGTCATGTAACTGAACCAAGACTATTTCAGTCACGTGGTGCTGACAAGCTCCACTCATGTGTAGTACATTCCTTTCCTTAGCTCAAAACAGATGTAATTTCCCTTGACTGATCCTTCTCTGAATTCCTGAAAATAAAGTTGGGTAAAATTTAGGGGTTTTTTTGTGTGTTTGTTTGTTTTTGGTTTGGGTTTTTGTTTTGGTTTTTGGGGACAGGGTGGGGGTGGGTATGTTTAAATAGCTTCAGGTTAATAAGTATATTCCCAAACCAAATGGGAGACATGAAAGGCAGCAAATAGATGTTTCTGAGTTATTGATCTCTTTGCTCTCCAAAATGAATTATCTTAAATAGCTGTTCTCAGGGCCATGGCTTTAATGAGAAACACTGCTGTGGCCACATTGCCCTTTTCTATAATGTCAAGGTTCTGCAGCTGAATCTCACTTAGGACTGGGGATGTCAGCCTTTCTCATGACTGCAATGCTCCAGATACTCAGCATCTTTCTTGAAATGCTATTCAGATGGACACGTTAATAAAAAAGTTCATATGTGTCTCAGCTTATCTGGCTGCGTGTCAGACTTGGTTTGAGCACTCTCATACAGACAGAAATGACTGTATGGAAGCATTCTGGTGAACCATGCTGCTGGGTCATTAAAGGAAACTGTGTTTTTAAATGGTTGACAGGAAAACTATCTGAGAGACAGAATTGTCATCTGTTTGCATTGTGTATAATGCTTTTTATACAAAGAAGAAAGGTTAGACTGCAGAAGGCATTCCATACTGAAGTAGAAAAAAAAATAATTTATCAACGAAAATTCTGACATGCCTGGGGAAAAGGACATTTTCCAACAAAATAAATTAGTCCTGCATCTTTAGCTCATATTTCACTTCACCTTAAAAGGAAACAGATATATTTTGAATTAAATTAGGTGTTTGCAGGATTGTGTACATGTGTTTTGTTTGTATGGGATTAATAACAGAAAGAAATGGAGGAGAACATGGAGGGGTTAAATATATTTCTGGCTGCCAATACTTATACTGCTAGGTAATTTAGAAAAATTGGCTTTATAGTTGCTGAACGTGTCTGTAAAATTCCTTCTTCGCTTGTTTATAGATTCCCTTTGAAATATGGGACCATGAAGGGCTCTTGTATCTATCCCCTCTAAGTCAGTAAAATTACCATCTACAATAAAGGCCAGTCTCTTTTCATCATGACTCATTGCTGTGACGACTGATGTGGATTCGCTTGCAGGACAGACCAGATGTATACGACTGTGCATACTTAAAGCAGGAAATACAGAAAACTGCGCTGTGGTGAGCTTCGCTGCGTGCCCATGTCTGGCCTGTGACTGCTGCTTTCAATGCTCACCATCTACAGGAGGCAGGGACCAGACAAGAGGACATCTTGAGCAAATGTCCTCTCTTGTTTTCCTGAAATATGAATCTCAAAACCATCAAACAATGTTGCAAAATCATCCTTCCTGTTCTTCAAAAACAATGGCCTTTGAAAACGGCACTGCCAAAACAGATGACCTGATACCCTGAATTGTGAATCATCATGTGAATGCTGGTTTATCATATTTCCACTTAGATTTATTGATTTGGTTATACAGATTTACCACGACTTGAAGACCAGGATGAGAAGTCCAGCTGCATACCTGGATAAAGAAAGGCATAATATACAGAGGAGGATGCTGAACATGTTATCCAAGTTTAAAATAACCTTAATACATTCAGTACACAAACACTCCTGGAAGGATTATATTCACAGCTAATAACTGCTGTTGCCAAGTTTTAAAAAGTATGCCTCCTCCACATAAAACATCTACAGAGGTGATGACCATGTTAGATACTTGGATTGATTTTATAAGAGGCAGTACAGGTGAGTCAGACTGTTCCCATTACTGCTCAAACTTTAAATAGATTGCTGTAAATAATCTTTTATGCTTAATAAAAGCTCATACAATTCCTGATAATTAATTCATCACCCACACTGACATTCAAATGGCTGATATCTTTTCTAGAGTTGTCTGGTTCACTGTTAGGATGTGTCCAGAGAAATTATTGAAGACTGACGTTTATGAGATAACTGTTTATGTTCTTGGGACCAAATTCATCGCTTGTCTAAACTGACCTATTTCCTTCAATTTCTGAGCTCAAAAAGTTAACTAAAAGTGTTACAGCAGGCCTGTGAGTTCCCTTTGGAAGAGGCAAAATCAGCTGGTCCATAAAGGTCACATCCTGCATACCAGCCCTGCAGGCACAACATGGGACAGCTCCCTCACTCTCAGACTGGGGTGCATCTAATGAGCCAGGCTGCAAAGTGTTAGGATGAATCCAACAGCAGCTCCCGATGTAGCAGGGAAAAATAATCCTACCATTCCCTTTCCTGTTTTAAGTGCAATTGTCTGTCATTAAAGGTTAATTCCATCAGTCATGGCCTTTCAAAAAAGAGCAGAGGATGTGATCTTTAAGCATCTCTGCACTCCCAAACACTCTAGCAGGAACTTGCACCTTCTTTGCATTTTACATGTCAGGGACACCAGCAAAGACATGGAAATCCCTGGAGATTTCTTGCTTCTGCAAGTATTCATGATTTGCACCACATGGGTGACACAGGCTGTAGCACAGCTCTGTCAAGCTTGCAGGCTAAACAGACAGGAAGGCATGAGGAGAGAAAGACATGAAGATAACGAAGACTATTTGTCAGGACTAAAGCACAGGTGAGACCAGAGCATCACTTTCATGTTTACTTTAGAGTTTCTCTAGGGAAACCTTAAAAAACAACCTGCCCTGTTGTATGCCTGCATTTCTACTTGCAGGGAAGGAGAAGGAGGCAGATGTAGTTCCTTCTGCAGCCTCTGCCCTGCTCAGCTACCACTTGTGCTTACATACCAGAGTGGTGGTGGTGATGCCATCTTCCCCATCACTGTGACTGCCTGCTGCCCCAGCCTGTCGCCAAAAGCAGGTGAACAGGCACAAATACACAGTCTAAATAAACCCTGAACTCACACCATGGACACTTCCTCTTCTTTCTGCTGATAATTATGGGGTTTTTTTGGTAACTTCATTGAGAAAAACCTGTCCAATTAGAAAGGGAGATGCAGGTAAGCCAGCTAGCATGGCAGCATCAGCCACTTTGTAGCTGTTTTTGTCACCAGAGGGGAAACTGATATCAGTACTCATAGTATCTACTGCCAAATCTAAGGAAAAAGAACTTGTTTCTTCACAGCTATTGTGCCCTTCTGGGGGAGTGTGAAGCATATTTACTTTGTGGGGAGAGTAAAAGCTGGGGAGGTGGCAGACATGAGAAAGTTATCTTCCTTAATGTGTCAGGAAGACTCTTTTTTCTTTGTAGAAACAAGTAAGAAATGCTATAGTGGGAAAAGCAGATACTAGGACTGTGTCAGAAGAAGATCAGTCACTCAGATGAACCATAACTGGGACATGTGGGCATGGAGGAGGAAGGACATTTGCCCTTGTAGTAGCAATGAATTAGTGGGTACAGTAAATTTATGTCTTGTGGTCACCTTTGGAGAAGGAAAGGAATTGCCCACAGCAGCAGCAACAATAAAGAGTCATGACAAACCCACCCAGAGGACCACAACATTGGCACCCATACATGGGAATTATCTGCAGCTGTATTTTCAAGTGGTGGTGGGTTATATGCCCAGCAGGTCCTTTCAGAGTTTCAGGATAGAGTTGATACACATGTTGTTGTTTGATGACATTTCATCCCTTGGATGCCTACAGGGACCCAGGCGATGCCCTTGTGAGGGCTCAGAGACAGGAAACCTAGCTGTGGCACAAAGCCCTTCAGCTTCAGAGAGTGTCTAGAAAGGCTTTTCGTACAGCCTCAACCCATCATGGTGGTGGACAGCTGAAAGACCCTGCCCTGAGGAAGCCCTTGCTATGCTCAAATGTGAAGGTGTGCGAGTTTATGCCTGCTGCAGCTCAAGGGCAGGTTTTACCCATAGAGGTGGAGAACGAACCCAGGGCCTCTGCAAGTCAAGGGCAGGCATAGCATGGTACATCTTGTGACAGCCAGGACAGACAATGGGAGATATCTGTTAGGTTTTTGTTTCACAGAGAAGAGCTTCTGGTGACTCTCCCCTTGCTGTGGAACTGTGCTCCACTTCCCTTCCTGTGGATTACATGGGAATTAAGCAAAACCAATAGAGTAATGTTTTATCAAATTTGCAGGAGGCATGAAGCCAGTTTTGGGAAGTGAAGGATATGATTCCTCTCAATGAGATTATTAACTGCTGAGATTAGAGCTAGCAATTTAGGTAGAACCATGATCTTACTTTTGGCCACTTAAAAGATGCATCCATCTTATTCCACGGTATCAAGCTGCCTCTTGTGTCTGCACATGCTCTCAAGCCCAGCTGCACAAACTCTCTTCTTTCCACCAGACAATTTAGATGAAATTGTATCTCATCAAGAAGAAAATCAGTGGCAATCTACAAACTTAGAATGTGGGCAGTATTAAAGACTTCACAGTTGATATCAGGATAAAAAATATACAGCCTGCGGAAAACCTTTGATTTTTCTCAGGGGGTTCTCTCTCACTGTTTTTTCTTTAATCAGCGTTTTCACTGAATACAGAGCTGAAGCTCTGTGTCATCTTTGCTAAATCTAGGGGTTTGCTGCAGAAGAAATATAAGATCCTGTCAGGTAAATCTGCAACAAACTGATTCCTCATTTTAAGAGAGGGACAAGGAAAGTTTCATGACAGTAATAAAGGGTCTAGTGTGCATACAGTGATATTTTAGGTGCCATAGTCTATCTTCTCTGACTCCAAAACAGCCCAGACCTTCTGTAGATTCCCTGTTGTATTTGCCATTGAACATCTCAGACCAAAAATAGCACCTATGGTGTCACTGGCTGCTAATGTTTAAGTGTCTGAACTGCTTCCTAGCTAGGAAGTGGCTAGGAAGAACTGAGCGATGATTAGGTGGCACGTGCTGTGGTCACAGGTGGCCCTTGGTGCCTGGATCCAGTCCTTTCCCTATGTGCATAGCAGCAATACTAGGAGCTGGTGCTTGCTCTCACAGCTGACACTGTCTAAGGGGAAAATAGTACTGGGGAAACACAGAACAATTTCTTACGCCTATTTGTATGGGGGCAGAACAGGCTGCTGCTGGCCCAGATGCCTGGTGGGGCAGGTGAGGGTATGGGCTGGGAATCAGTACTGGCAGCTTTAGCAGTGACACCCAAGCACGAACCCAAGAGATGGAAACATCTGGAATCGTAAAAAAAGTGAATGTGCAAGTAAACAAATGTAGATGTGGTTGTAGATTTGATGAGTACTCTAGTCAAAAATGTCATTTTCTTTGAAGAATATGGAAAACATAAAATACAAAAGTGGAGACTGATTTCAGAAACTTGAGTCTCACCTGAATATTCTGCTTCTACATAGTCTTTTTTCTTTTGTTCACTATCATTGTCTTCAACTATTATTAAGGCACGTCTAGGGGCATCCTTTGATGTATTTATTTTTTTTCATCTTACAATAACATCTCTTTCCTCCGGAGCAGCCTTTCTGCTTTGTTGTGTAGTGGTTCTTCATTAGCTTGGGGAGGGTCACACACACACAATTCCCAGATGCAATCACATGTGCTGACCACTGCAATCCACTTACTGGCTCTGCTCTCTGTCACATTCTAAGGCTCCTAAAACAATTTCTGAACACGTCACACTTGGCTGTCTGCAAATCAGACCTCTGTGTTTTTCTGAATATGTTTTTCAAGAGGTGAGTCAGAATGAAAATAGACACTTTTCTCCCTTAAGGTATCCTATTGTAGCACCTCTTTCCACAACTGAAGTTCATAATGTCCCAGTGTACACGTAGCAAGTATGTGGATGTGAATGCATCGCAGTGGTGGGCTGTCCCTGTAGGACAGTGTCTTGGGTGTACAGATCGAGATACATCAGGAACTCTAGCCAGACTGGTTTTCCAAACCTGTAGGTGAGGATGAAAAGGAAGATTGGACTGTTATTTAATTATGTCTCTTACATGGGGATGTAGGGATGGATATTATTTGAATAGGCCTGTTATTTTGCTGCAGTTGATTACTGGTTGTGGATAGACCACTGGAACTAGTTAGTACCTCTTCGGTGTTGGAATGCTATGCTTCTCCTCCAGAATCTAGAACACCAGCTCTGAACTCCACTCAGTTAATAGTAATGGAAAACCTTTATCAGAGAGGATATACTAAGTGTTTCTCTCACACAAATGCATTTTTCAGTGGCTTCTCAAGCTCCTGCATGTGATTTACAAGGGACAGCAAAGAGCCTGACTTGCCCAAGACTCCTGTTTGGATATCTGTCTTTAGTTAGGGGAAAAATCTTTAACCCAGAACCTCTCCCAGTGAATCACTGTCAGACAGCTAGGGTGTGTGCACAGTGTCTCACACCAGGCACATGCACGTTCAGCAGAGCTCTCTGAGGGGCACTGGTGCTGACCCTTCCCCAGGATGTCCCTTTCGGGTCTGTTCCCCCAGATCCTGTGGTTTCCATAAGATAATATTTAAGCAACATATTTAAGTTCATGCTTAAAATTAAGGTTATTTTCAAGGGGTTTTCTGAATTAGGATTTAGGAACTCTGTCTCTCCTATGTTCCTCATTAAAGATCCTGTGATTTTACCTCCAGTTGCAGACATATTCTTTTACAGTCGGAAGAGAAAAGGAAAATCAATGAGTGGAACGACTGCAGGGTGAGCTGCACATGGGCGAGGTCTCTGACAGGGGGGTTGGAGGAAAAGCTGCAGCCATTTTGAGACACTCAAAGTCTCTTTTCCACTGAACTCAGCCTTTGGAAAAAAACCCCATTCTTATTTAATCAAGATAGTGATCCTCCGTTATAAGCCTTACAGCCTACATCACATTTCTGAAAGCAGGATGGCAAAGATCGATGACTAGCCGCTTCTGCAAAAGCAGCCTCTGCGGGAATGCACTGTGTTTCCATATTCCGCTGGTGAGACACCTGTCATCTGTGTATTGATTTTTCTTTTGTTTGTCAAAGGCACAGTTTATGTACGGGAACTAACCCTCTCATCCCTACAGGAAAAAGAAGAATGATCATGTGTTTCCAATGAGCTTTAAATGAAAATCTGGTGTGCCCAATTAGGTAACTTCTTATCACCACAGCCTGTGCAGCAGCAGCATGGACAGGGTGCAGCACAGAGGGGGATGGTGGCCATGGAGCAGGGTCCTGCTGACCCTGGTAGCTCCCCTTGCAGGGGTGCTGCACAGGCAGTTCATATGCCTCTCCATGCCCAGCCGGCTGCAGCGCTGTCTCTCGCCTTACCTGACTGCTGGAGTCTGTGTCTGTCTGTCCGTGTCCCCTTCACAGAAATAGGGTATTAAGTTGCAGCTGACTTCTGCCTGCAGGACTGGCTTCAGTCTCCCAGGTACGTCCCAGTTTCTCTTGCAAGAGCTTGTGATTTCTGGAGTTCTGGAGTTTAAGCCACCCCTCTTGGATAGCATGTGAACAGAAGCAGATAGACACACCAGCTCTGAAAAACTGCTGAGGACTCGATCGTGCTTAATGTAGTTAAGAGATGTGGATATTTGACAAAGCCTACACAGATTTCCTTGTTTCAGTTTCCTCAATGGGCCAGAGTTTTTATCATGATGAATGTAAAGCCCTATGCAGCACCCTATTTCTCCCTCCTTTTTCTGACTTCTTTGTGTCTTGCTGACTTCTACAAGAAAAGTCTTTGCTGCTGTCTATTTTTTGGTTTTGTTTTTTTTTTTCCTCTCTCATTCCAAAACACTTAATTTCCTTACTAATCTCCTGTCCAGTGTATGACTAATCAGCTTCATCAAGCAATGCTTTTGCCCAGCAAAGCATTGCCTGGCTACAATCTGCCTGGTGCTCAGAGCTGAAAAACTGCCTTCCCCTAAGACAGAAACCCTAGCTTTGTCCAGAGGTGTGCCATATAAATGGATGGTCATAAAACTTTAATGACCTCATTAGTACTTGTTTGCAGACTGCAAAAGTGAGCACTTTCACTTTCTGTGAGATATAGATCTAAGCAAAAGAAACAGGGAAAAGAAAAAGCAAAGACGACTCATTTCCAAGATAACTTGCAGCCCAATCTGGGTATAGATGAACCACCCTTAGCAGACAGCAGCAGACGCTGATGATTCTAGACAGTTTTCTGCATTGCTAAATCTTTAGTGCTCTGAATGTTTATATACATCCTTGTGTATATGGGATGTCAGTAGAATACACAACTCAATGAAGAATATATATTTCTCTAGTTTCAGATGACAGCAAAATGACTGCAGGTCTTCTGAAACCTCATGGATACTTGACCATCTTAGACTCATGGAGGAAGAGTCTACTCTAAGAATGACTCCCACAGTGAGAAAACTTTCCTTAGGCTGGACGATGAAACATAAACATCAAACCCATTGCAATTATTATTAATAGTAATTACATATTTTTATGCTACCTGTAACACCTGTTTCACTGGTGGGAAACAGAGTGGACTAAATCCTTGAGGGGTAGGTGTGGTCTGGTGCAAGGTATGGTCTCAAGGAATGCTCCTAAAGGCCTCGAGGTTCACTGATATGGTTCATCTCATCTAACTTAAAGGACTTGAAACATAGATGCCTCTTATGCCTCAATCTCTACATTCTCCTCCCTATCCAGAGAAGAGAAACAGGCACATCATCCATGTTCATCCAGGTCTCCAATTCACTTTGAGACTAGCTTCCTAACTTAGATAAAATTAAGTGGAGTGCATCCTTTCCTGAGAGATTAGGAACTTGCTTATAAAATGAACCCTTCTCATAATGTTTTTACAGGGTGGTAGCCTGCAAAGCTTGTAACTGGTAAGAAGACCACTTAAAGTAGATGAAATGTGCTAGTTCAGTCACAGCATAGCAGTGTAAACGCACAGAAAATCCTAGGGGAGAGAAAAAAAATGCTGTGTTTTGCTCTCCCCATGGGAGGAGAAAACTAAGCATCACTACACCTCTATTCAGTGTCAGGAGCTGTATTTTTGTGGTAGAAAAGCCATGAGAGAGTTTTATGAGCAATCTGTGGGGAACTCAAAATGCTATGCAGATGAGGGAAAGAGCGCAGCTGGCCAATACACCAGGTCAGCTGAGACCCGAGCATTTAGGAGAAGCCTACTATAATGTTTAAGTGTAATTGATAACTCCATTTTACTGGTATACATTTTTCCTGCTTTGTGGCTTTTGCCTCTCATTTTTCAGATGACCATTGTTTTATTAGGATGAACTCAAGTTGCACTGATGTTAGAAATTATCTCTACAGGTATAATGTGCTTTACTACTCCAGCATTGACTAATCCAAAAGTGAAATGGTGCCTGCTGGTGAACAGATGCAAATCTCTGAGCCTTAAAGAGCAAAGTATGAAGGTCAGCATGTGGGCCCATACTGTCAAGGCTTAGCATTTGTAAAGCAAGTAAAATGAGGTTAAACAGCATTATTTTGGCATGGCACAGACCACAGAAAGGCATCTGCTGCTGTTATCTCCTCCTCCGAGCATTTTTGAGACTTTTTGAGAATTATCCCATACAAAGACAGTGCAAGGCTTTCAAAAGCTGCCATGACACATGGAAGAGACCCTTCAGCAGGTCTCACTGTATTGAAAGAACTGAGAGAGGATATTGAGCGGTGGAGCTCATCATTGAGATTGCTAAGGATGAACAGGGGTGTGACTCACTATCATCCTCTTCCCTGGGTCAGTGCCCGAAGCTCCAGGTGCTGGCTCTCCTCAAGTGGGATCTGCCTCTCGCCCAGCAGAGTCTGCAAAAACTTCCTAAGGAAAAATGATCCAAGATGCACATTCCTGTGAAGATTTTGGGGGTTTTGTTGTTGTTGTTGTCAGATCTGTGCTGCACTAAAAAGTTAGTGACATGACCTAGTCACACTTTTGTTGTGATGGCTATGGACTGTTCCTTTGTGTGACCTTAGGAGGTAAGTCAGAAAAGTGAATTGCAGTCATTCTGCACAGAACAACAGCTCCATAGGAAAGTCCTTAGGTATCCACACCATGAAGGAAAGTTGACTTTGTTAGCTGCTATCCTAAAAGGCAAAAAGACAGCCCACGTCCCATAGTTTTCTCTAATTGTCTCCAAATTAAGTGTTTAGAGGAAAGGGTCAACAGGCATGACCTTCTGCAAGGCAAGCCTTATGGTCTCCACACTCTGGCAGTCTCAGTTATGCTCTTTAGTGTACAAAGAAGGACACTGCTTTCTGCAAAAAAAAGCCCCACAAAATAAGTCAGTACATTTCTGTGTGATGGGTTGTATGGGAACTCAGACTAAATTATTGTAGAAGTTTCTGGCAGTCTGACTTGGTTGTGGATTGGTGAACCTGGAAGTGAATTCTGAATGTAGCACTGGAGGGAGAAACCAGAATGGTCTCTTAGAAAGGACATAGAAATGTTTGAAGAAATGCAGCCTCCAGCTGCCCACTAAATCCTTTGAGGTTCATGCTTCAGCTATTACTTGCAATATCAGTTACTAAGCACATACACACATGGCATGTAAATGGTACACATGGGCACTCACCTTCCTTCCCTCATATACCAGATGAAGGAAGCTCCCTAAATCAGCCCACATGCCATTTCTTTTCTAAATATAGTATTTTTGCGAGCAGTGAGAAAGAAGCTAGATAACAGCTTTCCTCGTAAGAAACCTTAAACGGCTAAGCAGCTTGATTAATTACTTAGGGATTTCCCTCAGGCTGTTGCTAAGGTAACAGGAGTAGAAGTGTTTAAAGATGGCTGAATATGCTGTATGCACTGGAGGATACAAGGCGGCTTTTCAGCAGCAGCCTACATTGTGAGTTTCATATAGTATCAATGTGGAAAACAAAAGATGTGTGCATGTGTCCAGGTACCCATGAAAGTGTAGAGCCCGCACAGTCTTATGAATCCTTGGATACATCTGCTGAACACAGAAGAAAAAATCTGTTTTGTCTTTCAGGGGAGTGTAACAGGAAAGGAATATTGATACCCATTCGAAGGGTGCAGAGCACATGTCTCTTCCCAGCATTACAATGCTTTCATTTTGATGGATGATTTAACATATTTTCTCCTTCTCCCTTACCATGTTCAGAGAAACAGTGCTGGCCCAAAGGCTTCCCCTTTGGGGCTCCCCCTTCCCACTCTCAAGTCTCTTCTCTCAAGTGGAGCCATCTATGCTGCTGCCTGCCCACCCTGCAGTACCCACCATGGCTTGCTTTGACCTGTGGTGCGGCACGGTGCAATGTCCCTCTGTTGAGCAATGGTGTCACTTAAGCTCTGATGGTTTCACGCTCCACGGCAGCAATGCCTTTTCTAGTCAAAACTGCTTCCAGACAAAGCAAGAGACGATTATGGTAAAGAATATGCCCCTTACTAAGACACCATTGCTCTGTGGGTAATTTGGGAGCATTTGATTGCATGGGAGAAGAATTGTCTTGAGTGATGCTCATGCCATAATTTTATCAATGTTAATGACCAAGTTAGTTAACACAGAACATGAAAGCAATTAGAGTTTTTGGGCCCTTATCAGCCAGAGAAACTACCTCCTCACTAACTGATTGACTCACATCCTTAGGAGAGGTAAAGGAGAGTGCAAAACAAAACTAAGCAACCCCATAGCTCACAAGATAAGAACTTGTCCTGAGTTTAATGACTAACCTATAGTGGTCTGATCTATAGTTCCTCCAATACCCAGAGAGATTATTTTTTTTCTCCTTATCTGACATCCCTCTTCTCCTCAGAGCTTTTGCACATGCCTCACGGCCTCTTCCCTGTCTCTCACTTCTGACAAAGGGCTCAGCCCAGCTCCTGCAGCTGTTCTCAACTTTACAAATGAGACAACCCAAAGCCTTGAAAGGAGTTGTTCTGACTTGGTAATTTTTTTGTTTGTAGACGCTCATTTTGCCAGCAGTGACCACAAGGAGAAACTCTTCTGTTTCCAAAAGGAACCACTCAAAAATGTGACACTTTCAGAGCTTTGTGCTATGAGATGCTGAATATCCGTAGCTCTCACTTGGCATCTCACAGGAAGCTTATGGTTCGAACTGTGCAATAAATTAATTCTTCTGGTTTACTGACCAAAGGCTGAGAAAAACAATGTCTGAAACAAAAGGCTTCAGTGTGATTTGGAGAGAGTTTAATATTTGTCAATACGCTTTGAAAACGAAGTCACAACATTGCTTTGTGTTACTGCATCTGTATTTTCCTCCCAAAATTGTTTCTTTTAAATTGTTGTTGAGTTCTGTGTATCATCTGGCAAACTATGACTACTGTTGCTCTGCCGAGCCACTGGATACCTTTAACCTATGTTTTGGATAGTGCTGCTATCATATAGCTAATCATGTAGCTCAGATAGCTCATTATAGTACAGCAAATGAAAAGTTCTTTAGCTCCCTGTTTCTATACCTTCATAAATTACCCACTTCAGGGATATTTAGGAGATATAAGCCTTATTAACAAGAAGTTATCACTATGGTTTTGAAGCATCTGTCTGCCCATGTGTGGCACGTGATCAAGATGGAGAAGTGTAACTGTCTTACATCCCTTTTCCCACACCAGGCATTTCTCTTCTATACTCTTTAAAATTTGACAGGACAAAGCTCTGCAGGAAGGATAGAGCAGTGAGAGTTTCATCCTCTCTTCCAGATTCACTTCCCCTGGGTGTAATTTTTTTTTCCATTGAGCAATCCTTGCTTGAGTGATCTTGCTTCTCTCTCCTGAGAATCAGCAAAGACATTTCAACAAGTGAATCACAGGGAACAGGCATCAGATGATTTTTTAATCTCTTGGGAAAAGGAGGAAAGTAGAATGTTGTCTGCAGTAGTTTCATGTACTGCAGAAGCAAATTTCAGCCTCTAATCCAGCAGCACCTCCAAGGGCTGCAGCCAGTCTTGCCTCCTGCTGCCTCTCATTTTGGATGCGCAACTCCTGCCAGGAGCAGCAACATCCTGGAAGGTAATGCCCTGCAGGAAGGGGTGAACTGGTCCCCTGCCCCATGACTGCTGTTCCCACTGGGGCTCTCCACACAGGGAGACAAGACAGCCCTGCCCATTAATCAAAGCCTGCAGCTTAACAAGAGGTCATGTGGACATCTCTGGTCGTATGAATTCCCATATGGGGATTGCCGTGAGAACATGTTAAATAACAACCCACAGTTTCTAGGACCTTCCTTTATTTACTTTCTTGGAAGGCAAATACATTGAGTTTTTCCCTAACTTAACCAAGGCCATGGCAAGAGGAGGCTGTAAAATGCATACAGTGTCAGGCAGGGAGTCAGTTATATCAGTGTAAGACCATGATGCTGGGATGGACAGGTTGGGGCATGCTGTGGGGCAAGGTGAAATCAACCCTCTGCTCTGCATCTTCCAGCTGTGCTACCAACATGAAGGATGATTTCTAGCAACTTTTTCTGCCATGTTTTCCAGTGCTACAGCTCCCAGTTTCCCAGCACACACCTGCAGGGCTGGTGGAGACCACACAGGAAGTGCAGCAATTCACATTCAAGGGAATTAGTTTATGCCACTGATGAAAACAGACCAGAGAATGAAATTGAGTATCTGAGCTGCACTTGCAGCAAAGGTGTGTGTCCGATACTGTTGACTTTTTTAGGGAAATGTTGCCTTGACTTGAAAGGCAGTATCAAGAAGCATGAAGTATTGGACTTTTTAAGTGCCTCTACTTTTGCTCCATAAGCTTAAGTCAGAGCATTAAAATAAAGAGAGAAGCACCCCACTGATGGCCCCAAAATAATCCTCAAAGGAGCTCTGAGTAAAAACCTATAAGAAATTCCCTGGTTCAGCATCATAATGAAACTGTGAATGGAATTTTAAATGCTAAAATAAGAGAACACCAAGTTCATGTGGAACTGCAGTAATGCCAGGATGAAAAGCAACAATGATGTCCAACTGTTTAAGAAACAGTTGTAGGAGCTGTTAGGCTCCACGTTTACAGCTCAGATTTGAGTTTTCTTCAGAACAACCTGCACAGTTCTAGGTTCATATGGGACAGAGGATGAGAACTGATAGTGGTTTTTTGTGTTGGTGTAGCAGAAATAGAAAATAAAAGCAAAATGACATGACCCTTGGCATTTATTTCTTTGTTTACTTTCATTTACTTAAGGCTTATTTTTGTATTCTGTGAGCTAATTTCCTTGGGAATTGATAAATAACAACTTCCTGGAATATTTTCACCCCTGTAAAATCTTGGCATGCCATAATGATCTCTCAGTGAACATAAGGAACTCAGACAGACTTTCCCACCCTTTCCACCCCCACAGAAAACTGTTTGGAGAAGAATCATGATAAAAGAAAATCTAAGATATGCTATGAAGCAAGAAGAAGGGGAGTAGCTTTTCCTTGACAGATGTCTTTTTGTGAATCATGAATACAGAGTTGCCAAACATCATAGGTCACTCAGAAACATGGAGAAAAAGGAACGCATTATTAACAGTTTTACTGCTACTGGTCTGCTGGGGTAGATCTAGGCACATGCAGTTCCCTGGATACACTCTGAAAGCCCATGGATGGAAAATAAATTAACAGAAGCAAGAAGCAGGGGAAATCCACCAACAAGTTAAGTGCAAATGCATTTGTGATGCCACTCCTTCAGGTTCCTCTGCTATAAATGATTCTTGTTTTTTTTCCCCATCTTCTTAAATTTATTTTTTTTTTAGTCAGTATGTTAACTAACATGTGTGAACTACCATGGTATAAAAGCACAGTGAAGACACATACAACAACGTGATTAGCTGTACGGTCCTGCCTGAGGTCTGTCTTGGTGAGTTTGCCTCATGCTAAAACTAAAATTGCCTTGACTTCACCACATTTCTATTTCAGGAGAGCAGTGTTAGTTGCCTTTTTAATGGTGAAGATAAGCTTTTACACTGTGCTTTTCAGCAATCTTTAAAGTGAATATCAGATTTATAGCTTTAGAACTGAAGCCGGAAAATCAGTTTTGCAAAGTGGGTAAAAAATGCTGATTAGTTGTGAATGGTCAGTGCAGAATTGATCCACTAGCAGTCATTTCTTTCTTGACTTTTCTTCCCCTCTATGTCCACCTTTTATATCTTTATTTTGGCTACATTCAGCTGAATCAAAGTGGAAAAAGATGGAAATTAACTTCTTAGAAGACATTTTCTATAGTCTTTCATCTCTGGAAAAGCTTTTAATTACTAGAATAGTTTACTGTTAATGTAGTGGATTTATTGAGCTCTAGAAAATCTTTCAATATTGCATCTGAGGCAGCACACTCACTTTGAAGCGCTGGTGATAGATGTTTGCTGCTGCTGTTGTAAGCAGCCTAGGCACAGATGTAAGCACTACTTTATGAAGCAATTTTCCTTGCATCTGTCTCTCTAAAACCAGAAAGCATACAGGTGCAGATCCCAACCAGGATGATCAATATGTCAAAGTAGCAACACTGAAGAACCATAAAGCCAGAAGAGAGATGGATTTTGACAAAAAGTACAACAGCAGAACACAAGAGAAGGGACGAGATGAGAGCATCCATCTCCATTAAGCCTTGACACCACCTTCAGCAACAAGATGTGGCCATGATGATAGGTTTCAGTTTAATTAAGATAGCTGACATTCTGATAACTTTTAGAATAATCTTACCTGTGGAAGGAGAGAAAGAAGAGGAAAATTAAACATTTTTTTTTCTATGAAGATGGTGGCTGAGAACTGAATAAGGATCTAAGACAGATCTTAAAGGCATAAAAAGACAGTTCTGTGCACGTGAGCACGGGTGAAGAGGATTATTCTTTTAATGGTGCCATAGGACAGTTGGCCAAGACTGGTGAGGAAAGAAATGAAACCTGTGGAGAGCTCCATAAAAAAACCAAGACACCCCTTGACTATTGAGGGGGCAGGGGAAAGGAGTGCATTTTATGTACACTCTAGTGTACACAAGAATGAGGACACTTGAGAAAGACTGTGCATTGGGACTGGTCTGTGTTAGGTAACAAAAGCTGCAAACATGGTGATCATTAATGCTAATGTGAATCTCTGAAGGCTGTTTGGGTGAACTATGATTTCTCTTTGTCTCCAATGGACAGCAATAGCATAGCTTACCCAGTCAAAACAGGTAGTAGTTTCTGTGTTATGTTATCCTGTATGAGAATTTGGAAAAGTCAGGTGCTATTGCAGGTGTGCTTGAGCGTTGAGGGCCTCTTCAGGAAGATCTGGTGCATGTTGCCTCAGCCCATAGGAGGGAAGCAGGGGAGAAGGTCTATGAAGCTGTATGTCCATGCATACACTGCCTGATGTGAGAGGATGGCCCATGCTGTCAGGTGTTAGTGGCCTCCTATCCTCAGTGGGATGGCCACAGAGATGTTATATTTTTAATTTGTTCCCCTTTGTGTCATTCAGCTAATAAACACTAATTATGCTTTACAAGCCTTACAGCTAAATACCAGGGGTATGTTTGGATTGGAAAGGGATATAACAGCTGTCAGTAAGCAAAATATAGCTGTTATATCAGAAAAGCTAACTAATGAAACTCTGCATTACTGTTTCTTTTAGATTATTCACCTCCTCCATCACATCCTGTTTATGTTTTAATCACTTTCTCTAGGCACATACTGACACATTCCCTCTTGCTGGCTTACCAGCAGATGGACTTTAATAAACTATTGTTATATCTGGAAGCACTTTCCTAGCTCTTCATAATTGCTTTTTGTAGTGTTTCCATGTGTGATGCAGAGATGTCAGCCTCCATGGCCATACTTACTGCTACAATTCAGCAGTATATTGTTTCTTGCCTTTTTTTTTAAGGAATCTGAATAATTCGAGATATTCCCTTGTTTTTTCCAACTCACTCTTTTCTCTGTTCACTCTACAATACGTAACAAGGCCCAGCTTCAAGTCCTCACCACGGGTGTGCAACAAAGGGTAGGTAGGATGTTAAGGTTAATCTGCGTTCTCTGAGATGGCAGATTGGTTGCATGAAACTAACGTCTGCCTTTCCCCTCCCCCCCCCCCCCCCCCTCCCCCCCCGCCCCCTGTCCGCTCCCCCCTTCTCCAC
>WUAM01000431.1:57612002-57634685 GCA_024336885.1 Actenoides hombroni | reverse complement strand
AGCTCACGTCTGCGCTCCCCCCCCCCCCTCCTCCCCACCCCTCCCCTCCCCTCCCCTCCCCTCTCAATATAGGATGGATGGTATCATAGATTTAAGTGTTAAGGAAGTTAATGGCTCACCTACAGTAGTGATGTTTGACTCTTGTCAAGCAGTTTGACTGTGCAAGTGTGTTGCATGTAACCCTGTGTTTGTGCTTGAGCAAAGTTCCCTTTGCACACATTTTTAATGTGATATTTCTGTTTCCATCTCTAGCGTTTGGAGTAGCACACAGAATGTATTCAGCAACTCCTTGGACTCACAGAACTGTATTCTCTTTGTATGCATAAAGCAGTACATTTCCACATCACTAGAAAATAGTTGAATTTCCCATTATGTCGTATGAATTACTGTAAAGAAAATTATGCATGCTTTGGTATAGAAGGAAAGTCTACATCCAGGTTAATCTAACTTACTTTCATTGGTGCCTGATTCTGATCTTTCTGTTACTTGGGAGTCCTTTCATTGTCACATTTTAACATTGTACCAAGCCTTTCTTGCAACAAACTTCAGATTCAGGCCATGAATAAAACCTTCTGTCAACAAATGCATGTGCTTATGATAAAGGGATAAGTGTTGAGGTCACTTAAGTTGTCAAATGAACAACGTCTCCCCTAACTATCTTCAAGAAAGGTCATCATTATTTCACTAACGCGTGTTAATCAAAGTTACATTTTGATGAAAAATGTGTATACAATTACAAGTCCATACTTGAGAGTGTCCCTTTGAGTCATCTGAAAGAGCCATTCAGGTAGACAAGCATTGCTTCTTAAAACTTCAAGCCCAAGAAGCGTTCAGTTGAAAATGCTGTAGGGATATAGGGGAACAGACTGCTTGATAAAATAGTGTAATATTATCTCTCTGTTTTAGACTTTTCTACAGAAAGCATAGACACTGTATATGATCATTCTTTCTGGGTCCGATTTGGTCCAGTGGGATGAAAAGTCATTTGTGGCTCCAAATAATTTTATGAGCTCTGGGTATAAATCATTGCTGGCAGAGATGTTTTAGCAGTTTCAAGAAGTGGAAAAAGGCATTTCGGGGAAAGGAAATGCTCCAGCATTCCTTGAACACCAGTGACAGTCTCCAAAATGGCCTGCTGAGTCCCTTTGGCACATAATTGCCATCAGGAACTGAAAGGACATTTCTGAAGAGTAGAAATGAACCTCAGTTGCTGGTTGCTGAGAAAACAGTTTCTGTCCCTCCTGAGAGCCATGGTACCCTTATTATTGAAAAAACACAAATGTTCCCTCAGAGAGAGTTGAACAAATTCAAGTGTTGGGATGATGTCATGCTTTTTTTGTGTGTTTACCAGCTTCACTATTCAATGTCCTGTTCAGGAGCTTGAATAACATTTGATTTGGGGAGTTTTCTGTTAAAATTGGCTCAAACTTGGAGGGCTTTCCAGCACTTGTATTTCATTCTGACCTGAATGCGGCTGTAGGGATGCTACAGGGAACAGAAAAATTCAGGATGGAGTTTCATATTTACTCTTACTGTTGCCAGGTGAGATTTTGAAAACAATCCTGGGAACTGAAAATCACCTTATAGACACCGTGTTTATTTGTCTGGTTTTGTTTCAGGTAAGCCAAGAGGAAGGCTAGTATACAATATTCAGTGGTATGTTTTTCTCTTGTGGAATGCCAGTTTCAGACATTTCCATCTTTCTCTCCCACTTTCACTCTAGGTCCCATCTTCACACCTTGTCAGTCAGTCCACCAAGAGCAGTAACAGCACAGCCGAGGTGCAGCAAGTTGTAATGAAGTTAAGAGGCAGTAGGAAAGGAAGGAAGAAAGTCTTTAACTAGCTTTACTTCTGGCAAAAAAAAGAAGCAGGGAGCTATATCCATGAGAATTCAGCAAAGAAGGGTTGGTGAATGGATCTGCTGCTGAAGAGAGAATAAGTTACTGTTCAGCCTCCGACAGCGCAGCTGTGTTTTGTATGTGGTGTCACTAGTAGTAAAAAGTAGTGGCAAAGCTTAATTTTTGTTATTCAAATCTGCAGTGGGGTCTTGAAATCACAGAGGAAGGTGGTTTGTTGAAGAGAATAGTAATTATAGCAGCAGTAATTGAGCAGATTACTAGACATTTGAAAAACTGTTTGCATGGTTGGGCTCAGAGAGTGTTGGTTAATGGTTCATGCTCCACTTGGGTACTGGTTACAAGTGGAGTTTCTCAGGGGTCTATCCTGGAACCTACTGAAGATGGTTAATACATTTTTTCAGTGGCCAGCAGGTAATACATTTTTTCCGGGGCCTGGAGGATATGACAAAAGTCACCCTCAGTGAGTTTGGTGATGAAGCCAGACTGGTGGGACCAGTCAATATGCTTAAGGACAGGCTGGCCACACGGAGAGACCCAGCACTAAGAATGGGCCAACAGAAGCTTCATGTTGTTCAGCCAGGACAAATGCAGAGCCTTCACTTGGCATGGAATGACTCCCTGCTAGTCCAGGGAGCAGCTCTTCTGGATAGTACCTAGGTGTTTTGGTGGCCTTTAAGCAAAACACAATCCAATGGGAAGCCCTGGCAATGATGAAGCCTAACATTATCCTCAGCCTTATCAACAGAAGTATATTCAATAGATCAAGAAAGAAATGTATTTCCTCTGTGCAATGCTTGTAAGATCACTCCTAGAATACTGCATCCAGTTTTGGGCCCCCAATGCAGAAAAGACATGGAAAAACTAAAGGGAGCTCAGGGGTGACCCCCAAGGCTGTGAGGCTGGAACACTTGCCCCAGTAGGAGAGGCTGGGGGAGATGGGCTGGGTCAGCCCAGAATTCTGAGCATAACTGAAGCTGTAAAAAAAGGATGAGTGGTCCATAAAAACAGATGGGTTGGATTCTTTTTAATCTGAAAAGGCTTTGCTAATTCACGCTACCTCTGAGTTTCAAATTGAAACAAATAAGATCAGTAACATTTTGCTTCATCTGCTTGTACAGTGGCTTAAGAAAGAAAATGTATGAAGAAATTAGTTGCTCTTGAAAGATTTGTCCACTCTACAAAACTGACCACTGAAGCTGTTCTGAGCAATGTCTTTGTAATGGGACCAAGTAAGGTGCAAGTTTCATGAAATTTGGATAATTTAACACAAACACATAACTTCCATTTAGTTTTAAATTACTTTATTATTGGATGGAAGACTCTGCTTTGTTCAAGGGCTGCTTATGACATATGTCTCCAACAACCTTCTGAGCTATTTATTTCTAATAACGTCTGCCTTGAAGTTCTAGTATATTATGAGGGAAAAAAAAACAAATTATTATTTCTGACAGTATTCTGGTCATGTTGCCATTTTCAGCCAAAATCTGTAAATGGATAGTCCCCACATGGGCATGAATAGGCAATGCAATATTTAAGATAGGAACATAATTTAACCTTTGCAAAGGGCAAATGCTAATGCTGTTTTGTAATCTGCTGCTTACCTAATCCAGCATCCATATCCTTTTATCTGATTCTACTTACACTCTAAATTCTTCAAAGCCTTAGGAACAAGTCCAGTGGAAAAACTTCCACTGTTTTCTATATGCTTTATTAAGGCTTAAATCTGCATATTTATCTGGAAGGCGTCAGTGTGAAAAAATTCTAACATTTGTAGTGCTGGATTATATCTGGTCAAATTTTGGACTTCTAATTTTAAAATGTATAGTGCTACTGAACTATATCTGGTTGAATTATGGACTTCTAGTTTTTAACTGTAGAGTCAGATTCATTTTCATATACCTATCTCCAAACCAGCTCAAACTACCTTTTGAGTTATTCTGGGCTGACAAAAATTTCTCATGTTGGAAAAGTGTATGACATTTATAAAGGAACTAAAATGAGTAGTCAGCCACTAGGCTGTACTTTGTTATTTTTAGTATACTAATTTAAAAATAACATTTACAAAAATGATAACTTTGTCTTGCAGAAAAATCATTGTTTTCATAGGTTTGAAACACTGAGAAGTCTTTGGGTGAGCTGTAAACTTTTTTCTGCTCCTAACTGCACTTACTTTGAGGGCAGTCAAAAACATGGCGTGTGAGCCAAGGACATTGTAAGTGTCCTTAATCCAGTTCCTTGGCACAAGTGATTGATACTGCTCTTGTAGTAAGAGGTTAATGAGTCTTTGCTTAATAATGAAAACTATCTAGGTGAGATGAAAGACTAATGCAATTCATTCTGCTAACTGTCCTTACTTGGTAGAGTACTTAGGTTTTTTTGGTGAAGTGCTTGAGTAGAAGAGCAGATGTCTCACTTTGTTAGTGAAGTCTTTAAGCTGAGGTGGTCTGTAAAACTTTCTTGCCTTACCTGATAGGAACAACTTCTTCAGGCTATGAAGCAAGATGTCTATAAAAAGCTTGAAGGTGGTTTAGTGAGTGATGTCACATGATGGAGAAAACAGATTATTCCACATGTGTTCCTGTTATCAGAAAGTTAGGTCTAATGAGGCCATCTTCATTTGGAAAAAGAAGCATCCTTCTTATGCAGTTCTCTAGCTCAATGGACTTATTTTTGATAATTCCTTTTTCTCCTCTCTTCCTAGCCCTTATGACTGTGTACTATCACACAGACAGCTCATATATCACTGCCTCCCCAAGTTAGTACAGTTCTCCCCATTTGCTGCAAACCATCTCATTGCCATTTCTTATTTTGACTCAGAGGGTAATGGCAGCTCACTTCCTCAGGCAAAGAGAGTGTTCCCTTACACTGGAGTTTCTCATGTTTTGACTACAACTGCAGGTTAGATAGAGAGATCCAGTTAAATGGTGTGTCCTTTTCTTAGATGAGCTTGATTCCAGTGAATCTTGTGAGATTCACAGTGAGATTAAAATATTGGGAGTCTCTTCAGTCATGAATCTGTACAACCCAGATCCGAAGCAGAATAATCAACAATCAGTTTCAGTCTGATGCTGACAAGTTCACACAGATTGACTTTTCCTTGATTGCCAGTTTGTAGTTCATTTAAATGCCAGTTACTTCTCTACACTGAATGCATGGATACACTTCATTTTCATATTCACACCATCTCTATCAACTCTGTCCCTACTAGTAAGCCATCACATTTTCTTTCTCTCCACATATGTTGCTTAGGTAATAAAATAAGAAATGCTTTAAAGTGCAATGTTTAAAGTAAAGTGCAAAAGTCCCTGAGAGAGAACATTCTTTAGAAATCTAGATTATTTTTTTTTTAATATAAATTAACTGAGGTTAAGAGATATTAATAAATCTATTTAAAACACTGTCTCTAGGGGACTGACCAAAGGTAACTTTTTGGGGGCATGTTAAATGGAAAATCACTTTTAAGGAAAATAATTGTCAGTGAGGTCTAATATGTGAATTTGTTTTGTTCCAAATACATGTGTAGGTAAATTGTCTATCTGTAAAACTTTGTTAACAGATGCACCAAGTGAAAGAGCCATCTAGTTTGAATTGCTAACAGATTAATTCTAGGCATCATGTGAAATATGACTAAGAGCCACTGTTTCCCCAGCAACACTCTTGCAAAGGACAGCACTAAATCTTCACGGAGAGAAACAGACCTTATTCTTATAGAAATTTCTGTTCATGCAAACAGTTTTGCCAAAGGCCTGAGGTGTTCTTTGGAAAGTCTAAGGGCATTATAAACAATAACGTGTTAAATCAAAATTATGTGCTAAAAATAGTGGCTGTCACTGGAAGCATCCTTTATAGTCACTGGTGTGTTTTAATCGAACAAGACACTTATGTCCTCAAAATATTTAAAAACAAGCATGAGCTGATTAGAGCAGAGACTTTAAATATCCCTTGCAGGGAATGGCATTCCCTGAGGTGCTCTGTAAGGGCTCCTATAAAGGGCTTCAACTTTTTAACCAGTGGTTGCCTGATGTATGCATGAAATGCACTGGATGCAGACACCTCAGCCCTTTCTTGCCTCCCAGGAGGAATGCCTAGCCCAAATCCCTGGCCACATAGACAGATTTCCTTTTGCAGAGGTGCCTGAAACCACTTTGAATACTATCTAGTTACACGTTCCTTGATCATTTTCCAGCTGAATAGAAACATTACCTCAGGGAAATCCTCCCCTTCCATTCAGAAACTTTCTCTTTTCCAGTTGGCAAATACGTCTTCTGTTCTCCCACCCTGCAGAACATTACCATGTCCTGGGATAATGGCAGCAAGTCCATTTACATGGGAAAGCTATTCCGGGAAAGCAAGATGTGTATTTTTAGCTATTACAAATGAGATTTAGCAGTTGGAGACAGAGGGAAGCGTTAAAACTATGTGACCTGTCAAGTCTCTGTGGCCCAACTCTTTGGGAACCTTGGAGAGGGCAAGATATGTCATACTGTGAGCACATGTAGCCCTATTTTTATTTCCCTTAAATCCTCAGACTACTAATTCATTTTTAAAAAAATAATTAAAAAAGTAAAACAAGTAAACCTTTCCAGCAATAGTAACAATTTTGTGATTTATTTTTTTTTTTTTTTTGGCAGAGGGGTATTTTTACCACTAATTTTTAAACAGTTTTTGTTGTTTTTTCAAGGTGCCCTAGAGATTACTCTGCAGTTGGCAGGAATAGTAAAATGTGCTAACATCAGAAAGAAAGGAGCACTCTAGCAGCTGTTTCATGCCAGCACGTATCAGGCAAATGTTTTCCTTATTTGCAGTTTTGGTGAGAAATTTGCAGGTGGGTGATTTCACTTATCTTTTAGTTTATGGTTTTAACATGGATCATGCTGGCTGAATTTTGGAAACGACAAATATTTTGAGAACCTTCACTGAAAAGAAAGGATATTCTTTTTTACCACTGAGCTGAAAATACAAACTTGGCAAAGAGTAAACTGTCATACTTGGCCATATCACTCAGCCGCTTTTGAAACAGAAATGCCCTTTTGCAAAGAGTTCATCCAACAGTGTCATTGAGAAGGAGGGAATGTCCTAGTGCAGACAATACAGAAAAGACAGGACGAAAATAACATTTCCTATCTTTTCTAACATTTATCTTTTTTGTGCATTCCAAAGACTAATGAGAATGACTTGTTTCCTTCAAATACATAGCTGAAATCCTGGGAATAAGATGCTATATTTGGTAAGAATGACATTGATTCAAAAACAAAGTAAGCCTAGTAAAAGTAGCAAACTATTCAGCTTGCATTATGATGATCTTAATTGCCCTTGAGTATTGTAAATACCTTATGTGGACACATTATATATTTCATTAAATTTAAATTTTGGACAATTTATGAATGTCTATTTAACTCACTTGAGAATTTGCAAAAATTCCACTTAATATCTGAGTCTCCACCTGAGTAGAAATGATGATATCCAGAACATAATGCCAATCTCCAGTCCTACAGTCAGTTCCTCACAAAAAAAACCCCAGATAATTTTTCATAGACTCTCTGAAGAGTTCTCTGCCCAAATATAAGTGCCCATTTGTGTAAATTTTAAGTCAAGACCAGGGCCACGAGGAAAATTAGTTATCTTATTTACATTATTAATAAAATCAATTGCAGTTGGATCTACAGGATTATAATGGAGAGGAGAATGAACTCTACTGCTACTGCTGGAGATAAATCGAGCAAGTAAGATGTGAAACACTCTTCCCATAACCTTTTAGAGTCTGCTGCTAGTATCCCCTTGTAGTTCCTACAAGGTCAACAATCTGATGGAGAAATCAGACATCTGTGGAGGGAGTCACCACAACGTCAGCACTAAAAGAAAACTTCTGGTGCACAGGCAGACGAGAATCTATACAGAAAGCAAAGCGGACTATAGAATCTGACGGGAGCTTTCCCCTTATTGTGCAACTTCAATTACGGATTCATAGCACTGGCACCACATTCACTTTGGCTTGCAAACAAATAGTTTGTCTCCTACCAGTCCCTGTGCAGTCCAGATGACACAAAGGGCATATTGTTGTGATCGCCTCCTTTATTCAACATAGTAGCAAATGATATGAAACGTAGTTCACAAGAAACTACTGTGTCACCTTTTTTTTTGCCTAATCCAGCAGAAAAAGGCAAAGCCACAGTTTGTATCCATATTTTCAATTTCTGCTTATTATTCTCTGCTCTCCCATTCCTTTTTCCCTTATTTAAAGAAATATGATCATAGTAATGGCATACACTTAGTCTGGAGATAATTTACAGTTAGGGGTGTCAGAAATGTGTTTTGTTGAGTAAGTGAAGTAGGAAAACTAGTTCGTTTGATTTAAAACTATTAGAATTTCAAATTTATTTGATAAAATGATTATTTCTTGCAAGTGACACCATTGGAACCAACCCTATTTGGTGTCCCTTAACTACCATTGGCTTCTGAAGTAGCACTGTGTATTCAGTTTTTCAGGACTGATGGTTTTACTTATAGATGTAGGTGGAGTCACCCTGCAATTACTGGATTTGAGTTAATCCTCAGAATCTGTCTGCAGACCTGACTGAGTCATCCATTTCAGTGGGACTCACTAGACACAGACAGTCTAGGGTGCTGTGAAATATGGGATCACACAATGATATCATCGTATCCAAACTGAGATCATTGTGCTATATACATGCAACTATATTCAAGCAGATGTATAATATTGCATGATATTTCAAAATATGTGAAAGCATTTATGTATTTTGCACAAAACTCCCTATTTTCCTGGACCTGCCAGGAAAATCAGTTCTCCCCAGAGCAATCCCGTGCCACCACACAGCAAGGATATCTTGACATGCTAAGTAAACTCAGGCTGATCCTTCAGACTGGTTCCTGGTTCAGCCCACAGTCTGCTCCCTAGTTGACCCACAACTGTGGGATATATGGGTGAGAGGATGGATGGGGCAAGGAGACTGAATGTGGAGCACTTCTGCTTCAGGTTCCTCACTTTGGGACCTCAACTTTGAAAATACTGAACTATGTCCTTAGAACTTATCAGTATGATTTTTTAAATTATAATTTTTAATAACATAGCTGAATCTTTCCTAAAGAGGAACTGATACCATACTCCATATAAGAAATATTATATTTTTGTCTGTTTTGGAGAGCTGTGTCCCTGAGGGTGTTACTAATATGCTGCTTTATTACTTGAGAACATTCACATGTGACCAAAACTGTCTTGTGCCCTGTCCCTTACTGTGTACATTTTATTTTTAACCTCTTAAATAGTTCTACTATGTTTCTCAATTTAATTTATATCCTTGATGCTTTTCTACATATGAATTCTTTTTTCCTTGTGGTGTTGAAGGAACTTTGCTTCCATAAAGACCATGCAGTTTGGATTATCCAAAGTGCAGGCCATCTTTTCTTGAGAGATTGTGCCATATATCAAACGCAATTGCTTTGCCAGCACAAAAAATAAATAAATTGTGCCTACTACACAAAAAAATTGTAACATATTTTGCAGATACATTACTGCTATATACCTTCAATGGCTGTGACTCAGCACATAACACCAGCAGAAACAGGCAGATGAAAACAGCTCAGTCATATCTGGATGGCCCTTGAGAAAATTGAGGGGACATTGACCACGCTGAACAATGGCATAGGAAATGCTCCTCTGCAAAATGCAGGGACTGTGATAATTTAGGGACCCAGCCTACCAGCAGAAGAACAGCTGCTGTATGTGGAAACACACCCAGACACAAACTGTGGAGCTAGTGGGTTTAACTGAGCATAGTGAGGTCTGAGCATTCACAGGCATCAGTGAGGACAATCTATGCAGGTATCCATGCCCCAATGTAGTCTGCGCTGACATCCATATCCTTACCGCGGCACCACATTTAGTACACTATCCAGTGAAATTCAGACAAAGTCAGAGATTGTGTGCTTCCCAGATGCTCTCTTGACTCTTAAGACTTATTAGAAAAGAAGAAATATTCCAGGGTGATTCAAGGAGAATTTAGACCACACTTACAAATATGCATGGGTCAGCAGCAGTTTTAGAGTCAGCTTCCCCATCATGTAAATCATTAGGGTTTTTTCACAAATAATTGCCAGTTCAGATCCGTGCCTGTAATAAATTACTTACTTTTCTTGTGGTTATGTCAGTTTACACCACTACAAATCCAGTCTGATGACATAATTGGAAATCTGGGATACTATGCTAATCTCCAAAAGCTTCATAGTCTCTTCACACAGATGTTTCCATAGCAACATAACCATCATGATACAACCATGGTGAATGAGGGGTTTTTGTGATTTATTTCCTCTTCTGTCATCTTTTAGAATGAAAGATTATGGATAGGGACAATATAGAAATAATACTAATTGATCCACAAGTGCAGGAAAGGATTTGGAAGAGAAAACATGGTTACTTGTCTAAGGGGGATATATAGACATGTTATGAATGAGAAATAGGAATATGGTCTCTCTCTAATATACATGTATTTTAGATTTAAAAAAACTTGGCAATATTTATGCAGATGTATAAAACCCCTTACTAAAACCACTATACATTCTTTACTACTACTATTCTTTATTAGTATTCTCACTAATGAGAACAATATATTAAAGTGCTAAATCAACTGCCTCTGCCTCATCTGTCACAAGCAGAGCTAATCTCCTGACATGACCAACCCAAGTCAGTGAAGACTCCTGCATAATCCTGTTTCCCAGTGTCCCTTTCCTAATGTCCAAGTCCTTGAGCAGCAGGACTAATGATGCCTGATTTCCTAAAGCTTTGCATCTCAGGTATCAAACGCAGTGTAATTTCTAACTGAAGCGTTTTTGACATTTATGGCAGTCATGACAGCTTTCCTGTATGAATTTCTTGCCATTTAATACAAGTTGGTCTCATCCATCTCCCAGTACAAGAACTGGTGGGGTCCATCTTCCACACCTTTTTCTTTGAAACTTTTAGAAAATGAACATATTTAAGATCATCCTGTCAAACTCTACCCCATAAAACATGGCTGAAATTGATGGGCTAAAAAGTTATGTAGTGCGAGTGGGCAGACATGTACATTTGCTGTGTAAACATATCCTTCCTCCCTACAAAAAAAGCTGAATGAACTTCACAATATATCTGAAAAATAAGTATCTGACTCTTTTGTAATTTAATAGTATCATCTGTAAGGTCCTTCACTAGTCCTGTGCTCCCTCATCCCAATCCAATGTGCACTGCAGGAATGCAGTGGTGGGATGACAGTCACTGGATTGGAAATCACTGAGAACTGGAGGTCTCGTGCAGGTCAGGAGAAACTGCCTCTAAAGAGGGGAGTCGATCACCAGGGGCAGGACCCACAAACCAAAGCCACCAGCACAGGGTTCATCACGTTCCTGCAGCGTTTCCCCTGAGGTTCTCCCAGCTACCAGGATGAGCAGGGAAGGTGCAAAACCCCAGGCATGGGGGAGGTGCGGTGTCCTCACAGCTCAGGCTTTCAAGCATGACCCAGTTCCTGCATTTGATACAAGTAAACAGCCTCTCTGATAGCACATAGTCACTGGGATGGCTTGATTGTTTTCCTGAGCTCATGGGTTTTTTAACTCTAAGAGCACCAGAAGCAGGGGAATGAGTGTGCTGCTGGACAGTGCCCCGACTCCTGCTCAGACATACGCTCTTTGTCACAGCTGGACCTGACATTAGGAAATGGTTTAGTGCAAACTTCACAACTCTGTAAAGCTGAAATCTTGCAGATACTTGCTGTCAAAACCTAAATTCTACTCAGTTTTATGATGACATGACATTTAGGATGCATTTGCAAACAAGATTCAGATGTGGGACCAAAGTCATAATTGGATGTGTGGGTTGCAGCACCCCATTAACTTCCAGGTACACCGGGTTTGAACTGAGAGATGCCTAACCTCCCACAGGTGACCCTGCAGGGAAAGCAGCAGTCCTTCGATAGGCAGTCTCCCCTCCAACAGCAATATTTGCCCATGAGGACAGATCAGGGATGTCTCCCAGACCTGCTTTGGAGCAATTAAAAACTGAGTGGGTGGTGGCATCACAGGCTAGCCTCAAAATCTAAGCACACTATAAATCCAGGCTTGTATCTCTTGCCCATGGCAGACATTAAGTGCCAGGTGCCGAATATGAAGCCCTGATAAATCTTTCCTGTTAAGTGTAACTGTCCCCCTTTACAGTTTTGGTGGAGCCCTTCAAAGTAACCTGAGCCAAAGTGCTTTCCTCAAAAGTGTAAAAAAATATACAATTTCAAATTATATTGCAAGTATAAAATTAAAAAACCCTTAATATTTAAGTTTGTTTGTATGACTGAAAAATTGTTTTGTTTTTTTAAAACTGAAATTTAAGAGACCAGAAATCCAATAATATGGTGAACTCTCCTAGGCGTTTTTGGAGAGAAATCACAATATTTATTTAGAAATGCCATTTATTGACCATGTTAATTGTTCGGTGTTTTTTTTCTGAGTATAACCTCACAACTAATTTTAGCACGTGTATTTTTAGTGTTTATGTCTGACAGCTGGATGACAGAATAGACAATATTATTATGGATTATAGGATCAATAATCCATGTGCTAAGAAGGATTTATGTAAGAGACCATAACAGCTTAAGCTTCAATAAATAACAAGCAACAGAGGACAGAAATAACAGAAAATATCTAAATAAAAACCCAACACTTTTCTGTACCAGAAAGGAAAGTAATACATGTAATATTAAAATCTAAATGTATTTTTTAAAAAGGTAAATAGAATGCATACTGTTGCTTTGTAAGAGGTTTAAATACATATTTGCATGAATTGAAGTATGTATTGAGGCCTGAAAGATCAGAACAAAAGGAGCCTTTCTTCTCTCTGCCCATTTTATCAGCTTCCATGATAAAAAAGAATTTTTTCTTTCTCCTTGTTTGAAGCTCAAATCACAATCCCCAAGGGAATTCATAAGGCAGAGGAGGAGGTGAATATAACCTCCACATTTGAATACTATGAAAGTCAAGACATCACAAGATATATGTGTATGGGAGCTGATGTTTCATTCAGGGCTTTTTTTTGCCCCATATTCCTTTTCATGTGCAGTAGTGGGTTTCCACTTTCGCAGAGGGAGCATCAGTCTAAACACTGAACATCCTGGATTTCATGGTTTATAAAAAGAAGTAAATATGATCAAAACAGTATTTTTATTTTTTTTTTTTTGCCTCAGAGACATAGCAGCAACTTTGATTTCCTAAATTACACCCATCACTCTGAAAAGGTCATAATCTAATTCTGGTTATTATTCTGGGGGCAGAAAGAATAATTCTGAGGTTTGTTCACCTGCTTTCACAATCCAGCAAGGCTTCCTTCTTTCCTTTACAGGAACAGCTACAGCCTCCAGAGATTTGACCAACATGTGACTTGTCAGTCAACAGGAAATAATTTACAGTTTGTTTTTTAATTACTTGTGATAACACAAACGTCCGAAAAATTGTAAATCAGGGACAAAAATCCCCCTTGCTGAGAAAATTCAGATCACTTAACACCATGTTGCCACATACTTCTTATTTATAAGCAAACCAACCAAACCAGGTTAAACTCTGATTTTCTTTTGTTAGCTTTCCCATTCTGTTTGTATAGCAAACCCTGAGCACAACTCAAAACAAAACCACAGCAGACAACATTTTGCAGATGACCTCTACGTATCTCAGGGACCACCAGTGGCCCACGGGCTGAGAAACTGCTGTCCACATGGTATATCACAATACTGTCCTTGGGATCCAAATCGCTGCAGGCTGCAAGGTGCTAACCCTTATGGCCTTAATCCAGCAACACATTTAAGCACGTGTTTGCCACTAAACACCTGAGTTGCTCTGTGGGCTTTGGCTGAATTACCCATGTCAGCGTGTTCTGCTGGATGACAGCTAGAACACTCAGCACCTGTGGTCTGGTTTCAAGGGGGAGAAGTATGGAGAAAGTTCATCTGCTTGGTGGTGACTAACAAATACCTAAGATACTACAGCTCTTTTTCTTAATTGCTGGCCTGATTTATTGCCTCCTGCAGTCAAGGGAAGGATCCCTTTGGCCTTAATGTAATTACACAAGGCTCCACATGATTAGCTAGCTAAACCTGTGACTTTTGTGTCATTTCCAGTGAAATGGCATTTCTAGCTGATGTAAATATGGATTGTTCCACCCTTTCACTGGTTTATCCCCTGCTTTCCAGTGGATAATGGATGGTACCAAGAGATGCCTTCTTTATAGGCTTTACAAAGGCATCCTTATATAGTGAAACCCACTTGTCAATATAATTTCTTTCCTTGTTTTGGTTTCCTCAGTTCCTCTGAAACAATACATCCAGCTTTGAACAGCAGTGTATTTGTAAATACTCTTTTCAGAATGATCTTATAAGTAGTTCATAGTTCAGTAGGATACATCTCACATCTGATTCTTCCTCTCAGAATATGACCACTAACATGATTCAATCCCCACTGATTATGTTGTTGTTTCAGCGAGCTGGTAATTAGTGATTCTGGTGATTATTGCTGCTTGGACAGCTCTGAGTTAGCTGATAATTTTGGTGACGGGAATACCTTCAGGAGTTCTTCTGGTGTGGATGCATGTTGCCTTCCACTCATCTTTTGCCTGGAGGATTGAATTCTCACCTTTCTTCTTTCACACAAAAGGGTAAGAGGTCAGTGGTTTCAAAGCAAAGGTGGGGAATTCTTCCCAGATGCTCATATCGACAGTGTATGCCTGCAGGCCCTCAGAAGACACTTGCTGGCCCGCAGCAACTGCCACTTGCTCCCAGGTGTGTTTGCAGCCCATCTGGCAGCCTTCATCACTCCATAAAAAGTTTTGTTCCCTTGGCCTCTCCCCTGGAAAATGTGTGCGCCTGGTGTTTGTTATGGGCAGCAGTGCAGGTGACAAGAAGAGCAATGTCCTCATCAAAGGCCTCGTTGGCAGCTGAGCTGAGGAAGCCCCTCTGCTTGTGAAATCCTCCACCATGTGAGGGAGCTTTGTGGCCTTGTGCAGCTTCCCCTGGAAGGGTCTTTACACCTGGAGGGAGGCTGCTGGCAAGGAGGCTGCAGCCTCACCTCGCTCAGGAATTCCCTGCAATCCCCAGCTTCTGGGAGTGAAGATAGCTCTTCTTCAGCATGTGCCAGGCTGCTGGGTTTCTTGTTCTCCAGCCATCCCTGCTCCTGCCTCCTGGTGCCAAGATGTGCAGGCCTGGTAGCCCAGCCCCTTCTTGCCTTTTGTCCCTGCACCCATGGTTCTGCCTGGGGGAGGCTCCACTGACAGAGCACCCATGGCAGGTCCTCCAGGTCATGCTGGGACAGATTCCCTGCAACAGCACTTCTGGTGTTGGGCACCGTTCTTGTAAAAGACAAGCCAGGAACATGAGGCAAGGTTAGTCACTTAAGCACATGACTGTAGCATCCAGCACAAAAAGGGAGCTGACAAATATGAAGATTGTGTGCAAATACTTCTTTTCCCCAGCATAGGCTTCACACTTGTTCAAGATCTTACTATAGCTTCTCCCTTTTCTTTTAGCAACCTGAAAAGATGTTAAGCCTATCCTCCAAACTGTGTTGAACCTAATGGAATGCTTGTTTTCTTACAATTAATTTTAAGAACATCAGTATTTTAGCTTATGCTGATGTTCCTGAAAAAATATTAATTTACTTCAAGAAAGTTGACAAGAATGGTTCTGTTACTTCACTGTTCTTCTCTTCATGTATTTTCTTTGGTAGTAACATTATTTTCTGAAATTGGGCTGAATCACTTACAGCAATTTTAGTCCCCTGAAAGTTATTTTTGGCAAGTGTAATGGTTTCTCAAACATCTTTACCTGCCTCTGTTCACTTCGTAAGACAATGCCTATAATTTGTAATATGAATGCAAAAGAATGGCCAGCCTGGGTCAGAACAATAGCTCAGGTGACCCTGTGCTCCCTCTCGGGTACTGTGAAGCCTTTACCTTGTCCCTGTACCAGGAGTTCCCTAATGTTCCCAGAAATGCTTATGAAAGGGAGTAGGAAACTCGGGTCATTCTCAGGTGATCCTTCCCCTCTCCTGGTGCAGAGTCTGGCTGCAAGTGCCTCAGGGACTTGCTGAGTTGAAGCAGGATGAAAGGTTTAAAAGCCATCCCTGGTGCAGCCCTCATATAACCCTTCTTGGATCCAATTGGGCTTTGGCCTTGGCAGCATCCTGTAACAGTAAGTTCCACATCTTAATTTCCACTGTGTGAAAGAGGACTTCCTCTATTTGTTTTAAGCTTGCTGCCTGCTCATTTCAAAGGATGCCCTTAGTTCTGTGCTGAGGCAGGAGGAGGGGCTCTTTCCAATTAATCTTCTCCAGATCTTTTAGTATTTACACACCTCAATCATCCCCCGCACCTTTTCTAGTTCTCTCATGCTCAGCCATGTCCTGCTGTGAGGTAAGGAAATATGCAGTTTTGCCTTTTGCAACATCCTTCCACCCTGTCCCCATCTGTCAGGCAGTAATCCACAGGACATGCACCTAGGAGGTTTCCCAGGGACAGTACAGGGCTACCGGCTGGACTGATGGGTTTCCCAGGGGAACTGAGTCATGATTCTTAAATAGCATGGTTTGCAAGGGCCTCTCCAAGCAAAACCTATGGGAGGTTTTATCTTTTCCTGTCCCAATAGCTTCTCAGCAGGAGACTCTCAGCCCCCAAAGCTTCCTTTCACTGGAAAGTATCCCACCCAAGGAGAACACATGAGGGATGCTGGGAGCTGCTCAGCATACATGGCAGATCCTTGGTGATCTGTCTTCAGCTGAGCACCTGGGCTGGGAACTGCTTTTATTAAAAAAAAAGAATCGGTGTGTGATCTCATGACTTTGGTCTTGCCAAGTAGACGATCGCCCACCTGTCTGTGGGCCACAGGGGTACACAGCTATGTCAGATGTGTGGAGCAATTTGAAACTGAGGTACTAAATGCAGCAGCCCCAAATGCCAGGCCTAGAGTCATTTTAACTTGTTTGATAATACCAGTTCTTCTTCCCCTGCCCCTTGCACCGGATTTACTCCTGGGGCTGGCAGAGGAGTGAGGGATGGAGTGGGCCCTTTGTGTGCAGTGGGCTGGCAGCCAGCTATTGAGGGGAGCTGAGGACCTAGTCAAAGGATGGCAGTGACATTTACCACAGTGGAAAAACTGGCTGCTGGCAATCCTGCTTCCTTCACTGAAGGGACAGGATGGCTGGGCAAGCAGCTTTTGCAGTGAAGACATCACAGGAGGAGAATAAATTGCTTGTTTATCCTCAACTGAATTTCCATTTTCCTCATGTGAATAATGCTCTTCCACATTTTCCCACAAGGGGTACAGCTTTATTTGAGACACTATTGCCAAATATCTATTTTAAAAGTCACACATACACACAGAGAGAATTAAATGCATATAGAGCACTAGATGTGAAGGGATACCGAGGATCAGAAGCTGATACTGAAATGACTCTCCTGGGGTGCCATGCAAGAGCTGGTGTTGAGTGGAGCCGTCTTCTTATGCCGAGATAGCTGAATGAACATCTGTTGTTGCTGACTAAATAACAGTATGATTGAATTAATCCTTGTGACAGGCGAGCTTTCTGCTAGAAACAATAACATCAGCTGGGAGAGTTAATTCCTGGGTTTGCGTTATTAGTCACCCCAACAAACACACATTCAAGGCAAGCTGTGTGACAGGATGGTCTGTGATATCCAATTCCTCCACCACGCCATTCTTCCTGCTCTCCCCTGCTTTAATTAGGTGCCGTTAATCAGTCACTGATTAATGAGGAACCCATATCAAAACATTCGGCAGTAGAATACAGAGAGAGCAAGATCCATTCTCGCCACTTGAGCCTTATGTGCCAGCCCATATGGGGCTGCATTGCAATCACAGCTGTTGATTAGGCAGCTGTGAGCATATCCAAGCCCCATTCCCTCAAATAAGTGACGTTTCTTTCTCTCCTTCTTCTACTTCCACCACAATGAGTGACTGTGAGCAGAGGACTGAGGTCTTATTCTGCTATTTGCTATACAAATGCAGATAGGCATGGCTGAAACTTTTAGAGATATTTTTAAACCCAAAGTCACGGTAGAAGCCAACTGGCTTTGGGATATCAAATTCCCCGGAAGTTGTAGTGTGTGGAAGAGGGAAGATGAAGAGCTGCTAAGATAATTCCACAGGCTATTCCATGGAAGTTAGGCAGCTAAACTGCTTTATAGATTAGACTCAGTTGTTGTTTTTTTAAAATATCATTTGGTATCTATTTCTATAATGTAAAAATTTCTCCATGTTTCCTACCTGAAAGTAAGGTTAATTTTCAAATTTTGCACTGAGATACATTTGGGCAGATCAGCGTATGTTAATCATTTGGTGCTCAGGAAGGCATAAAAATTTCCATACACAGAGCTCAGTGAAGGATGGGAGACTCAGAAGTAAGCAGGAGACAACCACTGGGAGAGAGAAGAATATATATGGAAATCTAATTATTGTAAATTTGTATTTATTTAAAATAGCACACAAAATTATGATAAATTATCCACTTCTTCCAACTATTCTTTAGTCAATTTTTCCAAATGCATCTCTCTTATCCACAAAACATTGACTAATTCAAAAAGCACAGCGCCAGTGAAGGACTGTTAAGAAAAGTGGGATGCTCTGCCATGTGATCAGGCTATTCCTGTCTATGGTTTACTCAGTGTTTGCAGCAATCACTATGGCACAAGGACTTGGGAGACAAAGTATCTTTTTTGTTCCAGTTATCTACTTTCTATTGTATGTGTTTGCTGAACAATATGAATCCTAACTTATAATACAGCCTTTTGTCTCCTGAAATTATTTGACAGCCTCTTATATAACAAACTGAAAAACTGATAGAAATTCTCACAAAATCATAAGTTATTTTTCTATTTGATTGCCTCTATTCTGGTTTCCTCTTGTCATCCTTGTGCAATTGATAGCAACTGCATTATGGAACAATATATAAGAGTGTTGGCTTTGAAAAAAAGGGGTTTTCTATGACAATCACTTATTATAGTTATTGTTCTTTGTTTTCTGCAAATTGTCTTAGTGAAAACAGTCTTTGACTTGCAATAATTTTCCAGTCTTTCTAGCTACAATGTACACACCCCAGTACACAAAGTGGCAATGGTCCTGAGGAGGGGAAAATTTTGCATTTCTGAACTCTCTCTAGTTAGTATTTCTGCAACAGTTTCCCGCCGACCAACTCTGCCACTCTGGATATTGCTTTGAATGGTAACCCAGCATATTTTTTGATACCTAGCATCCCATATCTCATGGACAATGAGACCCATTTATCTCAGGCATATGGGACTCACTGTGTAAGAAATACTAAGCCTGTCTACATTCACCATGTCCAGTACATCTGGAACATGTTATGATTATTGCACATACTCAAGATGGCACATTGAGCCCATTGCACCTGGGTGGCACCAGAATCACCACTGATGTGATGGAGAACTCATCTGTGCACAAACAGAAGTCGTGGGATAGCTGGGCCCAATGTACGTGGGCTGATCTGCTCACATAGAGAGCAGGGCTTTCAGATTTGTTGTATTTCTATCACAGTCTAAACACATTCTGACAAATACTCATTTGCATCTGATTTTCCCCTTGCCTTGTATGCTCCACATCTTCAGACAATATTCTCAATCTGATAATCCTGCCCTTTGAGCCATTTCACTAGTAGGCTCCTAGGATACCATAGAGCATGGTTTCTGTTTCCTGGAAAGTAAAACATTTTGGAATTTCCCTATTCCAAACCAGGTTTCAAAGAAAGAAAGGAAGACTTCTCTTTTCAGTACAATATGTCTCTGATTATCTTTCTAGTAAAATGCTGTTCTTTTCTAAACAGGGTAACAGCCTTACTAGTTTTTTTAAGCAAGCCATGATGGCAGCATAAGTAGTTTGATTCTTTATTGCAATGGATCACATAGACTGGAACCCAATTAAAAATTGGTCCAGATGAAGGACCCAAGGTCAGAGAGACTGATCACAGTCTGGAGTAGATCGCAGAGCTGGTATATGTAATGGCATCTGCCTAACAATCCAGTTTTGCCCCAGCTACAGGCAAAGAAAGAAAAAATAGTTCAAATGTTTGTTTGACTTTGTAAAGGTATTTTCAATGGCTAGGCTTGCATATTTTACAGGAAGAGTAAATACAGTAACATTCAAATTTGCCTTCATAAATATTCACAGATGCTGGATTTGAAGTTTACCCATGTGGATATTTGTTCTGTAAGAGTTAGTAATTTCATTGAGTTGCTGCAGAGAAATTGTATTACTAGACTTCTGTGACCAATTACAAGTAAATGGTTACACAGGCATTAACCAAACACATCTGAAAAAACATTTTTTTGAGGATGCAAGTTTTCTGTAAACACTGTGTGGAAAGCACACAAGTTAAATGTATTTTAATGTTTTCTTTTTGTTCTTAATTATTCCCAAAGCACTAATCACAGCAATATTTTTAAAGTCCTTTAAGAGGGCTCTTTAACATAACTTCTTAGGTTTTGTTAACTTTCTGAATGTCAGAGGCTAAAGTAGATGCAGAAGTGGAGATGAAAGATAGCATCATTAATTGATTACGTTTATCACTTTAAGCATTTGTAAAACTGCTTAAAAAGCATTTCTTTCAATATACTAGCTAGACTCTATGAGCTATGCTCTATATTAGGTAGACTTCAATGTGAAACAGTAATGAACACTGCAGTAAACAAGCATTTCCTTATATGAATAATTTGGTGTCTGAATATACTTGAGCAAAGACGACGGAAATGTATCTGAATGCTTTGACAGTCAGTGCTTATCTGATGCTCAAAACCCATTTAAGACATTCATTTCTATAAGTAGTACAGAGCTTCTAGGATGCCAGTGAAATGCATTTTTGTGTGACATGGGTAATCTTTCATCTCTGTGTGGACTATAGAATTCCCACATAATGCTGTAGTAAAAACATCTGCATCTCAGTGTAGAAAAAATGATCACAGTATTTAGAACCTATGCATTTAGAGTGACTGCCTCTTTCTTTTTAAGATTAAATTCTTTCATATATCCACAATTAAAAAGTAATCTGTATTTGGTTCAAAGTTATGTTTTGTGGATGTGTTCTTTTCTCTCTTTCTCAGTTTCTGAAAAAAGAAGGATCTGAAAATCCACCAGGGTTTCAGGCTGCTGTGGTTCTGGTGGTTTAGATCCGCCTTCACTAATGAAAATAAAAATAATCCCCTTCTACATGCCCCACTTTTAAACCCATCCTTTATTTTAAGCTTTTCAAGATACTTATGTTCCTGTTAGTATCAGATAGAATTCCTACAACCATAAGTAAAATTTGGTGGAATAAATTCAAAGCAGAACAAAGCAAAACAACAAAAATATTGTTACTGAGGAAGCACGTCTTTCTGAAGAGCTACACCTTTATTTTCTTTTTTTTTTTTCAAAAAAAGACAATAATTCCATAGCAATGACCCTAGTCGAGGTGGTTTATTATTTTTTATAACACTCAGGATTGAGTTATCACTGGCTCTGGTATTGTAGAGACAGCCAGACAGCCTCTGAATTCTGCAAACACACTTGTGCTAGAAATTACATGTACAGTATTCCTTACTGATGCTTATGGTCAGTGTTGACATGAACTCCATGGTGAGCTACTTCAGGGCATGCAGGTGATACTTCTTTCAGAGTATCTGCCTTCTCCAGACATTGCAGCTTCTGATGTCTCTGCTCCTTTTCTTCTAAGAATATTTAACTACTAGAGCTAATGTTTGGGGGTTGGGGGTGGGAAGGAAATCCTTTTTGACAGATCTTGGGCCTTTGATTCACCTGAACCAATCACCTACCTGCATGCATTTTAGATTTATCTCACAGATTGCTGCTGAGGCTACAGTAAAATAAATACTCAGTCTCAATTCACCGGTGTGAATGGCTTCTTTTAGTCTGCTGTTCACAACTCTGGCTGCCATCATCATAATATCATATCCAGGCAAGTCAGCTCTGAAAGATAAACCATGTCAGCACAAAGCTGGTTTGTGAGCTCTGACTTACTGGCTTTGTTAGGCCTTCAGGGCTTGTGAATACATTGTAGTCTGCACTTTGAGACCAGCCCACTCTTAAGACTTGGATTTTTTTTTCCCTAATTAGAGCACAAGTAAGCTGTTAGAAAAACAGTTGTGACAACATGAGATGAGCAATAAACGACAAGAGGTCTGTCTCCCAGAAACGGTGCTACTACAAAGTGGCAATGTCGTTATGTGAGTTGATTTGTGCTCAGGTAGCAAATGTTTCTACTGGGGTCAGATGGGATGCACCTCTTTGGTTGTTGGTGTTCTTTTGCTGCTGGGCTTTTGTAAATTCATTACATTTCTGGTTTCAGAGCCCTGGAAATTCACTTGAGTGAATTCACACAGGATTTTTCCCTTTCATGGTGATTTTGCAGTTTCTCTAGGTACCAGTATGACAACCTGTTTTACTGATGAAGACAGTCTAAAGAAACATTATATTTTGGCATATATTAAGACGTTTGTATTAGTTCTTTCATCTCATGTACAATGAGGACATATAATCCAAAAGCTGGAAGCATCTGTGTATGGAGATAAAACCTACTCCTCAAGTTCTAAAAAAATTCCCCTGTAACAGTGTAAGTGTCCATCTTTCAAGTTCCACATAAACACTCTTGAGAACTTGTCATGCTTTCCTTTCAAAATCAAAGATCTTCCCAAACTGTAACTCCAACCCTTCTGCTAACTCCACCCTTCTCTCACCCCACCCCACCCCCCACCCTTGCTACTCCATAAGACCATCTC
>WUAM01000431.1:57581983-57604986 GCA_024336885.1 Actenoides hombroni | reverse complement strand
ATATATTATAGAATCATTTCCTTCATAGGTGAATGAACTATACTAGTATAACCTATCCCCCGTACGGGGTTTGCACCATATAAGCTCCTAGTAAAATTAGAGCAGCACACAATTTTGTCTGCTGTCAAAGCCCAAGAAGTCCTTTCAGCAGGTCATAGCAGTTGGAGCTGTTAGATTTTGGAATTCTTTTAAGCAAGGAAATTTCAATCAGTGGTTATTTCTCATAAACTGCTCACTGTGACTAATCATTCTAACACTTGCTGTTTGTTATTCATGGTAGGGAGTGTCACGCTCTCTACTCCAGGGACTTATTTTTCCCAAAGAGTTCATCTACATTGGCTTCCCTAGAAGTTAAAGCCAATGTAACAGCAGGGGAAATCTGTTCTCAGATTGTATGACTAGAATTTCTATAAATAGGAGTGACTGATGTAGAGCTATGAAAATAATTGATTTTTCAGTGTGGCAGCTGAACCAAAAAATTGAGGGGAAAAAATAATTTAGTCCATCTCAGCTCAATTTGTTGGGCTTTTTTTTTTTTTGGTCTGTGGGCTGAGCAAAATATCTCATTCAACTTCAGACAAAGCCATTTGTTTCCCAACCAGTTTGTTTCTGATGAAAAGCTGGTTGTTGGAACAGGCAGGGCAGATTTAATCATCATCTACAGAGTGGATGAAGAAATGCAAATGTAACTCCTACAAAACAGCCTGCCAGGTAGGGCAGTCCTCTGGAATACCAGGCTGCAGAGCCATCCTCTGCCCACTGGGATTCATCTCTACAGTGTCAGGTTCCTTATCCACCCTGTGCTGAAGCAGCAAGAGATGGAGCCTCCAGAGAGGATACACAGGGGTGCAGCAGACAGATCCTCTTTCAGGGAGCAGCTCTGAAGTTAAACCTAGGCTTTCCAGAAACATGCTTTGGCATTTCATTTCAGCACAAATTATTCCCTAAATTTGACGAGAACAACTTTGAGAAAAACAAAATGGCATTTTTCACAGAGAGACCATCAGCTCCACTAAAGGTCACTTCCTAGAAGATTCTTGTACATGAATATATTTATGATGGCCCTTTGCTAGGACAGATACTTTTCCATGGACATTAATGTCAGTGATCTTGTATACATTTCTGTAGTTCTAAATCAATGAGAAGGGACAGAGATAGTGTGAGACCAGCATTTATAAGCAACTTCTCACAGATTCCAAGTGTCTGGGATTTTTTTTTCTCATGGTGAATTTGAGAACTGTCTTAGTTATGTCTGTTTAATTGTACTGAGAATGGAGGCTACCATGACATATGTAGCTCAGACAATTTAAGAGCTGACTGTTAACCAAAATGAGAGAAGTCTCACTTCCCATCCTTCACACCCCATCTTCTTGTCCACACAACCTAGCCATCTCGGGCTGATCGAGATACATAAGCTGACAGGTGAGCTTACATGAGCTGATTTGACTCTCATCTGCAGAAATATGGCCACTTTTTCTGCTGGAATAATTTTGAGCTGGGTGATAGAGTGAAACAGGTCCTGGAGTGGCCCCCACAAGCACCAATCCCTGTGCCTGGTTGGCTGGAGAAAGGCTGGGGCTGCTCCATGCTAGTGTTGCTGTGGCAGGACTCCTGTTTGCTTTGCAGACTTAGTCACTGGTTGCATTTTACTATGTTGCATTAGCGCTTATCTTCTTGGTCGCTGATTCTGGCTCTTAAACTATTGATAAAGTTGGTGATGTTCTTTCCAGGCCCTCCTGTGGAGCTAGATAAGCCTCCAAAAGGGCAGTTTTCCGTATTGCTCTGCCTATGAGTCATGCTGTACTTAATGTGCAGTCATACTCGTTTTGACAAAACAGGAGATAATTCACTGCTGGATAGATTCATTGCATTTCTTCAAAATGAATGTGAGTAGTCTTGTGACACTATATACTATATATGATTATAGACATGGCTGTACTTGTTCAAGAAAGGAATTTATCCTGAGACAGATGCATAGAAAAAAACTCTATTTTCCTGCCCTACATTTTGTTTAATAATAAGGGATGAATAGTGTTTAATAGAGGGAATGGAAGCAGCTGTGTTGCAATTAGAAGGCATAATTAGTATTTGCCCAGAAGTTTGAACATATGACTATACTGGGTACAGGGATGGCTCAAATGATCAAAAACGACTGGTTGTATGGTTGGTGTTTCAGAAATGTGGTTCCTCCTGTGCAGCTAATGTTAAGCTAGTACAGTACACTGAAAATATTATCCCTTGCAAATCACTTTCTGAATCTTAAAGTAATCAATTATCTGTGACTGATTACTGTCTTAGGGCCAGAAAAGTACCAAGCACCTGCTATTTCCATTCAAGCCACTGAGAATAGTTGGTGCCCTTCTTACTGATAGATCATTCATGCTCTCAGCACATTCAAATTTTGCATTGTACTGTATTGTTAGTTAAAATGAGGACAAGCACTGACTTCCCAGCAACAATTGTCCCTAATTATGTCTTTATTCTAGGTTTGAGATAAGAGCAGTTCAAATACCGTTCTGTTTGACTGCCAGTTTTACAGAATTTCCTAATTTAGCATGAGACCAAGGGCAGTACGGTTTTGTTTAGTATTGTGTTTTCAAATTGTATCTCCAAAAGCTTTACTGATTTAATTAGTATTTTTGAGAGTATGCAAAGAAAGGTTGAGAAGATTAAAATGGTAACTGGCTAGCTACAGATGCAAAGAGGTTTTCAGATCAGATCTGAAAAGAGATAGAGTAATTTGAGAAGGCTGTTGCTGGTGCAAGAAACCTCGGAGGAGAGTAGTCAATACAAGTGAGATTCAGCTCTGGGACTGCTAACAAAGCCCTGCTCTCACTTTTCACAGAAATGTGTTTGCTTCCTCCTCCTGATAATCTCATGTGACTTCTGTTACTAAGCAAGGAGAATATCAACATGCTGTCAGCTGGAAAAATTAAGTAACCCTCCTTGTAATCTGGTTAGTAAGGAAATATGTTAAGAGTAGGCTAGTAAAACAGTAAGGTAGAATTATTAAATAAATGTATCACTACTGATTTCTGGATATATTAAATAGTTGCCATAGTTATTAACAGTGTAGTAACTGGAGAGTTTCAGAAAAGGGAAAATGTGGTCCACAGATTTATTTTCTCCAAGGCTCTGCCAAGCCTGAAAAAGCTGTCAGGATGGGACCTGGATGCAGACATGAATTCAATTAATTTAGGGACATGAGGACATGACATGTCTGAATGGGAGTCAAATCATGGGAAGGGCAGGCTGGTTAATGTACAGATATGGAAAAGGATTGGAGGACTCCAATGTTCAAAGTGGTGTGCATGCTCTTTGCTGAAAAAAATCAACTCATCTGTCTTATGACAACAACATGAAATAGAAGAGCTTCGTGGCCTAACCTTAATTTCAAAATAAAATGGTGGAGCTTGCTTTCTGTAGCTCTGACACTGGTGTGAAGGTGGGTGAACATTTGTAGGAAGTCTCTGTGGCAAGATTAAGTGTGAAAGAAACCTGTATTGACGGTAAGGTCCCTGCTGTAAATCTAGACAATGCCTGTATAGCATCTCTCACTTGTTCAGAACTGCTTCTAGACCTTCAATAGTTCCCCAAACCCAGAAGAATATACCTTCTTATAAGCTATTTTCCAACATAAAAAAAAAAAAAAAGTAAGAAGTTTTCTATGCTGTAACCATTTCACATGGTATCAGTAAGCACATTCATGTGCATGACCTTTCCATTTAGATGCTTCTCTCATTTGTACTTTATCTCGAGCTCGCTGTTTCCTACCTAGGAAAAGTGACTGAAATATCTTCTTTTGCCAAAACTTCAGTAAGACTATGGAAAATGATTTCCATTTCTTAGACCATTCAGCACACTACTGAGATGAGACACTCTTCAGAACAGTTCAACTGGAAAATCTTAACCATGCATCTGTTTACGTGTCTTCATGACCTTGTCAAGTTTTCCCATTGCCTTCAACCTCAGAGACATGAAAACATCTTCCCTCTCACAAAATACTCTTGCTGCAGCAGAATAATGATCAGAAGGCTTCATCAGCATCAGGTAGATACCATCATTTCCTTGGAAGTCTGTTCTGATGTTCATCCCCAAGTAGCCAGACAAGAGCTTTGAACCCTTTCCCTCCTTACAGCTGTCAAGTGCAGAATACACTTTGCTCCCCTGACTATTATCACATGCATTGTAGGTATGAGCAGGCATCTGCCGTTCCCTCTGATAAAAACTACTGTAACTGCACTGAAGTTGCCAACCAATTTGACGTAGGAAGATAATTAAGAGGGTGGAAAATATTCCTCTAATTCTTTTTGCCCTCTGTACCAAGAATGGTTCTGGTGCTGCCCTCAAGAACATACTGCCCTGCATGTCAGTAACAAATTTAAAACTGGCCCCTGGTATGACCAGGGCATACTGCCTGGGGCATCTTGGGATAGAGTCTACCACAGCCCAGGCAGACCTCCACAGGCTTTCCACGAAGTGCTTCTACTGAGAAGTGATGTAGCTCGGAGGTGGCACTTGCTGGGCTTTTAGCACAGCTATCCCTGCACCTCCCACACTGTCTCCGTGGGGTACATACATAGCATCCAGCTGAACAGAGAAGGGAACACTGATTATAGGATCCACACCTGCATCTATGGCCTGTTACAAAACACTCTCTCAGGCTAGTAACTAAAGAGCCAGTATTTGAGGAGTTAGATGATGGAGTGACTATGAGGCCCCCTACAGCAATGGTAGATACTTGCAGTAGAGCAGCTATGTTGCTGCTACAGCTTATGTGCTGGTGTGACAGTGGTGGAAGATGTAAAGAGCATGTCATGCCTCTTCAAAAAGAATTATAGATTGGATGCTGCCTTTTGAACTGGGAAGAGGTGATTAGAAAGTAAATGTGGAATCAGGATGAATGTTCCCAATTTCATCACTGAAGTACTTGGCAACCTCACTTCTCTCAGCTCTAAAATGACTATAACATCTGTCCCCAGCGGTATATTAAGTACTTTGTTCTTTTAGTTCAGAGGATTAAAAACCTTATGTCTCCCTGGCACAGTGCAGGGCTGCACAGTATCTACCCAGGCTAGTAAAGCTGCATTTGTTCTGTAGTAAGAAGAAATGTACATGTGCAGCAATATTGACTGGATTCTTTTTTTTTTTTTTTAAGGGTATGATCTCTCACTACTTCAGTTTTACTGTATTTCATCTATAGTTTTTAAAGTTCCATGAAATTCAGACACTGGGGAATTGCATATTCTTAAAACCAGGACCTTTTAAAAATGAAAACACCAGAAATTACTAGACATTTGAAAGTCTTCCATAATTTCTTTCCACCAGCTTCCTGCTGTCTCAGATTAGTTATCACTTTCCACACCAATGGTCTGTTCAGGAATTTCTGGTGATAGTGACATTTCAGACCTGGCATTTGACACTTTTTCCTACTATCCCTGTTAATTAAAAAAAAAGATGCATAATGTCTCTGCCATTAGAGCAATAGTATTGATGGAGCCTTGATGGCCTACTTAGAAGTAAGCCCCATGCGGAAAGTTTAGAACTTTTTTTTAGGGCAGCTGATAGAGCTGGGGCAGGAGGACTGTAAAAGGTTTGTGCACGCAGGTCAGAAATAAATGTAGTTATTCAGTCTTACTTCCCTTCAAGTTGCACAGCTTCCCTTCCACATGCTGAGAGCTTCCACATTGCAGTAGTGCTTCCTTGTGTGTGGGTGGGCTGAGGACTCCACTAGAGCACTGTGGAGTGGCTGTGCCGACTGCACCACCTCCACAACCCAGTTCAGAAGCAGTGGGGTGTGCCTCCCCCCGACATTGGGGAAGACAGCCTTATAAGATCTATGTCATGCAGTATAACCTTTAATTTGCTGAAGGCCACATTTCTTACATGGTGATTGGCAAGATTCTTGTTGGACATGGTTTTTATTAATTTGGTGATAGCATCTGTTTTTAACTGTGCATCTAGTGTCTGTGTCTAACTGCTCTAGAGGTCATACTGTGTATCACTCCAACATTGGCTGAATATAGACATACACCACACTGATCTACTTATTGCCTCCCCATGCTTAACTGAGCTCCTGCATAACCAAGTTTTTCAAGTTTGCGAGGACAACAATGACGTTTGAATCCTCTTGCAATCATTTCTAGTGATTCAATGGGTAGGAGGCAGGAGAATTTAATAAAATAAATATTGAATGCTATTGCATTTTCCTGTCTTCTTCATCCAAGTATAACCAGTTTGTCAGATATTCAGTATACTCTACTCAGGCTCCTAACTTGTTGATGTGCAAAACAGTGGTATGTAGGGTGAGAAGAAGACTATGACCACTACTGTAGCCATTGTTCTGCAATACCCTTGCTGCTGGCAGCATTTCTGAATGCAACTGGGTTTATCACATAATTTTTCTCTCTTCCTTCAGAGTGATCAGGAAAATGCATTCTACAAAATAAATAAATAAGTAAATAAAACCCAGTGATGAAAAGCTTAGCCATCACATAGGGAGACATTTTACTTCATCAGGAAACATGTGACAAACTCTGCTAACAGGTGCTTTGTTGTAATCTTCATAGGGATGAAGAAATATGGATGCTGAGATTTATAAAAGGTATTCTAAATATTCTAAAATAAATCAGTATTTGTGGAGACAGGACTGCATCTTGCTTTTGCTTTAATTCCTGGGAGGAGGACAACTGCCTAGGATGATGTTATTTATAAACAACTTTTATTCTCAAGGGTTACTGATTACATCTCCTGTTCTCATAGAGCGCCTCGAAACATTAGATTTCTATTAAAACACAAACTCAGAACTAGTTGTATTGAATTGGCATTTTTCAGGAAAGAAAATAAAAGCCCAACACATTGACTTCTTTGACTCTTATAAGCACCAGCAGATAAAAATATCTTGCATCAAACTCATTTAGCGATTAAAGCTGGAAATATGTGTTGTGAAATCAAGGGAGAAGTTTTGTCAGAAAGAAGCACTTCAAAACCAGCAGAGTTAGAATAAAATTGCTGGTAGAATGGAAACAAATCATCAAGCAAGATCAAAAGTGTCAAAACCCAGCAAGCTGTATGGTGAGAAAAAGCTTTTAGGAAACAACAGATATTTTCCAATGCAGCTTATTGCAAGACGGCTTAGAAGTCTTGCTATTTGAAGATAAATCCTTGCAGGGATGCCTGATGAGTGTGATCTTGTTAGCTGCCATGGGCATTCTTTCATAACAGGCCTTGTTGCTCTTGCAGCACTCCTACCCCTGAAGTAGTAGGGAGGCTTTACAGCAACAAGTAAGGACCAGCTTGCAGAGGGAACAGGAAAGGGTGTCTGAAGCTGTGGCACAGTATTGTTAAAGGAGCTGCTGTGGAAGGATGAATCAAGGCTTTCCCTTGCCCACGTTACCCTCCCTTACAATATTAATATAGCTCTTCCAGGGCAGGAGCTGCAATATTCCTACGTGCAGTGCACATAATGGGGTCTCTAGATGTTGCTGTGAATAAGTGCAATCAGGAATGCTCCCCCAGAGAAGGAGCAGTGGTCACTGTTGGTGCAATGCCTTGCACAGTACATTAGCTATACCAAAGGATGCCCTGACCAGAAGTTTTCCAGCTTCATAATCTGGACTTTATGGAAACATGTATTTCTCTCAACAGCCAAAGCTTCTCCACATGTCAATTCTGTCATGTTCTCTGTCCCAGCTTTTGCTACAACTTCTTTATTCCTCTAAATGTTTCTTTTTTTTTTTTCCTCCAAGTGAATCAACTGACCAAAAGAGGCCTCTACCTGCAACCACTATTGCTCCTGAGCCCTAGCTTCTCCCCCGGTAACACTTCCATGTGTGCTTTTTCTTCCAAGTGTTGTGTAGGAAGTATCACTTATATTCCTCCATCTTCTCTGCTCTTGAAAAAAAGATCTGCACTGGGGATCTTGTCCCATCCAAAAGATTTTGCAGTAGTATAGTGTCATTGCAGCTGTGATGGCCTAAGGGTACAAGCAGTAGAAAGGTATGTCAGGAATGGAAATACCTTTTCTTGAGCTAGTCAGTGTAACCAGTAGAAATGAGAAGCCTGTAGGTGCAAAGGGCCTTCCCCTGAGGGATTATTTATACGGACAGTCATTAGTTACGTAGGGGACATCTTTCCCTTGCTACCAGCTGTGCTGTGTTACCTGATACATTAGTAGTCACCATGTTAGCTTTGCACTTTCTTGTCAGCTTTTGTTCTTGGTTTCCAGGAACATTCATGTGCCACCAAAGCATCACAACAAATCGGTCTAGGTAAGGATCAGATATTTCACCCTATCAATAAATGCATCCTTCTCTGTAGGATAACACAAAAATAGCAGTATGGAAGTGCCAGAGACTTAGCAGCATTCAGACCAGACTGAACAGACATAGCTAACTATTGCAGCATAAACAAAATACAAAAAGGTGACCCCCCAGCAGCATTATGGTAGGTAAGAGATATATGAGGTCTGCTGTATCTGAGGCCTGGTTCCCTAGCAGAGGTTCATTTTAGATCACCTTAGATGTCTGAGCGCTGAGCTAATCGCCCTGGGCTCTCCCTACAACCAGGGAGAGAAGTACATCACAAGGGTGTGATTAATCTCACCTATAATAGGTCAGTGTAATAGTAGGTCAAATGAATCCTTCCCTGGAAATATTTGTTCCTCTCTGCTATAAAGAGGACTCAGAGTGACTAATGAAGACACCAGCGCCCGCTTTGCAAATGTCTGCAGTTAGAGGAATCCTGCCCTCCCTGCCCAGCTTGGCCCATAGTCAAAACACACTTAAATTGCTACCTAAATTTAAAAGTATATTTGAGGTTACTCCTGAATTTGTATTACAAATAAAGTGTTTTCACTGATGCTGGGAAGTAGAAAGGGGTAAAGAGGTGTGGGTTTGGATTTTTCCCCTGTTCATGGGCAGAGTAAACGTCTGAGAAACAGAGAGAGACAAAAACCAAGCACTAGTACTGCCTGGACCAGGATCAATGGTTTGGGCTTAGAAAAGAAAAACTTGGAACGCTTGAATGGCTGAAGACTATAGGAGTAGAAGGAGATAGAAGGAGGTTTGTATAGGTATGATTGCATCTGAAGATGTCTGAATTGTCCAGCAATTCTTCTTCCTCACAGAAGCAACCTGGTGGGGATGAGTCAGACCAGTTGGCTTGAGCAGCTGGCACACATCTGTCTGCAGTGTACAACTTCAGCCCACACCACTTCCTACAGTCCCTCCCATCTATCCACAACTGTTCCAGGACTCACCAGTTTTAATTACTCTGGCGGATTTTGTTTCATTGATTCTCTGGATTAAAAATCTCTCCAAATTACAATCTGCTTTCTTCCCTGTGCCAAAATAAAAAAGTCTGGCTTTGCCATGCAGTAGCTGCCTCTGGCTATCCTGCTGTCAAAGCTCACTGGTGCCAGGCCACTGTAATAAGACTACAATGCAAGAAGGGCAAAAGGAGCCACAGAAAGGGCTTATGGTTCTGATTAAAGTGATGAACTGGTGTGAGACATCTACTGGAACCCCTCAGGAGCTCTAAACAGATGACCTAACTTGTTTTTGAGTTCATCACACCAGTGAAACCAACTTAGCTAATGAGAAGAATGAATCCTAATGTCATGAATCTTAGTGTAATGACATGCTTAGCTGTGGATGGATTACTCCATCTACATTTGGGAGCAACCTAGTTCCCCGGGGGTGCTCAACCCCATGTTGCTGATACTCACTAGCACCTCAGGGCTGCCCAGAGGGAACACAAAGATCTGGTGGCAGGCAGGTCCTGTCCCCTGGGCTAGGGTCCTCTGCTTTTGGGGTCCGCAGGAGGGGATGCGAGCAATCATGAGTGGCCTGGACAGGGTCTACAGGGAGGAATGTGGCTTTGTCACCCTGGTGCCATGCAGGTGTCAGCAGCAACAGTGGGATTTTTTTCAGTGGTGGAGCACTTTGTTTAGCTGTATGCTGCACAGCTGTATTTCTCCTTTTGGATAGAAAACCTCTTTAGTTCTTCTCTTTCTTTGAATCTACTCCTGACTGTGAAGTGCTGCCATCCTCCCTCAGAGGATTAAAGAAGATAACAGTATGTACCCTTGGAACATGAGATAAACTGGTAAAAACCACCTGTCCTTGCTGAACATGCTTGTTCTGTATCAAAACTGTAGGTGATTTGACAGAGAAAAAAAAAAGTGAATGAACAGATGAAGTTGCAGCAATTCTGCGGCCAACATGCTTTTAAAGATGAATAGCAGATAAAGCACTGCCCCTCCCATCACAGTGCCACTTTGGTAGAGGTTATGAGAGCTGTACTCTCAGTTTACCTTGTTTTGAGCAGATCTCCAGATTGGGTTTCAGTCTTATCTGTTGGTAAGTGGAGTTTCATTCACAGGCCAGTCCCAGCTGCCTCAGAGGGCGTGGGTGTGTTTTGTCACCTGGGAACAGATTGCTGTTACTCAGGTTCAGTTTTTCACATGAGCAAATCTGTACTTCAAATATCACTTTTGTAGCAAAGAGAATATGTGGGAGAAAGAAAAAGCCCAAGGAAACACACAGATGAACTGACCACTGTGAGTTATTGGTTATCTGGCTTGTCATATAAAGCCATTGCTAATTTTCTGTAATTTCCCCACAGGGTTAAAAGAATTCTATCTAAAAGCATCTGTGTGAGGACAGATGCCAGGATTAAGAGGCACTTTGTGTATTAACTCCGCATAAATCTATATACTGTTTGATTCTGAGTCAGAGTATCATAAAAGAGCTGAAATGTGGCTTCACAAGAAGTGTGTAAAGGTATTTTACCCTGCTTTACTCATGAGAAAAGTAGGAAAAGGCACTCTCCCATTTATCTGAGGTATTAGAAATTATTTGCCTAGTAAAAATACCCATCCACTTTGTTTATATTTGGAGTAAATGGAAAGGGAGAGACATCTAACCAGAAACTGGAGCAGGGAAAAAAGGTAGAAAACAGTAGATGTTGAACTGCCTGATAGTCTACTGTCTGCAACACTCAGATTTTTAAAACGAATACTTGCAAATAGATAGTTTTAGAAAAAGGACAAGGAATTGGCTCTTTTCCTCCAGCATTGTCCTCTAGCACTGGGAGAGAAAGAGATAGGTGCAGAATAATCTGTTCCCTCCTGATATACGGTAGGAAGAGAGCAGTGGAATTAGACTAAATTGCATATAAATACTTTTACATGTTGAATAAAATTCTGGTGGACCAATATTCTTCCTTCCAGCAAGAGAGATGCATATTTCTTCTGGGATTTGTGCCTATTACGTGCTACATTCAGTACTCCTAGCAGCTTTATTGATGTACCACGTGAGGTACAGGAAAGAATAAATGCCTTAAGAAAAATTATCAGCCTGAGGACAAATGGCTTTATCACTAATTGCACTTTACTAATTCTGCCTACTCAAAAGAAAAGGATATAATCTGGAACAAAGTATGTGGTTACTGCAGGATGAAGAAATTCTGCTTGGAATTACAGCTCTCAGTGAGTGACTCATATTGGACAAACAGCCAAGGTGTGGGTAGAGCTAGCAGACAGTTGCCTGTAATGACTACCACGTGCAATATAATGAATGAAGCACTGAATAAAGAGCTCTCTGCAAGTTGCAGCTATGTGAATGGCAAACCTTTCATTTTAAGATAGAACCCTGCATCACAAATATTAGGTTTGATAAACACGTTTTTAAGATGTTTAAGTATATCCATGAATGGAGTGGAGAACTGAGACAGCAGATATTGCATCTGATTTCTAGAATTTCAGTCTCGCTGTAGCATTTTGAGAGACTCAAAATGCGCTTCTATGAAGGCAAACAATCGTTTCTGAAAGGTACATTCCATTTTGAGTTTGATGTCATGCATGGAAGGGATGTGGATATTATTTTTATTCTGGTCTAAACTCGTATTTTCAGATATTCCATGTATATCCTGCTGTTTGTAAGTGTTCTTCAACTACCCACCTGCAGTAGCACTGCACAGATTGTGAGCAGAAAGGCATATGTTCCTCTGGCACAAGTCAAAGATACTATGATGGTGTACTAAGGGCACTTGTGGTTGACATCAGACTAGCATCTCTGGTTCCCAAACTGTATCTGGCCTGTCCAGGAGCTGTCTGGCTAGCAGCTAGTGTGTAGTCAGTGGAAAGGAATAATTGGGTGCTTCATTCTCATGTCAATATAGCCAATCCTCAACTGTGATGATGTTTGACAACTGAGTTGAAGATCTGCCAGGTGTTATTTTAGGTGCAAGTGCCATGATTGGTAAAGGCTGGACTCTGAAAGGGACCAAGGAATACTGATTTGGGAATTATTCCTAGTCTCCTATTTGATTTTAAATGCAGTAATAATTGTATCTTAATAATCAGATGTATTTTTATGGCTTACCATGAGAACCTGTACTTCTAAGGATGATAGCAAGCTATATAATGAATTACATCCTGAATAAGTAAAGACTTCTCTGCAAGACATCTTTTATGTGAATGGGAAGTCTGTGATTTGAAGCTAAAGTTTTACCTTTGATCTTGATCCAAAAGTGTCCCAAGCGCTGTGTTACAAGATGCCTCTTACAGTGCAGCCCATCCCTTTGTGTCACCACCATGGCTTAGCATCTAACATAGGTCAGATACTGAAACTGCATTTACTGACACAGGGTTAGTCCTATTGTCAAAGAAGTGCCTGCAAAGCCAGAACAACAACAAAACCAAAATTATTAGCTTGCAGAAGCAGTGTGTTACTCAACACCAGTTTTATTTAGCCAATTCCAATCTGTTTTCCAGATTGTGAGTATGACCACCTTTAGCTTCCAAACTGACTTTGATCACACTGAGCAATAGCTGGATCCGAGTTGTTGCTCTGCTTCTATGCCCTGATGTCAGCCTTTGATCTCTGTGTCTATGCTACCTAATACTTTCTGGGCGCAGGTGTCCCGTCCAAATACCGGCTAATGAACATAGTCGATCACCTTCCTCCCACTTATTTAGTTGAAGTGTAAAACTCTTAATCCTACAGAAACAAGTCCAGTCATAGATGCTGCCACTTTTGCTATATACTCAAAGCAAAATCACTGTAGGCTCCCTGATGTGTACTTTTTGTTCTGCAAGCCTTAATAAAAAGAGACTGTAGTTTGGATGAAACTTTTATTGAGTCAGATTTCCCTTGCAGACATAGAACAATGCTGCTTCCCTTATAGATGCTATTGTTGTTTCTGTGCCATTGCTGCTGATTTCTAACAGCCTTATTTAAAGAAGCCATTTTCTTTAAAGGAAAAGCTTGTGCATTCTTGCCTTGCTCAATAGCTTTTCTTCTCTTAGGAGGCCTTCTGACAGGATCCATCATTATTCACTGACCTCTTAATTTATTTTTCCCATATGCACAGTCTTGCTGGTTTAACCATGTCTTCATGTTATTATGAAGATTGCATTATACTCAAGGAGAAAAATCTGTTTCTGACATAGTTCTAATTGGGGAATCAAAAATGGGAGAACTTGAACTGATCTGGGACACATTCACAGCGCAGGCTTCACTTAAGCTACAATACTGAGAAATACATAGTCTTCAGACCTTGGGGAAACAATAGTCGATGTAGAATTTTATATCATTTATGAAAAGGAAGGTGATCTCATGTGCTACATAAACAAGGAAGTGAGAAATGGAAAAAATGTACTTGATCATCTTGACTTCAGCTTAGGCTTGTTCTGTGCAATACATTTTCTGCTGCCTTCTCCAGATTTCTCTTAAAGGTGACTAAGGGTTTACTGTTTGTTACAATCTTTGTTCATTTATAGAGAATGGTTTTCACTCAGAGCTGAGAGGTGAACCTGAATTTCCTTTGTCTTAATGTCAGGTCATTTCTCTCATTTTTCCTAGATAAGACTGCCTGGCTTTTGGCACTCACTGCACTGGAAGAATGGAGAGTTTATTTCTGAGCAACTTAATACATACAGCACCACTATTAAGAACGAAAAATGTCAAGGCACATTTCTTGAATTAAAAATATGAGAATCAAATACTGATGGTTACAGCCTGGTCATTGATGGGACAACTTGCATAGAAGAATAAGGAAAGGATGGTGGGCTATGCTGGTTCTTAACCGTGACTTTCTCACAGTTTGATTAAAAGGGGACAGAATGGGTAAGAAAAGCAAGCCTACAAAAGGTGTCACTTGTTGAAAAGGTCTAAATTAGAAAGGTTAAGGATCTAAAGATATAAACCTGAATGGTTAAAGGAATGGATAGTTTCACTTATGTTTGTGTCCAATTTGAAACACCTTGGAGAACTTCCCAGATACTTACTTGCACAGCTATTTGGCCTCCTCCATATTACACTCCACCCATGATCTTGAATTTTTTCTCCACACCAGACCATTTGCCTCTCAAGAGACTGAAAGTACTCAAACTTCAAGGATCTAATAGGGCACAGTCCTAGATCTCGTCTGTTTTTCAGATTCAAATTGCATTTTCTTTTTTTCCTTAGTTTTGAAGACAGTTGGCCTGACAACAGATCTAGTTTGACCAGTTGTAGTACCAATGACGGAAGAATAAAATGAAGGTGAGGTAGCAATATTTTTAGCGAAAAGCTAGCCCTATATTTCGTTTTAAAATTTCATGAATCAGAGAAGTTCAAATGGATTGAGTTCTCCATGGCTCCTCAGTGACCCCCACAGATGCTTCCTGCCCTGATTTTAGTGTGTTTGTAGCCTTTTATAGGTTACTTGCATCCCACGCAGGCATCCCTTTAACCAACATCCTGCGAGCCTCTAGCTGTGTTTTTTTTTTTGTGAGTGCTCAGCTTCCTACAGCAGAAGGATGGGTTTGTGTGAGTCTGCTTTGCCACAGCCAAGTGTGCAGGGAGCTCGGCTCACCTATAATGATTCAAGCTGTGGTAAAGGAATGGTCTCTGTTTGACCAAGGCAAATATATCTCCTTAAATACAGTAACATTTCTGTTTGATTTTTAGCATTGACTCAGACTTTGTATTTAAGTAGAGATACTGAAGGCAGGTGGCTCAGGAGTGTTAAACAACAGCAAGACTCCATCTCCACTGGCACCATTCCAGACATAGTTTATGCAGACTTATTCCATTCTCTGTCTTGTGAGTGCAGGGCTTGTTCCTAATAACAATATTAATAATGATTCACTGCTCAAGCATGTGATTGGCCACCAGTCACCTGGTTTTGGAACAGCTCAATCCCAAGCCAAATAAAAACTTTCTAACTAGTAATGACACCTGGTGCACTTCCTTGCAAATAGCTCCTCATAAATGTATGACATGAATCTTAATGTAAACTTTATAGGAAATTTTCAGCCAAATGTAACTGTGAGTCTGAATTCCCCTCTTTCCTCTCCTCCCTAAATGTCCTTTAACTCCTCTACTGGGAACAATCCTTGGCCATTAGACCATAATGTTCAGCTATTGAGTTAGAAATAGGCTTGGCACAAAGGGTTATCTAAAACCTACACAAACCAGTTTTTCCAGGTTGTGAGGAGTGTGGTTTAAAAGAGTGGAAAGTTACCAGAAGCAGCACAAAGCCAGGTGGTAGTGGATAATCAGAAGGAAGGATCGCAGAAACAACTGGGAAGCCTTAGCAAGGAGGGTGAGAGAGACAAGCTTGCCTTTAGACGGGGGAGGTATGGCAGGGTCCCTGAACTCAGAAAGCGCAAAGCACGAGCTGTAAAGGCAAATCTGAGCTCACTGTAAGTCACTTTGCCCTGAATCAGTGATTTCTGAGTACAGTGAAGAAACTGAGGCAGAGAAATGCACAGAGAATATATTATTCTTATCAAGAGCTGTTCTGTGTGGGTCATCTGTATGCAGTGATGTATGTGTAGAATGTGCATTGTGTGTGCACATGCATTGCATGTGCGTGTACATCGTCTCATGCATGTCATCTGCTACTGACGAGAGAAGTGTTGAAAAGGAAGGCTTTGTTTTCTTTGGTAAGGGCTGAGTAGGAGGCCAGTACCCGGTCTTGTGGGTAGGGAAGCTGACCACCATCTGTCAGACAGCCCACTAGATAAGGAATTTGCACCACAATGTTATAGATAAAAATTCATGAAGAGGTTACTCACTCTAATCTCAGTAAAATACAGTGTCTTCCTACATATGCCAAATAGGCTCTTTTAGCCAATTCTTTTCTTTACCTTTGAACTGCCATTGCGCCCCAAGGGCAGAGGTGGAGGCAGGGATGCAGTGCCTGGTGGCTTCCAGAAGTCAGGAGGGCATGAGGATGGGAGGTGACCCTGCAACACAGAGAGCAGCCAAAGAGGGCAGTTTGACCAAACCTGTCATTCTCAAGCTGCTCCCACTGCTTTCTGCTCCAGGGCAATCCCAGGGAAGAAGGGGCTAAAGCCTTTCCCTGTGGGCAGCTTACCTTCCTTTGACCTTGCCCAGCAGGACTGCATCAGTGAAGGTGCCCCACTGTGAGCAGGGTTTGCCTGTGGCTGCAGAGAACCTTCAGCAGACATAATGCATGAGAATTGTGATTTATTGGAGGATAAAGTAAATCCCATTGTATAGCTGGTACCCAGTGCTCCACTGATGGCATTAAATGGTTTTCTGCTGACTGTGACCCAGCTCAGGCTTAGATGTCTGCACTACAGTAGGCCACGTTCAATGAGGTGACTCCTTTCCTTTGGGAAGTACTTTGTGATCTTTGCATAAAGGGGGCTAGAGATATGCAAGGTGTTATTAGATGTCATGATGTATTTCTGTAGAAAAATGATCCAATGAGGAAGTTTCTAAGCTAGGAGGCAGGACTCAAGTCACAAGACTGAAGACATCCCAACTGGTTTTGAGACTCTTTATACAGAGAAGAGTATCATCTCTCACCTGATGTATCTTATCAGTTTGGATCATAAACACTCTAAGACAAGGTTGTTGTGCACATCTACACAGCAAAGACAGCAAAGCTCTGATTTTCTTCTGACCGTTAGGGCTACTGTAATATGAACTACAAGATGGGCAGGTATTCTGGACAGATAAGACTCTGCCAGCCTTCCTTCTTCAGAACAACCTCTTGTTCTCAGCAAGGCCCTTTTGTCAAGGTGCCATCATGTGAGCTTTGCTTTTGTATGTCATACCATGAATTAGATTCTTGCACTGTTCTCCTTTTCAAAAGGTATCACATCCTAGTGATACACATGTAGTTTAATGAGCCAGTTCATTGAGTAAGCCATTACTTAATGTGAGAAAAGGATAAAAAGTCCATCAAATGAACTGGCATTATTAAGATTAATTCTTGCTGGATTTTGTGGCATATCCTCCTTCCTGGATGCTTCCCATCATGCATTTTAGCCACAATGTTCAGTTCAGAATACTGAAACATATTAATGAGTGTTTTGAATTTCTTTCCTCCTTTGAGGCCTTTCAGGCAAAGGAAGATGAGAAATCAAGAAAAATTTGTAATTTTTCTTCTGCCAAACCCCGTGTTGTCTGTGAAACTATATACCAGTCAACCCATTAAGAAGAGACCACGCAGGGCTTAGTTGGATGCGCAGGCTATTTCTGCACCTCTGCAACCAAGTGCCTCGCATCTGAGAAGGTGACATCTCCCTGGGGAGGGATGCCCTGCACTGAAATGGCCTGTCCTCAGAGGACCTGCAAATGCAGGTGATGAAAGAAGCTGCAGGTGTAGCCTGTACCATAGGCCACCACCCCTGCTGTCAGTGGGGCACCGCAGCCCCCATCCAAGGAGCAGTGGCAGCTCAGCAGCCACCCTTTGCTGTCATGCCGGCATCACCCTGTCCCAGGGGTGCTGCAGGGAGGAGGGAGGGTGCATGGCAGCGTGCGTGCAGCCACACAGGAAGGGGGAGGCAGTCTGGGGGAGAAGGGAAACAAAAAGAAATTCATTGATGGAAAGCAGAGGGGTTTACGGTCTTGTTTTTATTTTTAACTACGGGCAGCTGTGAATTTTTATGCAGGATTATTTTAGGTCTCGGGCCAGGCTGTTTCACGCTTCGTCGGTGCCTGAGTTTCCCCTTCAGCTATCTGAATCCAAGTGATATTATTTGCAATTACTTCAAGAAAGCAGAAGCTCAGAGGGAGTGTCCTTGGTGAATGGCTGTAATTTCTGTGCTGTGGCTGCCCAAAAGCTATTACAGCTCTGCTATCTCTGGCTGCCTGCCAGCGGGAAGGATTCCTTCCAGAATTAATTGCATTTCCTGCCTTATAGATATTCCAGGGAGCAGGGAACAGGCTCACAACGGGTGTATTGCCTCGTAATAGCAACATATCTTCTCGTGTGTGCTGTAGAAGGATGGCACAATCAAGAAGACAGGTATGCCACTGATTTTCAGATCTTTGCTCGTTGCCAAAAAATAATAAAGAGAGGTGGGAAAGGCAAAGTAAGTCCAGTGTCAGGCTCATTCTTGTTTCTGCTATGGAGGAAGCGGGGGATGCTTCTACAGAGCGTTATTCGTAATGACGTGCAGAAGTTATTGCCTCTTGGCTTTGCTGTGTGAAAGTAGGATATGCAAGAAAACTGTAATCTCGGGGTCTTTGGCTTTGTTTTATTTATATGTTATTTATATAAAGCTACCTTGACTGCATCTATATTGTATGGTGAGTAGGTGCACAGGTTTGAACTTGCCCCTCATCTACATGACATAGTCACGTTTGGGTGCAGCCTTTGAGCAAGGTTTGAGTTATGTTGACTACCTTTAGCACAGGCCCTTTACTTGCAGGACAGGGTAAAAGAACTGTACTATTCCCTGTCTAGTCCACTCCCATGTACCACATGTGCTTCTGTCATGCTAACCATTGGTAGGAGGGTCATACAAGGCAGGGTGTCAGGCCACATATCACAAGGGCAGATAGGAACTTTTAGGCTGTTGTAGCACATCCTGCCCATACAACATGAGGGATACACTACACAGAGCTTGTGGTCTCTGGTGATCAGAGTGGCCCTGGGGCAAGAAGCACAGTGAGCCTCAGCCCCTAGCCTGGCACCAAAAGGCACTGCCTGGATTTGGCAGATCTGTAAGGCAGATCTGTTTATGAAAAACAGCCTGTAAAGCTCAGTGGCGTGATGGCTGCCCTATCCCTTATCACACTCACGAAGCAGGGACTTGTGCCAGCCACCCACTGGCATGGGCTACATCCCTGTGGCTGTGCCAGGTCCATGTGGAGCAGCATCTCCTTTCTCTTCCCCCTTCTCAGGAAGGGAAGCTCCCTCCCTCCTTCCCTTGCCGTATAATGTGCTTACAGGGTGGATTGCAATCTGGCCCTATAGATTTCTTCTTGGTAACTTCGGTATTTTTATGAGAGGGCATGTTGAGACAATATGCACTAGTAACATTTTCATTAGATGCATTCAACAGACCTGAAGTGGTGGTTAGATAGCAAGAACCAGGCAAAGGGGAAGAAAATATAAAGAGAAAAGGAAAGGAGAAAAAAAAAAAAAATCCACAACAAAATCCTTTTACTTTTTCTCTAAGTGCCAAAGAGCTGAGATCTTTTTTGTAAACTGCCATGAAAACATTCATGTTAAAAAAGACACCAATTTATTAAAGCACTGGGGTCACATTATCTGCTGTTTTTTGAACCCTTCCTCTACAGGGGAACAAAGAAAATTAGAGAATAAACTAACTGTTCATGTAACCTAAATGGAAACAGAAAATGCTGCTACTGCACAACTACATTGCCAGCTGGTATTCTTTCCTGCTTCAGCTCTATTCACTTTTGTTCTCTTGCACCAAAGACTGATGTAGTATAGTATTATTGATATTTGTATATGACAGGTTAGATAAATGAGATTAGTGATATATGAGAAGGGGCCACATTCCTCTTCACCTGTCAAGCAAAATTTAATTCATTTAATGCTTTTAATGACCTTGGGTGGCTACTCCTGGCATAGGACCCATGCTGAAAACATACCTTGGCTGCCTCATCTCTGGGACTCAGTGCAGAAACTTATGGTGGGATAAAAGGAATGCAATGCCACCTTAAACCCAGCAGTGGTGTGGTCACACATGCAGTGTAACCACTCTTTCCATACATTTCTCATACAGAAACAGGGATGGTACTGTATAAACTTTCCACCTCGAGGGGCACATAGGAAGTTGTGAGCTGTAGAGCTCTGGTAGACAGGCACGCTATTGCAATCTCTTCTAGCTAAACTGTTCTGCTTGGCATAAATAATTAAATGCTGTTGGGTCACACAAGAAGAAAGTGAGATTAGCTTGGGAAGGCACTTGCTTGGGAGGCAGAATAGTTAGGTTGAAATCCCTGTTTGGGTATTTAATTATTTATACTGAGCAGAACATTTTTGTGAGAAGACATTAAGAAACACCCACTTAATTCAGTACTTTGTTTATCACTAATTTTAGCAGTGGTCTGGCAGAACATTGTGATGACTACTAGTATATATCTGCTTAAACAGAATCTGGTCTTTTGTTTACCATTCTTAAACTGACAAAAATTACACAATGCTTGCTCTGTGCACAGCTCCAACATCAGTAATGTAATAAGCATTGTTATAACAGAGCATTAGTATTTGTCTACTAAGAAATCATCTGACTTTCCAGTCATAGCTACTGAATTAGTAAAAATTATACAGACACATAGAAATGATTGAATGTTCTGTCAGGAAGGTGGAATTTTAAATTAATGTTGTCTCATGTGGAATGCAGTGAAAGAGGAAGCTTACAATGTGAGATAGGTCATCCATACCAAAAAAGAAATCACAGATTTGATGATTTGTTAGAGATGCTTTAAATGTGAACTGCATAAACAAAAGGATACCACTTGTGTGATAGAAAATATGTATTTAGAATTCAGAATTTGCTTCCTTCAGCTACTGCAACAGAATGTTAAAATATTACTGAAAAATTTGATTTAGTTGGTGAGTGCTGCTAGTGGAAATAACTATTGTTGGCTGTTTGCATGAAAATGGAGAGCTGATGTGACAGGTGATTTGGTTGAACATGACAATAGCTGTATTAACCCACAGCAGCCAAGTGCAGTGAAGTCTGGGCTGTTGTCACTGGAAAAGCATTGAGAAGATGGAGACCCTGGGATCCCGTACATGGTCAGACAGCTTGAGTTGTTCACTAAAACAAGAGGTATGGCTCAGTAATTTTTTAAAAATATTTCTGGAGCAATACAGCTCACTCAAAACAGTGTTCTGCAATAGGCCTGGAGTATAAGATTCTTACTTATCACTGTGCACTCTCCTGTTCAGGTTACTGGACAGCCAAGGGGCATGGTTGGCCAGGAAGAATCCTGAGATAGGAAGGTAAAGCTGTGTACTTCACATCTTCCCTGCTCCAATTCCCTACAGTTGTGTAGCTCCACTGCACCCTACAAATGATCTCATACACCAGCTTCCTGAAGCCAACCCTTTGCCATTGTCATCACTGACACACCCATGCAGACTCCAGGGTCTTGAGACCTTCATTTCCCACCAGGGTCAGGAGGATCACTTTCATTTTCAGCTGTGACTAGAGCTTCAGAAGGACTGCAATGCAGAATTGCACATAGTAACTGCTCTTTTATGTTATGAACTGTAATGAAATGTTGCTAAAATACAAAGGAGTAGCATTGGTGGTGTTAAGCAGAAGGTATGATGCCCATGTCAGGAAACTCATTCACATTAAGACTTTCAAATTCCCAGATAATCTGGAAACTGCTTAAACCAGACACTTATTCTGCTCATGTAATATATTTTGCCTATGAGGCTCTCCCTGATTTCACTCCTTCACTGCTATTAGCACTTCTCATCAACTATTTCCTTGTTAGAGCATCAGCTGAAGAGCTTTTATGTGCTTGTTATTGCTAAGAAAACTTCTTTGCGTATCCATCACATATGATTTCCCTTATCTGTTTTTTTCAGAATATGTCTTGGCAGGAATATAGCTGTCAAGGTATTCTAGGCACAATATACTAGCCATATCAGCATGGGAAAACTCAAATGGAAGAAGAGGGTCTACAGATGATTGGAAGGAGGGGCTGGCCACTTGGGAGGAATATAAGACTGTTGTCAGAAGATGCAGGGAGGCAACCAGGAAAGCTAAGGCCTCCTTGAAGTCAAACCTTGCAAGAGAGGTCAAGGACAACAGAAAGGGCTTCTTCAAATATATTCCAGTTAAAACTAACAGTAGAGGTAGTGTAGGCCCACTGATGAATGAGGTGGGTGCCCTGGTGACAGAGGATGCAAAGAAGGCAGAGTAACTGAATGCCTTCTTTGCTTCTGTCTATGCTGCTGAAGGCTGTCCGTGGGAGTCCCAGGCCCCTGAGGTCCCAGAGGAAGTCAGGGTAAAGGAGGAGTTTGCCTCAGTTGATGATGACTGGGTTAGGGACCACTTAAGTAATCTGCACATCCATAAAACCTTGGGTCCAGATGGGATGTACCTGCAGGTGCTGAGGGAGCTTGTGAAGGTCATTGCTGGGTCACTCTGCATCATCTTTGGTAAATCATGGGGAACAGGAGAGGTGCCTGAGGACTGGAGGAAAGCAAATGTCACTCCAGTCTTCAAAAAGGGTAAGAAGAGGGACCCAGGTAACTATAAACTGTCTGCCTCACCTCCATCCCTGGAAAGGTGATGGAACAACTCACTCTCAGTGCTGTCTCTAATCATGTACAGGATAAGAGGGTCATTAGGAACAGTCAACATGGTTTTAGCAAGAAGTCATGTTTGACCAACCTGATAGCCTTTTATGAGGTGGATAGATGATGGTAGAGGAGTGTATGTGGTTTACCTTGATTTCAGTAGAGCATTTAACAATGTTGCCCACAGCATCCTCGCAGATAAACTGAGGAAGTATAATCTGGATGATTGGGTAGTGATATGGATTTTGAACTGGTTGAAGAATAGAAGTCAGAGAGTTGTGGTCAATGGGACAGAGTCTAGTTGGAGGACTGTATCTAGTGGAGACCCTTAATAATACTGGGACCAGTACTATTCAATAAATTAATTAATGACCTAGATGAGGGAACAGAGTGCACAGTCAGCAAGTTTGCTGATGACACAAAACTGGGAGGGGTGGCTGACACACCAGAAGGCT
>WUAM01000431.1:57530613-57569404 GCA_024336885.1 Actenoides hombroni | reverse complement strand
TCTTCTCCAAGCTAAAGAGACCCAGCTCCCTCAGCCTTTCCTCATAAGGCAGATGTTCCACTCCCTTAATCATCTTTGTGGTTCTGTGCTGGACTCTTTCAAGCAGTTCCCTGTCCTTCTCGAACTGAGGGGCCCAGAACTGGGCACGATATTCCAGATGGGGCCTCACCAGGACAGAGAAGAGTAGAGGGGGAGGAGAACCTCTTTCAGCCTCCTAAACACACCCCTTCTAATATACCCCAGGATGCCATTGGTCATAAAGGCACATTGCTGGCTCATGGTCATCCTGCTGTCCACCAAAACCTCCAGGTCCCTTTCCCCTGTGCTGCTTTCCAACAGGTCAGTGCCCAATCTATACTGATACATGGGGTTGTTCTTTCCCAGATGCCAGACTCTCCACTTGCCCTTGTAATATTTCATTAAATTTCTCCCCACCCAGCTCTCTAGCCTGTCCAGGTCTCTCTGGATGGCATCACAGCCTTCTGGTGTGTCAGCCACCCCTCCCAGTTTTGTGTCATCAGCAAACTTGCTGACTGTGCACTCTGTTCCCTCAGCCAGGTCATTGATTAATTTATTGAATAGTACTGGACTCCAGTAGATATAGGCCTCAGCTTCCTTTCTCAGCAGGTGTGAAGAGGAGTAGTCCCATCCTGAATAACCTGGAATTTGGAAAATCCGAGTGGGAATTCCCCCAGGCTAAGGAGCAAACTGGATATGAGAAATGCCTGCCAGGGCTGCCTCAGGTGCAGGGCAGATGAGTCTGCAGCTTATGTGCATCAGTTCATGGACATTCTTTACAGTCCTCTGGCAGTCTTTAATGAAATGTTGACCTTACCTTGCATATGCACAAGTACTTGGCACAGCTGTAGCCAAACTTGCACTTAGAATATAGAAATTCAAGATAAAACCAGAAATCTCTCCATGTCTGCCAGGGTGAGGAGAAAGGGAAATGTCTGGGAAAAGCAGGTAGAAGTTAGCCTTGAGCACAGGGACAGTGAATGAAGTTACTACAAAAGGAATGTGTAGCTGCTGCTTATGAATATGCATGAATGAATAAAGCAATTGGATTCAGTGAGGATCCTGCTGGTGTTCACTAGTCACCTGCCTGACCTGACTTTTTCAGGGGAGGAAAGAGGAGGTACACTTTGGTTTTGACTCTAAAATGGGCTCAGGGTCAGGTAGGTGTCCTGTTGCTCAGTTTGATCAGGACTAGGATACTTCTGGACAGAGAGGGAACTATGACATGAAGCACTTGGAGTATTTCACAGTGATAAAGCAAGCTATCTGTGAAATTTAACAACCTCTAAGCTAGGGGGCAGCTGAACAAGAGTTTCTCAACTTCATTTTAAGATACAAACATTTAAAAGAAAGACACGGTAAGGTCGATTCATGCTTTCACTATCCCACGAAGGATTCTGTAGGTGACATTTAGCAGCAAAAGCCCGAAGTGAAGTCAAGGAGACTTGTCTTACTTAAGAACTTTATGGTCTGTGGCATAAAGTGGCAGACCTACTACATACCAGTACTGCACAGCGCTGTCTTAGTGAATGTGGTTGCCCTCCACCAGAGCAGAGGTAAAAAATTCTTGCTTCAATGAGTAATGCTGGCTTCATTTGGCAACAGGTCCCAGGTTGTTCTCACAGGTTCAGGGACTCCAGGATCAGGGCTAGAAAAAATTAGATGAGTAAGTGCTGCTTTCCTGTTAGCTGAGGTAGGAAGTATTTCATGCAGGGACTTACTCGAGCTTCCCTTACACCACTAGTTCAGGGTATGTTCAACTATCAGTCTCTGGAAACTGGTATTTTTTTCCTGTAGGCAGTATTGCCTTCCTTTTTCATGATGGGAAATAGCAGAGACACTTGCAATGGCAATTTTTGAGTGACCCAGTCCCAACTTTGCTTGTTGCTCTCCGCTCATGAAAGGTGCCAGGAGTGCTGTGGCCTCATCAAGTGATAGCCGTCTCCATCAACTCTTCAGAACAGCACTTTTTAGAAGCAGTATCGGCTCCTGCCTGCCTTTTTTGAAGGATGCCTGGTTTGTCAGTTAAAGAGACATACTGAAATGTTATGTGCCAGTACAGGTTTCTTGTGTTTCTCTATGCCCTGCTTGAAGAACTGACAAGCGCAAACCTCAAAGCAATGCTAGTAGGATCCCCAGTGGGACTTTATACCAGGGGAGACAGGTGATTCTTATCTCCAGGTTCATTTACATCGGTGCAACTTCCTTGACTTCAGCTGGTGGTATGAGCTTATGTAGGTGAACACCAGAGCTAGCTGTAATGCAAGTCCTCATGAAGTTGAGCTTGTGTGTGCAGATCCTCCTGCCTGTGCAGTCTGTGTCTCAACTCTCCCCAGCCCACACTGTCGCTGCACTGCCACAGCTGCTCCTCCACTGGTAGGGTGCTTAGTAGCTGCTGTGATACACGTAAGCACATGGCAGGCAGGGTGGCCACTGATCTGCTGGCACACACTGACTCACGCCTGCTTCTCCCTCGTATCCCTGAGGCGCCTCTTGTTTCCAGGGGGAACAAGCTAAAAAGAAACCACTAGAAGAAGATAGTGCAGGGGGTGCAATCCACTGCAGTGGAGAGATTACTGTGCTGCAATAGCATTCTCTTTTCTTCCAGATCCCTTTAAAAAAAACCCAAAAAACCCCAAAAAACCCCAAAACAAACAAACAAAGACAAACAAACAAAAAAAGCAAACAAAAAACCCCACCAAACCAAACATAAAACAACCCACTGGGTTGACAATGTGAGCAGTATTTTTTCACAGATTCTGGCAGCTAGCTACCTGAAGCGTGGCCATGTTCATAATTTTACTGAGACTGCAAGCTAAACCTGTATTGGCTTATGAGCCCTACTAACAGATACCTGTATCTTGTGGGTTGTTTTTTTTAGGGGGTAGGATGTTACTTTATATCAAAACCTCCCACAGATGTGTGCATTTCAGCTTCTGGTGACATGGCCATTTGTGCCAAATGATTTTACTTATTCTGAGAAGTTATAAACTGTTAATTGTAGATCCTTCTTTCTAGTTGTGCTAGAAAACAACTTCTATAAAGAACTGAGCTCATGCTGTGTGCAACCTTTATCTTGAACCATAAGAAACAGGAAACCTATGTGGGTTTTCTTGCAACAACCCAACATTCATATTTTCTTTCAGAGCAACAGCTAGTGAGATTATGCAGCCATGCACCACAGCTCTCAAAGGGAAAAGTTTATCAGCAAGCTTCTATTCAGCTTTGGTATGCATTTGAAAGAAAGGCACTTCAACTTGCAAATGGTCCTTTGTTTACCTGCTTTTCTATCCAGTGGTTTGTCTGTTCTCATCTCCACCGGGGTGCTAAGCAAACTGGGATCAACCCTGCAGTCTCAAAATTTTGGAGTCAGCTCCAGGGAGCAGCAGGAAACCTTTTTAGGTGTGCCAGGGACCTGTGTTTCTCGGTCCACACATTCATGACTTGCTAGATCTTTCCTCACTGTTATCCAATGGGATCCCAAAGGAACAAAATCCACCTTTCCTCACACTCCAAAGGAAGGACTAAAGATTATGAATACACCCTCTTGCCTCTCACCCTCCACTGCCAACCAATAATCCATATTATAGTTGCCATAATCCCTCTAAACTGGGGAAACGCTTGCTGGGGACAAGTGCTTTCAAAAGGGCCTTTCTTAATGCATGACTTTCTAATTGTCATGCTTGGCTGCTTGATGAGGGTCAAAAATGAGTCTTGATAGCAAAGTTTACAGTGGCCATGAGGAGATGGTTTGGGGAGTCTACAATTTTGCTGTTTTGTTGGGGGTTTTTTTTTAATATCTGGGAACAGTATTTATCAGGGGAGGAAAAGTAACAAAACAGATTGGAACAGCATATAACGTTTTTTACATGTTGCTATGCATGTTTTTAGCAAAGACATGCATTTAGTGTTACCAAATTTTCCCTTGAGAAGAAATTGGAGTTCTAACTGAAAAACAATTTGGGCTTTTGGGTTTTCTGACAAACATAAGAAAATTAGGAAAAGATGGAGTTCCTGCTGGAAAACAGCATTTTGAAGAAAAAGCGATCTATTTTATCAAAAAGGGACTTTTGAATGTTTTCCAAATCAGTATTTGAAACAATTTCTATATTACAGGTTTTTTCTTAGAGTGCCCAGTCCCATGAGTGGGGACAGATTTTCAGATAGGCTCATCTTCCATTGCCACACCAGAAGCAAGTGTCCGTGAATGTAATGTATCTGAGGGCACTGGAGATTTGGTACTTTTTGAGATCTGGCTACAGTTGCTTCACTCAAAAGTGCAAAATGCTTGAAAATTTGACCTTTTTGAAAGTAGTTTTTCATCTAAACTTCATCTCCTTCAACTTCTGAATTGCAAACCTAGGACTTAAATAGCCAATAGCCATTTGCATGGATTAACTTGTCTATGCTGCTTCTGTAGACTCACTGTCTACTTCCCAGCCAAACCTAGCAATTCATCAGCCTTCGGATACTGCAAAGACAACTTTGCTTTCACTATGACAGATACTGGAACTGAATTTGAAAAATGATGAACCCAAAACTGAAATAACAAAAGAGAAGTCTTTTTATCTTGATTGTGATGCCTTTTATTTTGCCTTAGAAGTACTGGAGGTAAAAAAAGGCCTAATACAAGAAGACATCAAGGTCTAACTGATGCTTAGACACAACATATCAGCTCCAGTTTTCCAAAAGGAAAAGTTTGGTCATCTAAATGTTTAATTGTTCAAACAGTGTAAAAATCTGTACATGCAGAAGGGCCAGCAGATGTCCCAAATGTATTATATACTGAAGAAAGGCAGGTGGGAGCAGGGGCAACTTGCAGATATTAGCTGATCCCTCTTGGAGGCTGCAGTAGCTGAGCCCCAGCTGCAGCTTGAGGCAGGAGCTAAGGGTGTCTTAAGTGTGTCTCTAGTTTCAGATCTGCACAGGAAGCACAAGATGCTCTTTTCTAATTTCTAAATGCTTTGTGCAAGCTTTCTGTATAACAGCCTGTGGCATGCCACTGAGAGGGACTTCCTGCCCGGTTGCAAGGATGATTTGGACACTGAAGTGTCTTCCGTAGTCTTAGCTTTTTTTTTTTCCTGTCTTTAGTTTTCACCACAGTAAAGCCAAGCCACAAAGCCCACACCATAGGGCTAATCAGGCGACTTTTGTCAAATACGTAACACTATTTCAAGTACATTCACAGGAGGTAAGCAGTAATTCTAAATGCATAATTAATAGCAACTAGAGGCAGAAAAAATGGCAGAAATAAGGGGAAAAGTATGGAAAAGCCGAGGAACTAATAAATGGTTGTCAGTATAAACAAATTGAAAGTAACCATTGGAATAGAAAGCTGTAAGACATTCTTCAGAGGCAGGATGAAGTGGAGATACCAGAGCACCAGCTGCCATACATAATAGCTGATGTCTTTCCTGCAGGGCTACATGGAAACAACGGTGCCTGGCTGCACTTCCTAGTGATGCTGTTGCATCCTGATTGGCTGTTGGGATGGATGGCCTTTTCTTTCTTTTGCCAGTGTCCAGAGGAAGCCTGGGCATCCATGAACAGCAGTGTTCTTCAACAAGACTCCCTGTCTGGCTGCTTGGGGAGTCAGGACTGCAAGGCATAGCACTGAGCACAAGTTCAGATATGCCCTGGGAGAACACCCGCTTCCTTAGTAACCCTTTTCCCAGTCAGCTTCAATCTACGTCACATAAACTTTCCCTAATGCTGAGGATGCTTTCAATATGCCTGACTGTTCTTGATCACAGATGACTGCTACTAGGCTTAAAGCAGAACACAACTGATGGATATCAGAGCAGCTAAGCTTTGGATGCATTGGTGCATCCAAAGAATAAATTGGTTCCTAATTCATCCAGGTGGGAACTTAAAACTGAGAGCATGCTTAACATTGCTTCCTGTATCAGGCTCTTCCTTGGGCTGTAGTTCTCAAGACCCTTCCAACATACTTCCAGGCTTTTTGTCTCTTGTCTAGAGGGAAGAAAGTGAAAGGCTTTTCAGTCATCAGTCTCTTGACAAGCAGGGGACAACAGGACCCATGAGTGCTGATGGCAATATTTCCCATGCTTTTCAGTCATGTTCTCCATGTTCTATAAAGTATGTGGAGGCTGTTGAATTTTATGTATAGATGTTTGGACTGCCAAATCAATTTACATTATGAATAATAACTCATCAATGTTTCACCATAAAAGAACCCCCTGTAATTAAAACAGACTCTAAAAATTATTTACATGCTTTGTAATATCACAAGAATGTGGTTGTTTATTATATCAGGTCTGCCAGGATAGGATTATTCCTATACATGTCAAAATCCAGGTTCCTGTACAGCCATGGTAAATTAAGTGTAAGCACAAAACCAAATGTTCCTGCTGCTTAAAACTGAGTTAATTCTGCATAAAAAGCTCATTTTACTGTATCCCTGTACACACTTTTATGCCTAGCTAGGCCTTGTCCCTTCTCAGGAATGATTTCAAAAGTAGTAAGAGTTCTAATGGCTCCAAAAACAGAAATGAAAAATGATCTTCTGATTGATCTCAGTTCCCTGTGTGACCTGAGGGCTTGGTCTGAAACCCATTCAAAGGAGGCACCGTTAAATTCTGGGCATCAGGAACGGGTGTATGACCAGTCGAGGTGAACCTGCAGGAGCCAGGACATCAAGGATTTGCTCCCAACACTATTTGGATGCTTTGGAAAACTATGTCTGCTGAGATTGCATGACTCGCCCTGAAGCAATCTGCAAGACTGTTGGGGTTTTTTTATTCATTTTATATTTTTAAAGGAGAGATAGCTGGAGACCCTAAACCCTTTTTAAAAATTGCCTCTGACTCATGGAGGTGCTTTTAAAATGACCACGTCACCTGGGTTACCTCAAATAGAGCAAAGAGACAGAGCAACCATAATGACAGAATTATCACAGATGATTGACATGTTGAGAAAGTTGAAGTTATTTGAGCTGCTAATACAGAGTTGAGTCTAAATGAAGGAATTAAGTAATTATAAGAATTAAGCAATGTGTAAGTGTCAGACTTAGCTGAAAGAAGCACTGGTGGTTCAGTATTGCTCTCAGTTAAATTCTTTGGGAAATTCCAGTTGAATTAATTGGAAATTAAATCTTCATGAGATATGTTACACACTTTTGATTTGTTCTTTTTAAAATAAAGTTAACCACACATAACTGGAGTTTATCAGTTTGCTGTTTGTTTTGGTTTTTTTTCAGTTGCAAATGTTTTCCAGAAAATACCACTATGCTAACTCAGAAACTTATGCCCACTCTGACAAGACTTTGAGACAGGCCCAGTGAATCCTTGTCAAACAAGAGGACTTGGGATCTACCCGTCTGAGATGGTCAATTGTGCATGGTCAAGGTGATGGAGACCCATCACACCTCCAGAGCTCACTCTCCCTGACTGAAGTCTGAGCAAGAAACATAAATAAATGCACCCTAATTGCAGTAAGATTTCAGGTCAGAGCACTGGAGACTCAATCCTTCTTTCTTCATATACAATTATTTACTCATAAGAGCACATCTCCATAAGGAGGAACTAAGGAAGCTGAATGCACTCATTTCAGTTATAATACTTGGGCAGATACAGGTTCAGTGCCCTGTGTGAATCAAGGATGGTGTAGGGATTTGAACCGTGGTTATCTGCACCCTACAGAAGTGTTATATTAATTCTAATGACCAACATACTCCAAAAATCAGCTTGTGTTTGGCTTCAGGAATTCATTTCCCTGTAGAACCCTGTGGATTTGGTTTCCATGAGGTTGGATCCCAGTCTGCTCGTGGCTTTCATCCTGCTGGTCTGTAGGAGTTCCCCCAGAACTAATAACATCATCTTTTTCCCCATTCTTTGCAGCCTGTCCAAAGCAGAAAGGAAAAAAAGACAATTTGTGGAATGCAGGACACACCAGGCTTTGACTTGTCCTTTTGTCATTGGAGAGTCAGAGCGCTTGTTATTTGGGTGAAAGCTTGGCTGACAAAAAGGGTGATCTTCACACCAGGACCTGCAACTTCACAGGCTGGAGGGAATTGCAGAGTGCAATACACCAGTCACGTCCTTTAATCAGTGCCTAGTCTCCCACCATAGTCAGCACCGGGTGCCCCTACATAGGTGTAAAATAGTTGGCTTTATCATGTCTGTGGAGAAGCATTAATTCTTTTTTCTTCTCCTCCAGTTTTTGTTGATTTTACTGTTTGATTCCATTTCCAACTGCAGCTAAGATTCCCTGAGATCTAAAGGAGACAGCAAATTAGTAATACTCAATCTGCTAAACAGAGGGAGTTAATAACAGGAAAAAATAAGGAAAGGCAGATGAGCTTATGCCTATCTCAGACATCCATTGCAAAGCCTTCTTCTGAGGCTTGAGTTGGAATAAGTGGCAGCTTTCTACAGTTTTACCAACCATTGTATGTTTTCTTTACAGGATTTCTGCAAGGCTGGACAGAGTAGTCCATAGTGAAATACTTCTTCTGATATTGTATTACCAATAGCACTTCTGTATCACCAGGGCTTAGAAGCCAAGATTTCCAGAGGCCACTCTTGAGGCTAGGTCAGTTATTGATGCCAAAACTAAGACTAGAGCTCTGAATTCTTCAGTCTGTTGACTGAATCACATTATACTTAAAAAACATTTTTCAAGTTGCATGACATTTTTTTTCTTTTTTTCTTTAAAGTGATGTATTGGGTTTTTTTAAGTTGTGCTTGGTAGAAACCAAGTATTATATTTGACCTAAAAGGAAAGGCTAAATTTTGTTTTCAGGATTTAATCCCTTTTATTATTAACTATTGCTCCAAATGTTGTTTGGAAAAGCACTGAGGGTAACATGCTTTTTCTTTTTCTTAATATTTGTTTTCTACCTGAAGAATTCACTAGATCTGTTAAGGTCTAGGAATAGTTTCTTTCTTCCCATAAACCACAATTTTGATGAATAAAGCATCTTTCACCAAAATATCTGAATGTTATCTGGTTTACAGAAAACATTGATTGCTTTTTGTCAGTCACTTCTTGGTTTAATCAAAAAGGCTACTGGAAAAATGAGAAGTCTGGACATTATTCAAGACAAAAGCCTTGCAGGTGGCTATGGTACTATGGTAGGTACACAGTTTTCTTGTTACTAAATACAGAATAATGGAGCTTTGGATAAAAATTGCTCCATGGGGGACAAAGCGAGAGTGTTGAAAGGCAGATTTATGATTCTGAAAACATTCCACAGCATCAACTAAAAACAACAAAAAAGGGGAAAAAATAAGGATACGGAACATAAAGCAAACATAGCACCAAGGACATGCAACAATTGTTCAATGCTGAGCAGAAAAACAGTAAAATCACTTGGAAAGTTGATGTGTGTTGGCCTTTACTATGCTTGGGCACATGGGGGTCGGTGCCCAGCAGGAGCTTCAATAGAGATTGCACGAGGCCAGTGATGGATGGCAGTGTGGGTGTCCTACTGCTGCCTTCTACATGTTCATGTTCCTGTGCAGCGGTGCCGGAATGACTCCGGAAGAAGGAAGACAGCCTTGGCGGGGTGGGCTGCAGGCCCTGCTCCAGCTTAGAGCGGCACCCTCCAAAGAAGGGAGAAAGAGTGCTGCCTTCCTTGCACACAGGGCCCCCAGGGGACGAATGATGTCAAGCTTTGCCAAGTGTGCATTTGGAACTCGCCCTTGTCCAGATATCATAACACAATATGTCAGCCAGGCAGGAGTCATGGGCTCACTCCATCCTCTGCCAGCCTTGGTGGGTGGTAATTCTGCCTCTGTGCTGAGTACACAGGCCAGGCACTCAGGGTTGGATTCACCTCTCCCTTGTTTGGCACTAAGCTGAGCTCCAGATCTCCCTCTGCAAGGACTATCCTTCTGCATCCACTCTACAGGGGTCCCCTGATCATTCTCCTCCTAATTGCAGCATTTCAGATAAAATTTTGCTGGGGTGGCTCTGGACACAAACATAAAATTAATAAGATCTGATAACTCAGCATCTCTATTACATTTCCCATTTCTGTGAGTAGTTGTTTCAGCCGCAAGTTCATTGTAGCAGCATCTGTCTTTTATTATGTGATTGCATGGTATCTGGGACTGTGGAGCGGTTAGGCATAAAAATATGAACGAGAAATGCATTTAATTTATTTAACTTACATGTAACTCCGTTGTGCTGAATGATGATAGGGAAGTATGGCCTCCAAATAAATAGTCTGTTATTTATTCATGCTGGTTTTTATTCATGTGTGGTGTGCTGTGATAGACCCTCTCTGAAGCAAAAGCATAACATTGCCATATGAAAATCCCCATGACCTGAAAAGAGTTTACCAATTGCTGTGTTCCTGTGCTGTGAAGTCTCTCCAAAAGCCTTGCAAGCACCTTTCCTTTTGTCTAAGAGGGCATTTCACATGTCTGTGTGTGAATTGTTGCTATATGAAAGCTGCATTCTCACTCCCAGGCTGTGGAGCTAGAACACGTTTTCTCTGGAAAACATCATGGTTATCTGAATAAAAGCTACTTCAAAATTGCCTTGCTAGTGTGTTCAGCTCCATAGGAAAATGAACAATGGATTTGTTCCTAAAAGTGCCATAAATTATATTTTATTTTGCTCACAGGCTAGAGAGTAATTAAAAAGCCATTTAAATGAAAAATAAATTATGTGGAAAACATAAATTGCATTTTCATGCAACAAGACTGTTCAATAATGTAATAATACATAAAGTTCACGGTAGAGAGCTCTGCTTTGCTTCTTTATGGGACTTCTGAAGTAAATTACCCCCCAAACTCTAATGAACTGCATATACATACACTTTCCCATAGAAAACTCCATTTAATGGTCTGCCAGGTATGGCTACTCTTGCGTCTGGATGCTCTGCTTATGTAAATGTCTTTCTGATGCTGGTACTGAACATGGTTGCAGTCAGGATCAATTCTGAGGGTAGCTATGTAAATAATGCTGGAGATTGCACCTTCTCATTTGGGTAGGAGGCACAGTTCTCATTATTATTAGTTTTGCAGCCCTCTGCTCAGCTACACAAAACCAGTGGTGGTTATTCACAGCAGGACCAGCAGGTCCCTCCCACACACAACAGGCTGAGGCAGGTAATATCAACTTCTGCAGAAAGCATACAGAGCATTATCACTAATAAGCATGTTTGCCTCACTTAGTTGTTTGGCTAACGTCCTGCGATGTGAGCAGAACAATCAGAAATTGGGATCACAGCATCCTTTGCCCAGAGGTTAGTATAGCGCTGGGCTGAAGGCAAATCCCTCGATATCAGCTAATTGGGAGATTTTGCAGTGAATCATAAGGTTGTGGTTCATTCCTATCCTAGACATGTCTGTGGGGGAGTCAGCAATATGGTCTGAATAGAGGATTTGCAATTGGACTGGCCAAGTCCCCGTTTTTCCTCCATTTACTTGTCTTCAGTAGTGACTCTGACAACCATCAGGATCTCTTGGTGAAAAGCTCCATCAAGACTGTGTGAGGCTTTGCTATGGACACCAGTGGCATGCTGCATGCCCGGGAGCAGTTCATCCTCAGCCAGAGAGTGGGAAGAGTTGCTCATGAATTGTTGAAAGCAGGATACCTGAGCTGGTCAACGGGAGGGAGTGGCACAGTCTGTGGCAGGAGACCCAGTTGACACTAAGGGCTGCATCAAAACACTGAGATACCAGGAAGACTTCAATTTCATTCCTGAGCAGTCAGTGAGAGCATGTCAAGCAAGGGAAGTTACCCTGTGGAGAATAGACAGTGTGCTTGCCCTACAGGCAGTGACCCTAAAACACCATGCGTGAAGGGACCTAAAGCAGAAAAGTCTGAGGATCCTCAAGTCATAGCACACCCAGAAAAGCTGAATATGCTGTCATAGACACCAGCCAAACCCCAAACTTGGAAAAAAGCTGCAGAACATGAATTTGCTGATAAAGTTTTGCAAGTGTTTACTGACTCACACAGATTATATGTACTGTGGGGGCAAGGACAGCAATGTCACCCCTACTAAGGGGTTCTGCCTGGGACTGGTGGATTACTTTGCAGAAGAAGATGTCTGGTTTATCAGCGTAAAACCAATTCAAATTCTTCTTCCTTTCGAGCTGGATGTTGGTCCATGATTATGTCATTTTTGTGACAGTGACATGGAAGGAAAAGCTACAGACAGATGAGTATAAACAAGTGAAGCTCAGGACAGTGTCGCTCTCTGTCATCACCAAGGCATTATGTAAACTCAGCATTATTAAAGCAGTAACCATACATAGGGGAGAAGGAAGCAACCATTGCTATATTTGGAATGTATATTGATCTTTTTTAGTTTACATTGATTTGATAGACATGGAGACAAAACAAAAAAGGAAGCTTTTGAAGTGTTTGAGCTCAAGGACCACAGTTCCACAATATATGCCCCTTGCACAGGAGCTGAGAGGGAAGCTGGGCAGTCTTATTGCCTCACCATCTGCAGCAGTGGAGCTTGGGATGGGCACTTCAGGGTGAAAACCAGATCCTCTCACTAAACGCACTCCAAAGAATAAAGGAAGTAAAAAAGCTAACGCTTTTCACCAGTCAAAATAGGAGACATTTCTGTGGAGATGACTGGTGCTAAATATATCCCAGTGCTTAAGGCATCAGCAGAGCTCTGACAGGGACCCTTGCATAAACATCGCACAGTGTTGTGGTCCTGTAGCTCTGCCCTGGGAATCCTTTTGGCATCCTTTTATAACCAAAGAATTTTCACAGGAAAATAAGAGTTTGGAGGGAGCTCTGCTCTGTAGCAGAGCATGTCCCCAGGTCTCCAGCATCTTTGAAAACAGTGGTAGTGGCAGCTTGTGCACCACAGCTCCAGCAAAGCCCAGGCAATGGCTGGCAATGCCAGAGGGGGCAACTTCAGCCTTAATCCTTCGTTCACAAAAAGTTTTATCTTGCTTATGAGAAGGCACTGGCTTATGAGAAGGCACTGTCTTATGAGAAGACACTGTTAAATGAACCTGGGCATAAATAATTTCTTGCCTCTGTTGAACAGAGGTGATTTTCAGTTTGAAAGTATGAATTTCTAATCAAAGAGAAGGGTAGGGGGGAAATGTTGTGCTTCCAGAACACTCTCTGGGGATTATGATAAAAGTGCTGGGAAGTAAAATGCAGAGTTGGAGGTAGTTATGGAGTGCTGTGACTTAAAAATACCCAAACAAGCAAAATCCTGGCAAAGTCACAGACAAAATGTAGATAGTTATTACCAGAGCAGAAAAAGATGCTGCATAAAATAATTAAGATTATTAACATGGGGTGGCTGACACAGCATGTTCCCCAGCTCTTTTCAGAAGTTAAGGGCTTGCTTTTGGTGGTCTACTAACAGACACCTGGCCGGGTAATTTTCAGCTATTACCAAAAACACGCCATGAAAGTATGCATGGTTAAGGGATGGAAATACTTAAGAGAAGGAGAGGGGTGTTTTCTATTAGCTTCACGGGAACACTAATATCAAAAAAGTTCGTCTGGCAAAAGTGCAAGACAGTCAAGTACAGGAACTGGTTTGGCTATCACTGGGAAAACTGTTATTTTAATTTTATTTTTTGCGGAAACGTAGGCATAGGTAGGCTTAATTTGTTTGGGAGAAAAGGCATTAATCCCTAAGATAGAATTACTGACTTTTATAATAGTCAGGGTATATCTGAAATAGTAATACCCAACTTCACAGTTTGGTTGGCAGGGATTTTCTATGTGACATAATATTACTATGGATATATCAACACTTATCCTATCATTCCTCTGTGACTCTTAAGTGAAGAAGGTATCAAAATAATAATATATCTCATAAAAATAGCATGGAGTCTGTCTCCAATCTGTGCTTATCACTGTTACTGAATAAAGCTTCACTAGTAAAACATGGATTATCACCTACTGATATTTGATTCCCACAGATAAAGGTACAGTTACGGTATCTTTCCCTAGTTTTGCACAATGTCCCCACTAGCAAAATGGTGCAGCATAAGCTGTTTTGCTAATATAACATGTATGCCAGTACATATGTTGTCCACACATAATGAGCATCGAAAATGCAGTGCGCCAAGGTATCGACAGATGAAGACAAGTGTTGGTTTTAGTCCAAATGCTCCAAAAAGCCTGACTAAGCTCTGGGAATCTGAAACGGATGAATGTGCTTGTCATCTGTAAGTAAAACCCAAAAGATGTAGTGATGGCTTTCCTCCAGGTGGGTGAAAGCAAGAATGACTCCAAAGTGAAGCGCCTTCATTATGTGGCATTGCCAGGTCTCAGAGAGGGCCATGTCCCAGGAGCTTCTGGATGGACTTGCCCTGCACGGAAATAGCTGGAAGCACAAAGGAAGTGAAAGACAAAGACACTGTATGTGAGTACCTGAGATAAAGAGAGAGCTCAAAATGTTGGAAAGCCCCCAAAAGATATTTTAATTTTTAATATCATCTATGTATCTACTCATGTTTTGTTTGTAGGCCTCTGGCCAGCTGAACATATGAAACAGTATTTGTTTCCATCATAGACATTGGACTTGAGTTGTTTGGTTTTCCATTATAACATCATCATGCTGAATGCATTTTGTCCAGACTGGACAGAGCAGATGCAAATATCTGAAGAGTAAAAATAGCCAGGATTGTAAAACGCACTTTGATACAATTCCTTCTCTTGTCTGGTTTCCAAAGGAAATCATACTTGTGCAACCATGTTGTCTATGTGTATCTCTCTGCCTGCCTCTCTGCCTTTCTGTTTAAGGTCTGAGACCATTCACAGGCACCACAAAGTTTGAGACAGGGGCAGAGGCATCAACAAAATGCGTTTCATGAAAGATAGTGGCTAGGAGGAGAAAATTCTATATCAGTGGAGGAGAAAGACTCTAACTGTGAGGTAACAGAGGGGAAGTCTGCAGTCTATGCTTACAAAGTCAGGCATTACCACACCAGAGTGAATCCACAGAAGACAAAGCTGTGAAAAGCCCACTCAAAGACAATGCTTTAATGCGACCTTGAATCTCACTAGATGTAAATTATCAGAGGACTAAAATCTATAGGAAACAGCTTTTCATGAAACTATCTGAATAATACAAGGCTGACATACTTTGAGTCACTCAGGCATTGGCTACAGCTTGAGTTTTATTTGGTTCAAGATTTTATCCAAGCTGTTTGGTCACAAAGAGGTTAGGCATTAGCACAACCTATGATAAGCTGTGATCATTTAGGTTATGTAGGAACATGCATGAGATCTTGGTTACAGCAGCTGTTCATACCTTTTTTCTTCTCTGTTTGTAGCAGGAGGCACCAACTCTCTGTGGACCTAGGCTGACCTCATAAAACTGTTTTAAGTTTTGGGTTTGAACCAAAATTCTGGTTTCCAGCACTGGAGGAACGTGACAATATTCCCTGCTGGGTTTTTCTAATAGAGTAAGAATGATGCTTCCATATTGTTAGCGGAAAGCTGAAAGCACCTGAGGATCTGGGGAAGAGCTGAAGAATGACTTCACTATTCTCCTCCTTCCTTCAAGAAACAGTCAGTTTTCTGTACACAGTGCATATCAGACAGAGAAGGACACGGGACAGGACTGAAGTTTAGCACAGATGAAAAAATCTGTGAAGGAAATGAAGTACTCTGGAGTCACTCAGACCTTTGGAGTCAAGGGATAACACAGTGTATGTTTGCCCTGGACTCCTCTATAATTTAATCCAGTCAAAAGTTTTAATTCGTTGCTAGCAAGGAAGCTAGAAATTGCTACCTTCAGCTCCTGTTTCTGCTTTTATCCCTCCCATCAAGTCAGGAGAGAAAGCTGAGGGTAGCCTCAATACACGGCTGTGCAGTTGTACAATTAAAATTGCACTTGTTGCCTTTCCTTAAATGTGGTCTGCTTTTCAGATGTTTAAACATATCTGGGCCTGGTCATGACTGAATCAGCTGGGTCTAAGTCAGGTAACCATGTTGTATTTTACATCTCTTTTTCTAAAACTCTTATCTTTGTTTTTTTCTGAGGCATGGTTTTACGTTGTGTTTTATCTATTTACTATACAATGCTTCAGATCACACACTGCTGTGCAGTGCTGGGTTGTAAATTAAGCATTTTCCTCTTCTTTACACTACTCCCAAATATTTTGCCAGCAGTCACTATAAAGTTAAGTTTTTTTGACAATACCCAGTCACACCATGTTAATGTGGAAAATTTAGCTTGGGCTCTAAGTTTTTACCACCCACAGACATTGTACCACCCACAGACGTGTTGCTATAACCTTGTCTTCTTCTCTTTATTTTCCTTCCCCCTTTCTCTCATTACACACTGAGACCCCTCCATGAGGGTGGTTCTGCACTAGTCCCTATGCCCTGGAGTTCTGCCCCCTTGCTTGTCTCCACTGGGAGGTCTGCAGGAAAGCACTGTGTCCTTGCCCAGACACTTTTTTCAGGGGAAGCAAGGCACACAGGGCATGAGTGAGACCATAATCACATTTATCTGAGTTCCAGTCTAAAATTCAGCTGGGACCTGCCATATATGTTCATCTCAACCTGACAACTGGGAAGCACACCTATCTGCTTCAAGCACACCTATCTGCTTCAAGATAGACAAAAATGTTGCCAAGAGCATATTTTAAGATTGTCTGCAATTGAATTGTTGAATTGAAGCATTTAAGAGTTGCACTGCCATCACAACTCAAATAACAATTAGTATAGTAGGTATCACATCCTTGCACACAGCTTTAAATGCTTCCATATGAAAAATACTCAGACGAAGGAGGTACAAAGGGGAGGAAATTCTGAAAAAAACCCAAAAAGTGGAGTGAATGTCATGTAGAAAACTTGAGAGCACAAAATATGTGCTAATATTACAGCTGGTGAAAAAATGACCAAGGCAAACTCTGGTAATTGTCCACAACAATCTGAGAGTGAAATCAAGCAAGGGAGAGAGATGGAGGGAGAAGTTATTTAGCCTGTCAGTCAGTAGTGATTTGGGGTTGTGGTCACACAAAAAAAAAGAACTGTCAGAACCCCTGCAGCGTGTACACACTCAGTCACGCAGAAATCGCATCTCTGGGTCAACCGCTCAGAGGAGAGATCTCCTGTTGTGCGGGGACAGCTGCTGTACCAACACAAGGGAGATGCAGGAGCCACGGCCACCATGGCTCTGCACTGTTTTTGCCTCCCAGATGAGATTGGGAAAGTGCAACCCATTGTTCCCGGGTCTTTAGACGTTGCTTTACTCTGTCGCCTCATTTCCATAATGCTCCCTGGCCTCCCAGTAGCCCAAATTGGTTTGATGAATACAGTTTTGTGTGGTTTAGGATTCATTATTCCCCATGTCCCACCCTCTCAGTTTTGTACTAGGTAATCTCAGTCCCTCTGCAGAAAGATCCTGCTGGAGCCTTAATTAAAAACTATGGGCAAAAAATAAAAGCATTTTCCTCTGCTTCTCTGTGTGCCAAACACAAACTGCTGCCTGCTCTTCTGTTTCAGCTGAAAACACACAGGAGAGAAGACGATTTCACAGCCTGTAGCTCTAGGTTAGGTAATTTCGTGACTTGGGAGAATGGGTAAGGAGAATTCTTTGCATCTAGAAAACCTGGAACCACCAAAAAGAAAAAAAATAAATAAATTCAGGTGAAGACAGTAAAGAGAGTAGAAAAGATTTTCGTTCTCCACCCTCCCATCCACAAGCATGTCTCTGCTTTATCATTGAAGATGAAATACTTGAGGCAAAAGGGTTAGCTCCTTGGTGCCTTTGCTAAGTGGTTACATAGATGTTTTTCAAAGACTTAACTCAGCCTTCACTTTGCAGGCTCTAGGTAGTCCATGGAAGGGTGAGGAACCACAGAGTGCGGACACAAAAAAATGTATAGTCTCTTCTGGGAACTTTTACTTCATGTTGAAGCTGAGGTACTGCATACCTATATGAGGTAACTTTGATTTGTGGATGGCCCAGCAAAGTTATGGAACCATAGAAGTGGTAGAGTTAGAGGCTATCACCAAGTATTTGGTGATATTCACTGTCTTCTTACCAGACCAGGCCAGCTTACAACAGACCTTCTAGTTGTTTTATTTACTTCAAATATGGGAACTCCTCTTCACCTGCGGATTCTTCATAGATTATGCCTTTAAGACTTTTTTGTCTATCATTAAACTTCTGTATTTTTTTTCTCTTCCTTATCATCTTATCCCAAAAGTTTTACCAAGCTAATAATTTCTTTAACTCTATTCAAGCCTCATACAACTATCATCATACACCTTTACCAGTGTGGTGATACAGAAGACATCCTGTCAACATCAGAAATGCCTTTTGGTGGATACAACCTTTGTTCAGCAGTGCATCAGATTTAAGGCCTCACAGTCTGCCACATAAATACTTGCAGGTGCTCCTTCAGTCAGCAAGAATGATATATTTAGTTCCTTCTAATAAGTCACTTGCTATAGCTCATTAATCACTGTTATTACCCTCTCAATGCATTTGGTGAATGTAGCAATATGGCATTTGAGTACTTCTGGAAATAAGACAGCTCATTAATTGAAGCTGTGTCTAAAGCCACTTTTGTTTTGCTATTCATTAAGAACTCCACAAGTAGGTTTTAGTTCACAAGAATCTTTGCAGAATTCAGCAGCACTGAAAATATTTGTGTAAATAAATAATCATATTCAAAATAACATTCCAAATAAGAGGTCATATTTGTGGAAAAGATTTGTCTGACTGTTATATGCTTTTGTGGCTATTTAATCTATTCAAGGAATACATTAAATATTTTCCTCTAAGGTTATTAGCTTTGCTGTTTAAACAGAGGCTGTATATAAGAAATATTTTTTCCAAGCAAGTTTGTGTATCCAAATTCTTTTTGCAATAATTTCAAGTGGTGCATAAATTCACACACACACACAAAAATAAAATACAGGCTTCGTCACTAGTGCTTTAGATACACGTTAAGGTCACATTATTACTTTTATCAAATTGGTTTTAGTTTTTCTGTGTAAAAATGTATTTAGTCCGGGTGACTTTTCTTCTAGACAGATGAAGAAATTCTGTCCCTTCCCTACTAAGGAATGTTTTGTTTCAGTAGGTATCAGTAAATATGCATCCATAATTGAGTACCTCAACTCCCTACTAAAATATGATCCCACTGTCAGGTGTTAGACACCACTGTTCCCCCAGATTGGTCTTTCACAAGTGCAGTCTCACCTTGACCCTATTTGTGTAAAGCATCCTTGGGCAGACTATGAACATCACTCATAGCCTCCCTTTTCCCTTCCTCCCATGGACTACTTTCATTCCTGATGAATCAGAGGTGGATTTATTAGAAACGGTAAAGGGATCCTTGTAGGACCCTGTCCCTCTTCCCACATTGAAATGACAACACTTACTGCATTTTACTGCAAAGCCACAATACTGGAGATAAGGAATAGGAGACAGATGGTTATAGCGAAAGAGACCCTTCTATAATGCTTGCTTGGGGTGAACCTTGGCAGCCCCACCGCTTTCAGGCTTTCAACAGCAGTCCTCATACCCCACTCAACCTGAGACCCCAACAGTGCTCCATTCTTGTCTTTTGGGGGAATATTTCAGTGACTCATGCCCAAGTAGCTCTACGCTCATTCTGGCTGTACCAAAGAGCCTAGGTGTTTAATGGGGTCTCATGCTGCCAAACCTAGCCTACCGATATTTTGTTTCTCTTCTTCTAACTTATATTGTGTGTGCACTGTAGAATAACTTCCGTGAACGAAGGGATTCGTTTGACCTCATGATGGTGGGCTCAGATCTACCATAGTTTCTTTCATTTCAGGGTGACTGTGCTTCCCCAGCCACCCTGCCATTACTGTCTGGGAAATGTTGTGTGGCATAAATCTGCTCCTCAAAGTAAGTTGATGTAAGTGCATCAGCTCTTCTACACAGATAAAACAACAGAAAAAAAAAGAGAAGAGAAATGAGATTATGGTTAATAAATTTCAGCAAATGACATGAAATCTGCAATCTTAATTTAGGCTCAAAGATCTGAAAGGACTATTTCAGCAGCTTCAGCATCTTCTTCCACATGTTCTGTGCACAACATAGAATCATTTATGTTGGAAAAAGGCCTTTAAGATCATCGAGTTCAACTGTAAACCTAACACTGCCAAGTCCACTAGTAAACCGTGTCCCTAAGCACCACATCTATACATCTTTTAAATACCTTCTGGGATGGTGACTCAACCACTTCCCCTGGCAGCCTTTTCATGTTCAGAGCTCTGTTGTCCTACACCTAAGTAGATGTACTTCTGTACCACTGATTACACGGTGCTTAAAAAGATTACCAGCAGGAGAAAAAACAAGCCACTGGCCTGCAACACAGAGGTGTTTTCTTCAGCCAAACATGCTTTTGAGACACAGTCACTAAATCCCACTTCCTCTCTCTGCCCAACAGGAACCAGGCATCTGCAATGGTGATGAGGAATTGCAAAATAACATTTCTTTGTAGGAAAGTTTGTATGTAGATCAAACTCAGGCTCGGATGGTGACTCTCCTACTCTGAGTGCCCCCTGCACCCCCTTCCTCCCTCAGTGCTCTAGCACAGAAGGCACCACTGTGCTACACACCTTTTAGGAGCATCCCACAGCTGTGGTAACACTGACTAATCCCTGGTTAGGGTGCAGACATAAGACTCTGTAGGAAGGAGAGCTGGCCATATAGCCATATTCCCTGGCTCCTGACCAGATTTCCCCAGACTTCTCTATGCCTTTCAGCAGTGTGGTTGTTCTGTGGAATCATCCCACAACATCACCCGTTCCCTCTAGAACATACTGTGGCATTGTATTGGTTTGATTTAATTCACCTGGTTGTGCTAATGGCAATCAAACGAGAATAACATTAAAATTCCTTTAACAGCAGAGACTACACTGGTAACAATATCCTTTGTCAAGGAAAGGCAACATTTATGAAATTGGGCGTGGAAAATTTGGGGGTTTGATCTAAAATATTTTTTCTGATTGCCTGTATGCTGAGTTGCCTCTTTAAGAGTGCTAAGTCATGTGCAGAACATTTAAATCCATTGCTAACTTGCATTGGTATTCTATTCAAAAAGTTTCTATATACCAGATGTTATTCCATGGTTTCTATAGATATCCTGAATGCTTCTTACAAGGAGGAAGCATTCACTTAGACACCACTGTGGTAATTATTAGCAAATGTTCATTGGCAAAAGGTAATTAGCAAGTAATTATTAGGAAATAGAGGCAATCAGGCCCTGCAAAAATTCTTCCCCTGGGATCACAGACTGGAGAAAAGTGAAGCAGAAAAGCACCTTTTGAGAAGCTTTTTTTTTTTTTTTTTTTTTAAAAGGAGTTAATTCACATAGAAAAATGATTCAGCACAGCAAACTGAGGCTGCAAATATCTTTCAGGGGTGCTGCAGTCCTAGCACTAACCTCCTTCACTCATAATGATGACTGTGCCCAGGGAAGGTTATGATTATCGGGTTTGCACTGTGTGCCTTAAGACCAGCAATCAATGCACAGGGAATAAAGCAGGCGGGAGCATACATAAGTAACTGCTGCTGTTTCTATACAATTGCAAATGCAAAGCAGTGAGGAACATCAGGGCTGGCATGTACTACTCCCTAAAACTGGAGGGAGGGGACAAAACCACCATCACAACATCTTCTAAAAAGGCCATGGCAATTTTAACTCTTCGTGGCTAAACAGCTGGACTTCCAGAGTGAAGATACCTTACTAAGTAAGTAGATATTCATCCTCAGGGCAGCATAAACAAGGAACTCCTGTTTCCGAAACAGCCCCCTGTCACACGCAGAGCAGCTGATGGGAACAAAGAACCACACTTGCACATGCTCAGAGTGACACCCGTGAATATGCATTGCTGCTGGACACTGGCACTGCCGGAGAGGTCTCGCTCTACATCCACAGAAATCATCCTCTCATCACGCCCTGTGGTGCACCCAGCCTCAACGTTACTGGTTTGGTTCAGAAGAGTATACCAGGCAAGGATGCAAATGGAAAGGGAATATATTGCGTGTGAATCTGACAGATTGCTTCATACTTTATTTGACATTAAAAGGCTGATTGCTTTTTTTCAGCCGTGAAAGTGCAAGCTCTCTTACTTTGCTACTTTTATCCATGCCAGATACCATTTCTGATGCCCAATCACCCAGATCCCCCTTGGGATACCAGCAAGACTTGGGGTTGGTTTTCTCTTTATGAAACAGAGAAGTTAACTCTGCACTGGGGCAGCTGGAACATAGCTGCCTGTTCCTTTTCATTATCAGCAGCACCCAGCTGGATGTCTGGAATTCACAGGCACTGGTGGAGAATCATGTTTGCTTGAATTTTAAAAACAGGTTGCTTGCTGGGAATGAATACCCTGCACAGTTGCTCAACTTTGCCTCTCTGAAAGCAAAAGTAACCCCAGAGGCTGCTAAAAGCAGAAATCAAACTGCTCCTTACTCATCGGTTCATTATCTGATTAGTGCTTAGGAGTTTTGTTTTTGCTGCAAAATAACCTGCACATGAAATAGTTTTTAGAAGACTAATATCTGTAACAAAATGAATGCTAAGGGGAACCCCCAAATTCTAATTGCTTGAAAATCAGTGCCCGTTGCCACTAATTCCTTGTGAAGTAAATGCTTACACAGCTCTAGCAGTTTTGGGATTTGCATGAACTTTGGATGAGAAACTATCACTGGGCACTTCAAAGTTAAGATGATAAATGATGTTCTGTTTGCCATGTGTCAAACCTTTGCTTAATTCATCATCCAAAGGCTAGGATTTGTGCAGTGGCACTCCAGCTTGGAACAAGAAAATTTGCTGAATTTCTCGTAGCAGGGGCTTGCAGCTGGTGACTATGACAAGAGTTTAAAGTATTTCCCTCCTTAATCCCAAATAGCAAATGACTTGTAGGAGTCCTTTACATACTGGCCTCTCAAGTAAACTTCCCACTGCTAAACTAAGCTTGTCATCTGTGACAGATCAAGACAGTTCCCTTCTAGGACTTCAGGCTGCCCTTAGCACAGGGCTCCACCTCTCTTTGTCTTGGCCTCACTTTGAAACACGCCTGATTTCCATGTTGCCCACACAAGAACTGTGTGTCAGAAATCCTGGTGGAGACCTCCTCAGACATGTTTCTTCTTCCTTTATTTTAGGTTGTTGGTTTTTGTCAGGTTGTTTGTTGTTTTGTTGTGGTTTTTTTTCCTTAGATCAACAAAAATAGACTAGGCTAGCTAGATGGTCATTTCACTCCCATTTCTTCGAAGTCTGAGCTATTTTCCACCTAGCTAAAGTTGTGACCTTCCCTCAGTTTTTAAATCTGTGCTACATCTTACACATAGCGCATTCGTCATAATGACTGAGAAATCTCTGCCTATTCAATACCTCCTATCCAGTGAGTTTTACTAATATGCTAAACTAACCATCACTCAAAAGTATAACCAAACTGTGAGCTTAAATAGTTAGCTCTGAATCTTGAAAAATAAACAAGTGCCTTTTGTAAAAGATCATTAAGATATAAACCAAACTAACCTATAAACCCACAAAATTACTTTTATGTGTAAAAGTAATCATAGTCTCATGATAAAATACCTAAGAATATGAAGATGGGGGACAATGAAGATGGGAATGTCTTTTGGTGTTATTCTCTCTCCAGTGAGCCTTGATCCCCTGGTGTGTGCACATATGTGTGTTAATGGCCACAAGTTCAGAGCAGATTACAAGCCAATCTTATTGTTGGAAAGTCCCAACCCTCAGTCCACCTCTGCAGAACACGTCTACAGGTTATTGAAGTCCAGTGGCTAGAAAGTGGTAGCAACAGGAGGACTCCTAGCTTTACTTGAGTTCGGTGCTGAACACAGCAAAAAATCCAGTTTGCTGGCTCATACCTGAGAAACAAAGCTGTTTTATAAGAATAAGCAGGCTAGCTACTTTGTTTTGATGCCTTGACTAACTTAGGCAGGAAAAATTGCAGCTCCCATTTGACTCTTGAACATGGTCCTGCAATGATCAATATACAGAAATATATGTCAGCAGTCAGGAGTGATTTGGACATAGCCTGGGAATAAAATAGCATTTCTGTTGAATTAGACATAGTTCCCAGCAAGGTGTTTATTTCATTCATTTGGTTCTATGGTCATGTCATTCAAGCTGTGAGGCCAGAAATTCTCAGGGGAAAGTTAAATAGCATGGACAAGCATATATAAGATAAGGCATAAGAATGGTTGAAGTTGGAGGAAACGTCTCAAGGTCATCCAGTCTTTCTGGAAGTCATCTGGCCCAAATCAACACAGTGCATTTCCATCAGATCAGTCCTCTGCATCATGAAACAGCTGGATTTTTATGTGGTACTCAGCAAAAGAGGTCAAGCTCCCCACATGACTGAACTACAGTCTTAACGATCACTTTAAGAGTTGTAAATTCATCTTTTCTTTTTCATTTGTTTTAAATATGCTTAGATTACAAGGGACTGGGAGAATCTGTCAATGTGGTTGAGATGCTGTATCTTTACTGCTGCATAAAAATAGTCCAGGGGACTCATGTCCTACCACCACACCAAGCCATAGTCCCCTCCAGAGCAGATTTCTCTTGTTGGAGTGGCCTAAACCAGGGTTAGGCAGTGAACTCGTGTTGGAGCAGGGCAGGTGATTAGCTTCCAGACTTGTGTGTCCTCCCTCCTTCCCCCTTTACTTAGTAGTATAGGCATGCTCATAAATATTTGCTGAATCCCTTCAATTTTGTGGACTGTGGGTGGGAGATAACAGAATCACAGACTCAAAGAATACTGTGTTGGAAGGGACCTCAAAGATCATCTAGTCCAACCTTTTAAGGTAAACTATATCTATCTATATATAGTTTAAATGAGATGGCCCAGCACCTGTCAAGCTGAGTCTTAAAACTGTCCAGTGTAGAGGAATCCACCACTTCCCTTAGGAGAGTATTCCAATGTCTACTTGTTTTCATGGTGAAAAATTTTCTTCTGAACTCCAGTCAGAATCTCCCCAGAAGTAACATGAACCCATTACCCCTTGTCTTTTCCATGTGACTCCTTGTAAAAAGGGAGTCTCCACCTTCTTGGTAGACACCTTTTATGTACTGATACATGTTAATAAGCTCTCCCCTAAGCCTTCTCAAGGCTGAACAAGCCCAGTTTTCTCAGCTTTTCTTCATATGGCAGGTCTTCCAGTCCTCTGATCATCCTCATGCCCCTTCTCAAGACCATCTCCAGCCTGTCCACATCTTTTTTTGTAGAGTAGACACCAAAACTGAATGCAGTACTCAAGGTGTGGTCTGACCAGCACTGAGTAGAGTGGGATAATGACTTTCTTTGTCTCTGCTAGTCATGCCCTTGTTAATGCACCTCAGCATCCTGTTGGCTTTCTTTGTTGCTGCATCACACTGTTCACTCCTGTTGAGCTTGTTGTCCACCAAGATCCCCAGGTCCCTTTCCACAGGGCTGCCCTCCAGACAGATGGATTCCAGTCTGAAACAGGCAAGTATTGCATTAAGCTGCCTTGATAGTTCCCACAGTCTTTAGGACATTTGGCCACACATCCCACTCCAGCATAAAACACATCATCTTGAAATGATCTACTTCATAATCCCTGAACTGCTCCAATGGCTGCAGATGCTCCAGCCATATTGCTTTCTTCCTTATTTTTTCCCATTTTTCACTGCAGACAAGAGGACCTCAATGTGGAAAGGAGCACTTCTTGGCCAAATCCAGGCATTTAAAATACGGTATAAGTGGGTCAAGAACTTCATGAATGACCCTTATCTAGTTGTCAAAAGGTGTATCAGTGACAACTCCACCATCAGGAGGTGACCTGCTGAGATCTAAAACCAGAAGAGCAGGCCTCCTACACTGAGTTTTGCAAAGTTTTAGTATGCAAATACACAAGCCTATATTTGGACCAGTTTCTAAATGCACAAAAGTTTCTCAGAAGTCAATCTGAGTTCTACCAGTTTGAAGGTATTTTTCAAAAATCAAACAAACCTGAAAAAGACCTCTTGGGTTTTCTTCTTATTTTTTTCTTAAATTGTTTATCCATTCCTATACTTCTCATCTGCTAGGCCTAGCAAATCATCTGAAAAGCATGCCTGGCTCCAAGTCTGAACTTCAGAACTGACTTTCCAGGAGACATGACCCCAAATTCACACATCATTTCAGAAGTACCTCATTTCTAAAACATCAGATCTATGCAAATTACTTTATTTGTATCTTCTTTGTATGAAATGACATATTAACAAATACCCTGAAAAAAAAAAAGAGACTCAAGGTGACTCCAAATTTATCTTTAGCCTCCAAGAACGTGTAGGAGGGACCCAATAAAGAATCATAAGTACCACCTTCTATAGCACAGTTGAAATCAAGAGGAAGGATCACTAAATCCCCTGCAACACCTGGCATATAAAATCTTATCTCCCTCAAAATCCACAGAGATGTGCATGAAGCTTACCTACGGACCCTGAGAAATGATTAAACCAAGCAGGCTGACTCAGTGTTTTACAGCTATATGAATTTTGTGCTACTGTGTTGTTCTCCATGGCAGTGGTTCAAAACAAAAGCAAAGCTTGCTTTGTCAAGGTGCTAATGCATCTGGAAGGGATCCCTTCTTCATCCAAGAATTGAATAGTTGGTATCAAAGAATTGCAATGAAATTCTGCATGCTTCTTCCAGAAGATGCTTGTCCTAGTAAATGCCTTGTCATTCAGCTGCAGCATATCATCTTGTCTTATGAATCTGTTTCTGTGATGCTATGGACACTTGATGCTATTGACAGAGTTTTGGATTTTCAAGTGACCCTGAGCCTTGAGGGTAGAAACATGGGATGCTCTTCATATGGGGAAATATTGACTGAAGAAACATGTCTACAGTTTATGCTGGAGAATATGTCCCATGATGGCTACCTTATTTTGAAACAAGATGATTTTATTATTACCATTCTTATTGATTATAAATAGTTACTCTGCTCCAGTCAGAACTGGGACAGAATGAATGAATGAAAACCAACCTTATTTCAAAGAGAGGTATCCACTCAGTTTTATGGCTACACTTCAGACTGAAACACATAGTGCAGATAAATTTGCCAGATGGACGAGCCCAGACTTTGCATGACAGCCTGGCTGTGGGAAAGGCCCCATCTCCAGTGCTCCTGGGTCACTGAAGCAAGCCAGATATTTACCATGAGGACAGACCACGGCCAGGTGGAGGAGGACCTGATTATGTGCCAGCTTGTACTTGCCCCTTGCAATCTGGATGAAAGTCCTATGGTTTCTGGTCTGGATAACCAGGAGAACACTCAGCACTTCACCTTCTCTTGCATTCCTCTTCCCCGTATGGTGAAGGTGAGCTCTGGGGTCAAAGAGATGATTCAGACACTTCTAGTCAACTGACTCAAGGCAAAATAGGAACAAACATAAAATCTGCCACCTGTATCACAAAATCCTATGATGATATTGGTGAAGAACAACCAATGGATACTTATTTCAGGACACAGAAAGCACATCATGCCTTTGGTGAAGTGTCACTTAAGAGAAAAAAGTGAGATTTCACTTTTGGTCCATAACATAAGCAGTAGATTTCCCACATGTTTAGAAAAAAAAGTATATCTTCTTATGCTAAGTAGTATCAAATGCAGACAACTCTTATGCTTAATTGCATCTACCTCAAGAGAAGAGTTATTATGGTGCAGCACAAAAGATTTATTACATGGTGGCTTTTTTCCTAAAATTAACAGCTGTCTTTTGTTTTAATCATTGTGTATATAAGGAAAATAAAGTCATAAGACATTGAGCACTTCTAGCTCTTAAGGGCACTCTGCGTTGCCAAGGAGAGAGACTAAAGTTTGCATAACAGCAAAACGCAGAGCAGCCTTAACTTTGCAAATGTGTAGTAATTTTACTGTAGCTGAAAACTCTGAGAGGAAGCATCCTCTCTTTTCCAGCACAAATCACTTGTTTGTGTGATTTTTTGGCACACAAATGTAAGAAGAAATTGTAAGGTACTTTTCAGCTAGCATCCATTTCCTTCTCTGAGGCAGCAATAATCATTGTTGAAATCCATCTTTAAAAACAGGAAGCTTTATCATTATGATTTTCTAGCAACCTCGCCCTTTCTTGTGAACCCGACCCCAGTTACAAATTATCTGCTTTGATTCAAGCACAACTATTATAAGGCTGAAGTGCAGGTATTTCCTATTTTGCTCTAAAGCACATACAGCATGTGATTAGAAGCAGCCCAGCGCAGGGTGATTCATCCAGCCCTGAGCAGGAGCACTGCTTAATAGAGCTTTACACAGGCGACCTGTGTGTTTATATCATGCTCTTGTTTATGTTTTATTTCTGCAGAATAGGGAGAATGAAGCAAGATCTCTTGCACTGGGAAAATATCATCTGAGAGGAAAGCAGCAGGAAAGTGCTGAGGATGAATTTGCAGGGACCACATCACAGATGATATTTTTTTGACGTATAAGGAACAAGTAAATGCCTCTTCTGGAAGTACTTGGTAAAAGGGCCTCTCTAGATAGGAGTGTAGCAGACTCACCGCTGCAGTGATATTTTCAGATGCATTTAACCCCTTCTCCACGTCTGGAGATGTACCAGGAGAAGAGTCATCGGTCAAGACCACTGCCCACTCAGCACCACTCTGCAGTGTGGCAGGCCTGATCTTGCTGGGTAGATCCAATGAAGGCCCCATCCCCACTCTGTGTTTCTGCAGCAGAAACATCCTCTGAGATTCCCCAGGCACTGGGCCATCCTATGGGAGAAAACCCCTCCACTCTCCACTCCACAGACGAGTCAGTGCCCAGCTGCTGAGCCCCTGGGCTATGCTAGCGTGGGAGACCACTGTCATCACTTCTGTCTCACGCTTTTACCTTTTGTTGGCTATGAAGTAATCCTGGGGTGACGATGGTAGAGGAAGGGACCATTGGCTCAGATGCAAAACACTGCTAAGCCTGCTTTGTCCACAAAAAGATTTGCTAAACACCCCTCAAAACCAATACAGGGAGCAGGTATTAAAATGGCTAACAAGAACAGACAAAAAGAAATACTTTGAAAAGGATAATAGACCAGATCATTGCAGGTTTACAGTCTTCTATAGTTTCCGTAGAGAATAGCGTACCTGACACTACTTCTTGCAGCAGTTTTACTTCTTTCCTCAAGCAGACTGGGACCATGTAATGGACATGATCTGGGACCTTTTTCCATATTGCTTGTACTATTTGGATAACACTAAACATCTTGTTGATCCTAGGATCTTTCTCCTCTGTATCTCCTACGCCCAGCGTAGTGGCCCTGCAGAGGAGCATTATGAAACGACACAAGGCTCCAAGTGCACCAGCTCCATGTGGGGTATAGGTATTGACAGAGTTACATTGAGGGCAATGTACCTCAAGATGAGGAGCCCTAGTTTCCCATTCCAGCACTCGTGGCACCCTCTTTTTGGCATTGCCTGCTCTGTGTCATTGTGTCTTTGTGGCATATCCACTCTGCACAGACATCAGCTGAGTTAGCTGCAGAACCAGAAGACAGGGCTGTGCTGGAAGTAACTGGTCTACCTTGGTAAAACCTGCTGTTAAAATCACAACCAGTTCCTGAAAGAGCTGATAAGACATCCTCCACTCACTGGCATCACTTCTGCTGTCTCTTAGGGGCAACTGCCTGTACTTCCTCTGGTGTGCAGCCCCTCCTTTCCCTCCCACTGCCCATGGCCCCGGGCCCCTGACTTTTGCTAGTGCTTCCGGGGAAGTGCCCCCCAGCATCTCAAGCAAAGGGGCACATGGGTGCCTACTTGAGCATCTCTGCAGAGCCCTGCACTATGTGAGCTTGCTCAGGTCCTCCACATGCTCCAGCATGTCTGGGGAGCTGCTGAGGAAGTGATGAGAGCTGGCCACAAATATATGTTGTGTCCCGACTGTGAACTTGACAATCAGGAACTGCAAGTCTTCTGTGGTCTAAAACATTTTCAGTGAAATGAATTTTTATTCTATGGGGTTTATTTTGCTCTGAACACACCAGAGATCACTGATAATAGATGAGAAAAGGGGAGAGGAGGATTTCTCATCTGCAAACTCAACACTTTGTTTCTGTCAGAGGAGTTTTTGCAAATCCTCTGCGAACAGGGGAACAGAAGCTCACCATGGCAAATGCACCGGGCTTTCCACTCACAATACTTGTGTGATGATGCCCAGTGAGCTGACAAGAACAGGCTCTTTCAAACTTTGTTTCTACTTGCTGTCACCAGGAGGTTTTGAACATGTCCATGTCATGCCCCAGGAAGATGGTGTAACTTCATGATGCAAGGCAGAAAGTGTTTCAGAAGGGAGAGGAAGAAAATGACTCTACAGACTGGGAAGGAAGTGTCAGAACAAAGAAGGTGGGCCAAGAGTCTAAACTTTTTCCCCCAAATGACTTCTCAGTCTGTGACTTCTTATTATTTGCTTATCAGAAGAGAAATCTGAAGAGCGTACTCACTGATTTCTGAATAAATGCTAACCCGTAACTTGGGCCATACTTGCATACTTCACACTTTAACGAGCGTGTATGAGGCCTGAGCACTCTGATATCACATTCTGAGACAATTGTGAAGTGCCAGAACAGCTGAAGCACTGCTTATTGCAACAGATAAATCAAGACAGCCCAGGTCACATGTTGCTGGACACTGAATTTTATATTTCTGCTTATGGATTTAATGGATGTAGTGCCCAGCAACCTCATGTGGTTTCTGCTACTCATGGCTCCAACCAGAGAGCTTACTAAAGGTTTTTCCCAGTCCCATTAAGTAGAAGCTGTGCAGAAGATGGACATGGATGATCAAATTAGAGAGCAAATAATGCAACACTGATCAGCAGAGCAAGCTGAAGGTATCACTTCCTTGTTGCAGTTCTGTTTTTCATAGGCAACACAGCAAAGGACATTTTTAAGGGTACATTCAAAGAGCTGCACAGTAACCTGCTACTAGAGAGCAGTGGGCTCTGTAGTGAATATACCTGAACTCTGAGAGGAGGTACAGGGGGCTGGTGGGTCTGGCATAGACCAGATGGGTCTCTGGTGTCAAAGATGTGTAGCATTTGCTTAGGTAGCCACACCAGGGTGAGAGTGGTGGGACATAAACAAAATGGTGTGCCAGGAAAATGGCAGCCCATGGTAAAATCTGATAAGGGAGAAGGAAGAAAGGAATGCAAGGGCTGTGCCTCTAAAGCAGAAGGGTAGAGCAGCTGGTGACAGTTTGGGAGGGAGAAGCAACACAGGATAAACAACCTCTTTCCTCCCCAGCCCTTGCGATGTACAGGGATGATTAAGATCTGAACAGATTTATATTGACTGCAGCTATTGGTGTCTCACTTAAACCAGTTCTTTGCAATGAAATCCCCTTCTCACACCCAAGTCATCACTCTGCTCTTATTGATATGATTTTGCATAAGTAACAGGCTGACTTTTCTTCCCACCCACATGCACTTGTCAGGCTTTTTGTGTACAATAGTGATTCTTAAACTCCTTGGGCATTACATTTCTTGCTCTGAAATCCTCCAAACTGCTCTTGACAATATTATTCTATCTTTCTAGCCTGCAAAGCACTCAGGAAAGTCATATGTAAAGCAAGTTTTATTGTAGCTACTGCAGAAATTTGAGCTTTGCTTGTGCTATGAATCTTATGTCTCAGCAAAGTTTTTACTTCCTCATTCACAAACCTTGGCTTTGCACATCAGATGTTGTACATGTGTCAGGCACATGGAAAACTGAAATTCTGTTTGAGAAGCAGGATCCAAGCAAACACTGTTAGTGGTGATCCCCTGCACTGCTGCTGTTCTTGCGTATCCTTGACTGCTTGAGTCCCTAGGAATGGTACTGCTTCTAATGCTGTATGTCTTTTATAAAAAAAGAAAAACAAACCTTCCTTTTCTTTTTCTGAGACCAAGACTTGGGCTACACAGCCTTCAATCCAGGAAACCCAAGAAAGATGTGATTTTTTTTAAAGCAGTATTAACAGGTTGTGTGCAGGCAATTAAATCTTTATCACAGCGTTTAAGCCAGATTAGTGAGTTGCATAAAAGGAGTAGGCAAGAAAGAGGTAAAAGAGATACTGTTCCTTTTGGGGTTTGAACAAGCCCAGAAATGTATTCCAAGATTTTTAAGCAAACTAAATAGTTACTGATTTTATGAGGCCACCCAAAACTAAATAACACAAATTCTGAGAATAGTGATCTCCCTGTATCCTCTGGGTGCCTTGCTTCCTAACGGAACAAAACAAGTAAAATATTCACCATACCAAAGGAAGGGGTTAGCTTAGCACCCTGCAGTCATAGTGCTGGCACAGGGGAGGGAAGAAAAGGAGGAAGAGTGAATCCACTTTCCAGCACTGGCTGGCTGTAACATGGATTTGTACCCTGCAGTCTTGCCTACGCCTGCCTCTTTGTTTCCTTCAGATTGTACAATCCATTTAAACCGATTAACTAATGGGATACAAATTCACAATGTACCCATGTAACAGTCAAGCCTGTATTAAAGAAAAGAATTTTAAACTCTTTCTATCACCAGTGTTGGCAAAGTGAGCTTGACTCCAGCTCAGACTGGTGCCCTGGCCCCCAGTGCCATGCAACCCTGCTGCTGACAGGAGCTCTCTGCACTCCCACCAAACTCCACCAGCTTCCCCCTCCACTGGGAACAGTCTCCATGTGGGTGCTTTTGTAGTGGGGGACTGATGCAGCTTTTGTGACCCCAACCTCAGCTTGCCATGCCAACACTCAGGGAAGGTGCTAAACAAAGCCTTTTAGTCATGTTCTCTACCTCTTCATCCTATGTCTGCCAAAGAGGAAAGAGGTCTCAAAGAGAGGAGGAGAAAGAATGGAAACAAAGGTGAGATGGATTTTCCCTGATCCATCTCAAATTTATTCTATGCTACTCACTTCAAGAAGAAATGGTCTATCTTACATTCCCTCAGCACTCTGACTGGCCTTCTGGTTTTGATTAAAAAGAAACACAACCTAAAATCAAGAAAGTTACTAGTTGTTTTTTTTATTTTCCCCTTTAAGAAGTCAAAATAGGTTAAAGGAAGAGTTAATGTCAGGAATTTTCCCAGATGAGCTTTCTTTTGATGTCCTAGTGCAGTCCATATTTATTAATGTCTGTTCTCAGTTTAGTGATTTTTTTTTAAAATTTATGCAAGTGTGATGAATGGATGCAGGTCAGTCACCTTGGTTATCCTGAAAAGGTTGCCAGTAGACTAGATAGGAAGGAAATAGAAGGTTAATGACATCAAGGCATGGGTTGCTGATATCAACACATGACTTCTCAATTTACAGCAACAGGTGAAATACGCACTTCTGCTTTAGAAGGAGAAACATTTCTTGGTTTGAATGGTGAGAGAGAACACAAGTGCATGTTGTTTCTTTCAGAAAAGCTCTTATTCTCACATTATCAAGATGAGAGATGGAACCTCAGCAGACTCACTTTTAAACACTGAGGAAATAGCCAAGTTTCAGAGTATTGGCATCTTTTTTGGAACTAAAAACTCCTTGATATTTTTAGCCCTCCAAACATTTTTTAGTATCCAAATTTGTTTTATGTGGTTTCCCCAGGCAATTATGTAAAGAAAGCAAACCAGTACTATTCATTTGTCTTTATCTTGCTTCATGCTGTGCCTGGTGGCAGAGTGTTGTTCTTCAGTTTCCTATATGCTTTTTCATGAAAAATGAGAACACTGAATTACTTGCTGGACTGTTCTGCAGTTGTGTTTGTTTTTGCAGATTAAAATCCTGGTTTAGCATAATGTTAGCTTTGGACCTGGCAGATAGTATTAGCATGGTGTATATTTGGCTGCTATTTTTCTCCAGGTAAAGCATAGCGGCCAATCCTTAGATCTTCATGCCCAAACCAGCCTTTTCTATAGCACGGCAACCAGAAAAAAAATTCAGAGATTTAGTTCATTCACCAGGTTTGTTGCAGTGGTTGAGCTCATAACATTGCTCAGTGTTCAAGAAGAGTGAAGGTCCCTGAGTGCTGGTAGTGGAGGGTAGTAGCAGCAATTTTTGAAGAAGAACAGAGGGGAAGCACACACAGACTGAGAAGAAGAAGAGAAAACAAATGGAGGAAAGAGATGAGGACAAGGAAAGAAAAGGAGAAGCAGACAGAGCAAGACAGAGGAATAAGTTAAACACAGTGGTGCATTGGAACCATGAAAGCAGAAATGGAAGTGAAAGAGGGGGTGTTTTGGCAGGTCAGCACTGCTCGGCTGTACCGCACTCAGGCCCTGTGTGATTCCCCGTCACAAGCCCAGAGGAGCAGCCTTGCTTCCGGCTGGTGCTTAGGGACATCGTTGCACCAACCGGCCACCAAAACAGTCCTGGCCTGCTCAGGGATCAGGCAGACCCTTGGTCAGGCAGAGCAGCACTAAATAAGGCCCTCTGGAAAGGGAGAATACCACAAAATAAGGTGGTAAATCCCTCCTGGCTAAGAGAAATAGCTCTGAGTGAAAACACTCAGAATCTCAAAGCTTCCCATCACTGCTGTTATTCCTGTCACTCCTGATCCATCTTTATGCTGAAGTAACTTCATGTATGGCCTCCCTAGTTGGCTGAAGCTAAGAAGAAAAAAAAAAGAAACAAAAACTAGCATTTCCCCAAGGTCAGTATCCTCCCAGTAAGTAGACAGCTTACTGGGAAAGAGGATCCTTGTGAAGTCATGATCATTCATTACTTTCATTCTGCAGTGTCAGCCTTTCTGGTACCTGTGTCAAAGAAAAAAGTCAATTGCCTGAAACAAGCTCCACTCAATCTGAAGTCTGAAGTAGCCCTAACAAAACCCTAATGACTCATTCCCATATCTTCCCTATTTGTTTACTAGTCAAGAAAAGTTCCCCCTGGTTTGCCAAATTTTCAGAATTTTTAGTCCTTTTCCTGTAAGTTTGGAGAGATTTTTTTGTGGATGGTTTGACTTGCTCTTTATTGTGTGTTTCACTTTTGTTCTACAGGGTTATGTAGCATGATAAGGCAGAGAGAACAGGAATGCACTCCCCTGGCCCATGCACATTTTCATATTAGGCAGAAGTAACTTTGAAGGGTGAACTCGTTTCTGGAGCCCAAGCAACATGTCCTAATAGTCCGTTAATCTCATAGATGTGGAAGTTGTGAGTGAGGCCAGTGCTGCTTATTCGGAAGTATTTATCAAAGTGTGCTATGTGAATCCAAAGGATCAGCTGGTCTGAATTTCTCTAGAAATGGTTATCTCTGAGAAGATTCAGTTCATTTCTTTAATTTCTGCATTGGTTTTGGTCTGTCTGGTCTCCATGCTACCACACTACTGAGACGGCTGCACCACAAGCAGAGCCTCCTTTTTCAAATATGTTGGTGATTCATACGCTCCTACCATGACTCTCTGCAGCCCTCCAAACACTTGAAGAATAAAACCCAAACCAGAAATAGAAAGTTCATACCCAGGTTGCTGGTGTTGTAGAACTGAAGTAATACATTAATAAATTAATCGTACACTCGGTTTACACACTCTCATTTTGTCCTCACAGCAGGTTTGTGATGGCGCTTTTGTTAGGCTATTCGAAATTAGACTTTGTCACAGGTTGTTGGTAGCTTCATCTGTCAGTGAAGGTATAGAGCAGGATGAAGCATCAATGGCAAACAATAAACTTTTAATTCAATAACTCATTTAATGGCAAGAGTTTGCCATATTTTGGGAAAAAACCCCCAACACTTTATGACTAATCACAGTCTTGATTCTTACAAGCTCAGATTTTAACCAGGCTGCTGCTTTCTTCACTATGTATTCATTTGCTTTCATTGTAGCCTATATTTTTATAACTTATTAGACTAGTGTCTAAGCCCACCACAAAAATGCATTCCAACCCTTCTTTTTGCAGTGATCTTTCCATGCAGATGCCCCGCAGTGAAGCTGGTCCCTGGCAAACTCAGCAAACAAGGACGAGCCAGGAAATGAAATGCTGAGAATCTCAGGCTTGAGCTGGAAGGCAGCCAGAGTGCACTCCGAAAGCAGGCAGTGAGGCTTCTGCCTTGAATGTAGGTCACCACTCACTTACGGAAATTCACTGCTCATGTGAAGAGTGCCATGAAATAGTGCTTTAGGGAGAGGAGGCAAATATGTAACCCTTTTTGTGAGGTAATTACGGCAGCGTGAGGGGGAAGGCTCCTGATTGCTTTGGCTTTCTCTACTCCATTTTCACTACCTCTGTAGAAGCGAAGCATATGAGTGTCTGACACCACAAGAGAGATTCCTCGTGGGCATATATCACTTGGAAGCATAGTTTAAATACAAAATTTCTCAACATAAATGAGGCATCCGTCTTTTGTCTTTTTAAACAGATTATGCTTAAGAAGTTGTTCCAGGCTGAACTCTATTGTGAAAGTGAGGAGCTGCCTGTGAGCTAATCTTCCCATTGCCTGCAGATCCTTGCCCACAGCAATTAATGGGGATCTTTCCTTACCTGTGGAATGCAAACAAACACACACACACACACACAGATACACATTGTGGAGATGTGACTTCTGATGGGCTTTACTGAAGCCAACTACAGAGTGAGCCTACTGTTTGCATGTAACCACACAATTAAGTATGCTGGATATTGTGCTCTGAAAGCAAGCAAGCAAGAAACACTCTAGTTAAAATTAGAGCTGACAAACCTTTCTTTGGATTTCTTTTCACTACATCATCATACTGATCAGAAGAACATCCTGTCACCTGTATCTCATTTAATCACAGGACAGTTCTCTGGCCAGTTCTCTGCCACTTCTCCATCCCTTGTTTTGGAGCTCCATCACCAGTCCCTTAACACCCTGCTCTGTTAGCCACTGTTATCACACTGCGCTGTCATCCTGCACCTTCCATATACTTTAATGCATCTCTGGCATGATATTGCAACAAAAATGTAACTGTTCAAACAGAGGTCTCAGGAGAACTCACATTAAAAAGCTTGTACTGATGCTTCAGCCTGACAGATGAAGCAACCTAGGTCTTTCTTATTGGCAATCTATTCTGAAAAGACAGCATCTCCTGTTATTAATAATTTTGTTCCTGCCTTTCCATTCTCCACACGGTATATACTGCCCTGTGTATTTACAGGGCATGTTTTAATTAGTCCTTGCATGCATTCCACTCTGTTACACTAAACCTTATGATGAAAATGACTTTTCTGCCCATCATACTATTAACAGTTGCACTTTCCTGAAACACACTCCTGACAAATACTGTAATTTGGCTGTATGATGCACACCAGCACTAAGATTAGCTCTTCACCATAGCTTCGGACCTGAATCAGAAGTTGCCCCATGCCTGCAACAACAGACATTATGAAAAAAGTGCCTCCTATCCATCAGAAGACAGGCTGTAAAATGAAAGGATGCTGCTTGGCAGACAAAAGTAGGACATAAGGTCCCAATCTCATACTGTCTCATTTCTGGCTTGATGTCATGATTATTTCATCTTGATGGGAAATACTGTGGTTAGGGAGATGATGCATCTCAGTTCAGTCACTCTGAGCTAAGAGGAAAAAAATCATGCAAGTGAGTCAGATACATATTTAATACAATTTTTAACTCAACTGCCAGGACAAAAGTACTTCATTGGCCTATGACCAGTTCTGAAGAAACACATCTGGGATTTAGGGAGGATGTAGGTACCTACACGTAATTTTACACTGAAAAAAAATCCTCACTGGCTCTGACTCTTACAGATTTTTTTTCCTAATACAGTTTTAAATTCCTCCACTCCTAGGAATGAGTCTCTGGGCAAGCCTAGTAGTGCCTTGCTGCTAACCTGGTCAAACAGGTTGCCATCTGAGCCTGATGAAGATTCACAGATTGGAATACAGATTCTCCCTTCTACCTGTTAGTCGCCAGACAAAAATTTCCCAGTTCCTCCTCAGATTAATACTGCTAGTTGCAGTGTTTCTGAAAATGGCCAACTTGTCATTGCAGGAGCCAGATGCAGACATGGTCCTTTCTGTAAGATAATAAATACTGAATTGCAATTCTGCTTCTGGAGGGCAGTATCATTTGTGTCCTCCCCCCCCAGAAAAATTCAATCCATTGTCTGGGCTCCAGTACTCTGCTCTGCAGTGACTTGGTAACTCACTTTTAACCACCCCATGCTCTGGGTTCCTGAGCTGTAGGAGAAGTATGCTATGTACTCTTTGGATGCTGACAAAGTTCATTCAGGGTTTGTGCAATGATGCACATAACGAACTGTCAGTGGAACTTTTCTACAAAGCCTCTAGCTCCAAAATACAAGCCTCCACCTACTTAACACAGAAATAGCTCCATTAGATGATAGGGAAGTGACTGTACTTCATTCAGACACCTATAGGAGAAGGGTATGATAATATGTGGTTATTGTGCAAAATTAATAAAATGCCCCAAGACCCCCAGTGGAAAGAGGTGATAGAACTTGAGTTCTCAGAGAGTAATTTTTTTATGATCCACCCATCTGAATTATTTATCCTCCATTAATTTCTATGCCCTAGAGAGATTTCTATTATGCAGCTCTAGTCACCCTAAGTTGGATATCTAGTCAAAGTTGATTGTCTAGCGTCACTAGATAGTGGAAATATGGGCAACTCCAGAGGAAGAGTCACTTCTCCTACCTTAGACACCCCCATTAGACTCTCCACTTTGACCAGAGAAGAAGTTGAGATGCCTATCTCACACTTGGCACTCCATGAAGGAAGATGGATGGGTGCATGATCAGGCAGAGACACCCACCAGAGCTGGGCAGGTCCTCTCTCTCCTCTCTCCTCTCTCCTCTCTCCTCTCTCCTCCCCCCCCTCTCCCCCCTTCCTCTTCCCCCCCCCCCTCCACGCCACTCACTCCCCTCCCGCCACC
>WUAM01000431.1:57504710-57522270 GCA_024336885.1 Actenoides hombroni | reverse complement strand
CTAGCTATTCAGCTAGACATGTGAGATAGGACACACCTTACCAAGAAATGAACTATGTTTTAAGGTATTTTTTTTCTTCTGTATGAAATCCCCTGTCTAGAGACACACTGAACTGATTTTGAACTCCTGAAAGAAGAGGGGGATAAAGAAAGCACCAACAACATAGTGAATGAGCTGGTTAGCAGGGCAAGCCAGAGAAACAGTTCAGGTCGCACCTCCTAAGGTACACTGGTTTGCAGTTCACTTCTGTAATCACTAGCTCTTCAAGTTGGCAATGACTCTCACCATTCCTTTGTGTTTACAGAAAAAAGAAGAAGTAGTTTTTTGCCAGTTTGTTAATACAGATTATCAAACCTCTCTCTCTAGTCTGTGTCTGAAGTGTAGGTGCCCTGAAAAGGGCTCAGGGATCAAGTGCTTCTCCTTCTAGTGTGCTTAATTGCACATAAGCAATTTCCATGTGTGAGCTCATATCATCCCATAAGCTATGCAGGACTGAGCCAGTTCAGTTCTTGTGCCATATATATGAGAAAACCCCAAGAGCACTAGAAAGCATAAGTCATTGTTATGGGACTGCCCTCTATTTGAATGATTCAATTACTTACATACAAGCAGGCAGGCTGGATCACTGAGGCTGCACCTAGCATCACTGCACCCTCACCCAGCTCACCCTGGGGCAACACGCAGAGGCACTCCAGCTGCTGCTTCCACAAAACTCAAGCACAAGGTGTTCCAACAACAGTAACTCTTCCTGATGACCAGGCAGCCGGCACACAGTGTTGTCTGAGGCTGAGTCCAACACCAGCTGGTAGTCACAGGTAACAGGCAGCCCGATCCACAGTTGATTGCCTTCCTCACAAGTCACAAAGCCTTTTCAGAATCCAAATTCAAACACAAACACCAGTCCTACACATTTACAGAAAAAAATGAGAAATTGAGTGTAAGCATTATTGTTCTGGGTGCTTGAGTTAGCAGCGAGTCTATAAAGTGCCAATAGAGATTTCTCCCCTCTATTTGTGCAAATTTTTTATTTTCCCTCTCTCAGTAGTCCCTCCTAATCTGACGGGGAAAATCAGTTTATGGTCCTAATTCAGGTCATTAGTTTAACCTTGAGTAAATCAGCCAGGCATGTCAAAGTATCTGTCAGCAGTGCCCACCCAGCTTCTCATCTCTGACTCTTGCTAGCTTCTCAGAGTAAAGGCGAAGATAGAAATACCCTCACACATCTTCTCAAAACTGGTTACTCATTAAGGAGGAAGCTGGCAGGTGATGTTTCACAAGTTTAGTTTCTAAATTCAAGACTGCCTGTACCACAGTCCTTATCCTCTAATTTCAATCATGCTTATTCCTCTTTAGTATGCACTCACCAAGTAACGTATTTAGAATTAATCTTATTCTTTCCTAACTTTCTTTTTGCTAAGATAAATAATGCAGTAATTTCATTTCATTGGTTACTCTCAGTTTCTGTATCACCTTGGCAGCTGTTCTCTGCTCCTGTTTCAGTTTAAATTCTTGTTTGGGGGTGTTTTTTTAGTATAAAGCGATTCTAATATTCTCCAAGTATTCATACATATGCCTTGTACAATTGTACTAAAGTTTTTTTTGGGGTTTTTTTTCTGTTGAACATGCTTGAATTGATGAATCATAGAAATACAGCAATATAGGATTGGAAAAGGACTTCCTGGGACTATGCAAACTGTTCAGTCCTGCTCCTCACAGTCCCTAGAGATTGAATCCCAGCAGTATCACACTGGTGGTTCACAGATCTTCAGCCACCGATCCACATTCCACTGTCTTCCCTGCTACCTCTGACACAGGAACCCTGCTTCATGTGAGTCCATGCCCATGGCTTTGCACTTTGTGCTTCTATAATGCATCCTGTTCCTGTTGCTCTAATTTGCAGGGTCCCCCACTCCTGCCTGAATGATGCTTCTGTGCTCTTCAGCACTAGCAACCCTGTGCCACTTCATATTGCTGACAAGTTTAGAACAAGGTCTTCTACCAAGTTTGATAATACAACTATTGGATCACATTTCCAAACACGTCTGTGAAGAACACCATTGATAACATCTCTCATCCCGGCTCCCCTTGACACTCTCACCTGCTTCCCACTCTAATTCCTGTACAAAACCCAGTCATTTCATTACATAAATGCCTACAATTACAATTTCAGCAATGCTCAAGGACCATGAACTTATTTAGAGAAAGCATAGACAAGAAGTGTTCGGTAAAATATTCTGTATGGTTTAAACCCACAATTTTTTGCTTTTGATTGAAATACTAATGAAGGCAAGACCTTCTCTTGTAACCTAGGGCAAGGCTGATGTAGGAAGTATTATTGTTTTTATTCTTTTAAATTAGAAGTCAAAAGACAGAAATGAGAAGTTATGAGGTATAAATATAATTTTTGCTTCTTTTCTGACAAACTCCAAAATGACTGAAGCTGAGCTATCTCTTATTACAAATAACATTAAGAATAATAAGAATAATGCATTCTCAAGTGCATTAATGACAGTAGTTTATGTGCAAATAATGAGAATTAAAAACTAGAGAAAAAGTATTGAATGGAGTAAATAACTTTAAAGAGTTTAACTTCGGTAAAACAATTGTTCTGCAATTGTGCAGCTACTGAGTATGACAAAAGGGAAGTCATGTACTTTAATAACACCTTGAAAATTGTTGTATAGCAAATGTTTATTGAAATGTCTTCCATTCTGCTCTATTTCTCGCTCTCTTTGTAAGACTTGGAAATAAATTGGCTTTGAAAACTGTAAGTGTGAGAATTTTGAAACAGCTAGTCTTCATAGGATATTACAGTCATAAATTACCTTTAAAAAACTTGGGGCAGGAATCGGGTACAGGACTGAATACATTATTCAGTTATGAGGAACTATCTCCAAAAGCTGTTATTAATGGGAGCAAAGAGCATTAGTCAATGAATTCTTCTGACATTGTGTTATTAATACCCAAAATGCAAGTTTTCTGAGATGAATTTGCAGGGGAAAAAAAGACAGTAGGATATCTGATTTGTGCCAGCCATGGTATGAAAAGAAATATATTTTGCATGCAGCATTATTGTATCTGTGAAAATTGTCATCAAATTGCTACTGAAAACATCAAGTCTTCCTTTTGTTCAATTTTCTGTTTATTTACTAAACCACTTATGAAGGTCTGCAATCAACAGCCTTTTCTTAAATTATCTGAAAATATCATTCAGTGAAATTCTCAGATCATTTCCTATTAAAACACAAAAAGGCAGTTCCATGGTGAGAAAGCAATAGATTTATAGATTCATATGAAGTTTGGCAGCTCTGGACATGGGATAGAAATAGGGAGCTGACTTCTGTGGGTATTCCTTCCGTCGTCCCTAAAGCTATCTCTCCCTATCTTTCAGAAACATTGCTCAGTGCTCTTTCCCTGACAGGCAGGGAGGCTCTGAAGAGAGCCAGCTGAAATACAGGGTCTGAATCAGCAGACTTCAGCCTTCCCTCCTGTCAAGTGGTCACAGGTTTCCCCCGCCAGCCTTTTTGTCTCAAAGGTCTTTATTTTTGCACATTGTGTTGCTTCAGACAATGCTTTGTTGAGCAACAAGTAGTCTACTGCTCCTAGTATTTCCTATCCTTCCCTGCCTTTACAGACCTCTCCTGTTACTGGTAAAAGACCATACCTTTGGTGACTTGATGCAGAGACAACTTTAACTTAATATGCATAAGGCAAGGAAACATTCTGACCCAGAATGGTAACTTTGTCTCCCCCCCCCATTCAGAGGGAGCTGGCATGTATCTGAGTCCAGATTTTGATGTAGGTCACTACTAGGAGTAGGATTCCCTGGTTGCCTTTGCCAGCTCAGCATCACCTTGCTGGGTCCCTGTGTGCATTTGCAGCCCTGTCAAGATACAGACCAGTCCTGTCCACTGTGGTTGTGAACTGCTGTGGCTCCAAAGCCCTGGCTCTACTCAGCTTCACCAGAAATCAAGTGAGTGTGGTGAAAATGAGTGCAATAAAAATATATACTATCCATTTATTTCACAAAAGCCGGAGGACCCATTTCACAGGTTAACATCATCAAAGTTAACAATTCAGGTGGCCAGGTTCAAAAGCATGGGGCTGAACATAGGCAAGGTGGCCATGGGCAGCACCCCACTGCTTGCACTGCTGGGGAAATGGCAGGGCAGCAGGAGTCACAGACAGGAGAAGGGGAAAAGCCACAGCAAAGAGCCACCGTCCTCCTCCTCACACCACTCTCAGATCTCTGCAAAACACCCCAATGCACCTAGGAGAAACAGGGTGCTCCAATTCCATTCCCTTGGGTGAAATGCTAGTTTTGGGTAGACAGTGCAGCCTTATTGTAAAGGGTCCAAGCAGCTGCTTGAGTCCCAAGTGAGAAACTGGGACAGATGTGGCTCTGTGCAAATTTTAGGTGCTGCGTTCCTGTGATCAGGAGTGGAGGGAAAGCCTAGAGGACAGCAAGGGGCTGCCACCAGACCCGGGCATTCAGATCTCTGCTCCAGGCTAAGGAGGGCTGGCACAACCCCTTTTCTTTGCACTGAGTTCCTTGTATGGAAATCCTAAACTTTGACTGCATTTTGATTTTTATATTCGGGGTAAATTAACAACAATTCAGTGATCTGGACATCTCTTTGGAACAGGTCATTTTTAATCACTTCCTCCTTCACTTGATACAAATACAGCATCTCCGAGGGTTGCTGGCTTTCTTTCTCTGAACTCAAGCTAGCAGCAGTAAAGAAAAGCAGCCGTCTCTCGCTTCCTCCAGCTGCTGAAAGGAGCTATTTGCAAGTGTGTGCTGTGGGGAACGGAGTCACTTCCTTACCATGTTTGGCCAGAGAAAGAGATTGCACTAAACCCGGAAGCGCTCAGCATTGTGCAGCTCAAGAAAATATTTTAAACATCTCTTTTGCCTTCCTGCTATTTTTTTTTTTTTTTTTAAACTTCTTGGTAAGGGAAGATACATATACTTCCACGTTATGTTGTTTGAAAACAAAAGGCTGAGCCGTCTCTGACTTGTCTCAACAGTTTTACTTGACAAAGCAGGATTCTGCAGTTGAACTGAAACTGGCTAAAACACAGTGCAAGCTTCAGCAGACGCTCTCAGGGCACTTACTGAGCACAGTGGTGGTAGGACCGAAGCACCTCATGCTTCCCTGCCTAACTGTGAGGTTATACTACAATTTGTACAAAAAAAATCCTGAAGTAGAATATGAAAGAAATTAAGCATTGAGAATGAAGAGTAGACATGGAGTGAAGGACTGCTTTAAAAACCTGTTTAGCACTCTTTACATGAAACTGAAATTAAAATGCAGTCATTTTCTGTTTTCAAGTACATCTCTGCTAGGATGAGTACTGCTAGCTGGATATCAGCCTTAAATGTTATCAAAGCTGTTAGTTAAGACTTTTCTTTTTCTGTATCATAAAAGGTCAAGGTATCGAGGAATTCAAATTAATCTTGCACCTTGGTAGCAGAGTGCCTTTCTTGGTGTAAGCAGTGCCCATGGAGGCATACAAATACCCTGGGGTACTAGTCCCATCACTCCCTGCTGAGTGCCTGCGTGGCACAGGAAGTGGGAGCAAGCCCCTCCACCATGTCTGTCTTCGGGCTTCCTAGTGTCAAAGGGCTCAGGAAGGGCTCAGTGAGTGCTATCAGAGCTGAAACTCTGGTTTGCCGGGTTTTGCTGACATCATGAACAAGTGGTATAAGCCAGAGTAGGCCTCAGACTGAACTGTAGGGATCTAAGTAAGGCTGTAGGGTGCCAAGTGGGGCTGCCAGGGCATGTACCCACAGTCTGCTCAGGAGAAGATGTCCCTCTTGTCCCATGTGGGTGCACACATGCATCTTGTGTCCCCCCCACACCTCCTGCTCCACAAGCAATGCCTCTGGCAAAGCACAATGCCAACATGACTGAGTTTGCAGAAAATCAGTGGTTTTGCTTTCAACACACCTCCCAGCAGAAAGACGAGTGGGTAGCAAAAGCAACCAGACAACAATGTGCGGCTACGGGTACCCGAGATGCCTGGCCTGAGACGTGCCTTGCGGTCCTTCCCTTTGCACAATCCTATAACTGCAGCAGGAAGTCTGCAGCAAGAGGAAATCCATTCCTTTCCCAAGGACAGCCCCACATGTGTTGGGGCACTTTGTTTTTTTGTCTTCCTGCAGGACTGAGGCCTGAGAGGGTGTGCCTGCTGTGTTACTCATTTCAGAACCCTTGACTAAATAAATCCTCGTCTATAGGACTGGTTACGTTCTTGTGCCTCTGCTTCAGGCTGGCTGGTGCTCCCTCTTCCACAGAGGAGCAGCACTGGGGAGAGTAGCCCCAGGGAGCAGGATGCCTGGAGAGCAGTTGTCCCTTGGTTCCCTGCCTTACACTGCCTTGACACGACACAGCGCAGGGGGTCAGAAGAATCCCTGTCTCTTAGGGGATTCAAAGCAGTTGATCTGGCTTCTACCAGGGGAACATTTCAAAGGCAATTACCAGGAAGAAAGAGCAATTCTTTATTAATAGAAATAATAGTAACGGCAGCAGCAGCAACAACAGGCTGCATTCATCATTCTCTGCACTGTAAAGCTTTTAGCGTCATCTGCCTTAGTTTTTACATGAACAGCTTCTGGGAAATTAGAGCTTATTGATTTCCCTGGGATTCATCCCATTCTCTGGGATTCAGCCTGGGTTTAGGAGGATTATTGCTCTGTGACCACAGCTGCTTCATGGGGAAAGGTTGGTGGCTCCCCACGTCTGCAGATTCTCATGGCCTTACTCAGAAGCCATGTGTAGATGTGCAGAGTCCCAGAGTCCTGCCCAAGATGTAGCTAGAGAGCAAACATACCTCTGGGATGAAGGTAGGAGTGTAAGGATTGTCCTCTGCAAGTCTCAACAATGAGAAGGAGCAGAGGAAAGGCCGTTTGCTGACTACCACTGAGCCTAGGCAAGGACAATATTTTCCAACAAACTCTTTTGTCTGAGAAGATGTTGAATTCTGAATTTTCCCAAGTACCGCTCTACAGAGTAGGGTTACTCCAAACTAGGAGCTTCCAGTCACTTTGGAGCTGGCTCTTTCCTCCATCTTCCAGCTCATTGCTTTCCTGCTCTGAAACCTCAAATGTTTTTCACAGGATGAAAATAAAATGTTCCCAACTTCATCTCCTCACAAACCTGTGTGGCTATCTTATTTCAGGAAGAAGTGCGTTGCAGATGGAAGGGACAGAACAGCCTAACTGTTGCCTGTATTTACCCTCTCCATCTCTTCTGAAATCACACACCACCTCACCTTTTCCTCCCTGAGATTCAATCTGGCCTTCAGCCTCATCCAGTGCAGCCCCTGTCTCTTAAATTCACGCTCATTTTCCTCTCCTTTTCCTGTTTTTGTGCACATTTTCTCCTCACTTCCTGTCACACTTCGATGCTTCTTGTGCTTGAGAGCAAAACCCTTCATAAACGTCACTGGTGGTTACTAGCATGAGCACAAGACAGCTGAGGTTAACCATCAACCTTTGTTTGCGTCCCATAAACACCTAAAAGACAAGCAGCAGCATTCTGGTGGACAAAAGGTTAAAAGCAAAGACGTTGTAGTGCTGGTGGTGGCACCACACAGTCCTACCATCATTTAAGGGGTTACTGAAAGCCTGGTCCTGACCACCACATTTGTGGAGTTTTTCTGGTAGATTTAAAGGGTAAGGAGATCCGGGAGTATCAGTTATAGTCATGTGTTAGTTGTGTTGGCTTTTGCCTTCATATCAAATATTACTCAGTTTATTACCTGGTGGATTGATGATCACTCTGCGTGGTGGGTGGTGACTCAGTGGCAGTGCCCTGCCCAGGGACAGCGCCTTGGCAGCTACCACATCTCTACAGCCCAAGCCTATGCCCACATGCTTGGGTACCTAGACAACATGGGGGGGACTATGGGAGGGAAAGCCCTGCTGAGTGAAAGCTGTGACATCCACTGTGTACCTACCCTGTAGTAGCTTCTGAGTCATCTTGAAAGCAGTGCCAGTGGACACTACCATGCTCACACAGCTGTTTGCCCAGCTAAATGTCACCACCCTCATGGCATGGCCACAGGTCAAAGCCTTCTTACCCTCCCGCAACAAGCAAGGTGAGACAGAAATGCTTCCAGACAAGCACAGCCTGACTCACGTCGCTAAATACACTCAATAGGGCAGGTTTCTTCCCTGTCTGCTTGTCTCCTTTCCAGCAGAAGAGCCCTTGAAACAGTTGGTAGAGGTGTCAGGATTTAAGGTATTGCATATGGAGATGCCTGACTGAACTGGCAGAAATCACTCTGGAGTCCCTTAAGTTACCCATGACTCATCCCTCTATGAAGTCATGACCATGTTGTGTTTATCTTTATTATCTTTTTTTTTTTTAATCTGTCTGATATTGTATCCGTGCTTGTGTTTCATCAGACTTCTAGGTCAAGGGTTTTGAACTTGTTTGTCTTTGTCATGAAGTGCAATAAAATTACATATGCCAGTTTGACAGCACAAAATGTTGGTTTCCAGTGCAGATTTCTTCACATATAGTTATCTCCAGGTCTGAATGCTTATTGAGTCAGTAAAGACTTCCTATGTTCACAATTAACATCACATCCAAAGTTCCCTCTTCATGACCTCTGTCTGACTCTATCATTTCATGGCCTTCCCTTATGTGAACCCCTAAATATCAGCCTGGCTGAGCTAGTAATTTTGGTTTATGTTTTATACTGCACAACTGTGGAAAATAATGCTGGAAGAAGCTTTGAGAGGTTGTGAGGTAGACAATCTCAACTCCAGCCAAATACCTCTTCAATTAAGAACCAATGATAACTGACTCCACAAGCTCACAGCATCTCAGGGCAAGGATCTCTGCAGAAAGAATATAGGTCAAGGATTCTGGATGATATAGGTATAGGCTTAGGTTTGCAGCCTTAGGCAGAAGAAGGTACCATTAGCTCCTCAAGTGTATGAGGTCTTTGGTGGATCTTCTCTGTTCCAAACATCAGAGTCAGAAATATGCCCCTGCCACTGGCAGTGACTTGATATTTTTTTGGGAGTGCACAAATGAAAAATTATACTAATGCACTGAGTAAGAATGTTGGAATGCAAGTAATGCATTTGTTTGCCATAATACTTTCACAGGCTTTTAAATACTGAAAGTCAAAGAACTGCGCAATTGTCTTGGAGACTGGTATACCTGTAGTTACTGCAAGAGGATACAGTCACAAATAACAACATCTGAACACAACTGGTGTCATTATGTGATTGGGTATTGCTTACCTGGTGTAAATAATGCCAAGAAGCTTCACCACATTGACAATATTCATCTTACTCCTTTGAGAAACGGAATGACTGCAAGCCATAGCCAAGCAATAAGGAGCTCTGCAGCACTGACCTCATCTGATAGTTCTAGTCTAGTAACACACCTGATGAAAGAGCAGGGAAATAGTTCATGCTGTGATGGTCATATGACATAAATTGTATATGGCTTCTGCTGCCCAGTGCTCATGCTATGCCCTAGCATGCAGCTGCTAGTTTCCTGCCTTCATGCCGTGAGCTAAATTATCACAGAATCACAGAATAATTTAGTTTGCAAAAGAGCATTGCAGGTCATCTGCTCCAATAGCCCACACAAAAAGCAGGGCGAATCTTGCAGTTAGATGAGTATGCTCAGGGCCCTTGGAGCTTTGAAGATCTTCAGTGATGAAGGTTCTCCAACCTGTTTCCAGTGTTTGACTGTCTTGATTGTCATTAGCTTTTTTTTTCTATTATCTAATCAGTTGCAATTTGTAGATGAAAAGAGTGGCTTCAACTTTTCTGTAACATCCCATTAAGGCTGAGTTTGCTCCACACTGAGCAAACTCAGCTGCTCTCTCAGCCTCTCCTATCATGTGCTCCAGTCCTTAGTTGTTCTCCACTGGACTTGCTCCAACATGTCAATGACCTTATTGTACTTAGGATACCCATAAAACATTTTCCCAGATGCAATTTCCAACCTTCTATTGTTTTCAAGCTTCCAAGAAGATCAAGAATGGTTAATCTATTTATTTAAAGGAAATAAAAGAAAAAGTCATATAAGGGCACAATGTCTGAGCTGTCTCTGTGTTTAGCATTAGACAGATGGCTCAGATTCCACCTGTGCTTCTGGAGGCAGATGCAGCCCAGATCTAAATGGGGAGATGCTCAGCTGCAGCTATGTCAAATGCTGAGCATATGTCACAACTGCTTGTGTCAAGGGGCGGAAAGGAAAATAGAGCTTTATAAGTCTGCCCAAGTGGCCTGGAAATCAGCACCAGAGCCTCTTGTAGTGTTTCCTATTTGCTATACATCTTAAAAAGACAGGGAAATTTTACATGGTCATACATTTAAGTAAATTCCAGCAAAGGATAAAACAATATGCAGCATCTCCTAATGGCTTGTTCTAGAGTAAAACCACCTTTATGAGAGACTGCAGAAGCAGAGAAGTGTCACCAGCCACTTGTAAGACAGCAAAGTTCACAGGAAGGTGTGTAAGTGGTAGCCCACACAGGTGAGTCCAGGAGGATAGGAGGGATGGCAGCAGTTGTATACCTGCCTAGAATAATGGAAAACCTTAGAATGGTCCCTGTGTTTCAGAGGGAAATGTTTCTCTCTGCTGGCTGTATGGAGACCCTCGGCATTGTTCTTATACAGTGCTCTGCCTAAAGAACTAGACCCCTGACCTCAGCTAAATTAAGTGCTGGGATCTTACCCTTAGCCCTTCCAATAGCATCTCTCAAGATGCATCCCAGGATCCCATTACTAATAGTGCTACACAGCCAACACATATTAATTCAATCAATACATAACAATAATGCACAATCATCATCACACCAATACTGATAAGCTTCATACCAACTTAGTCCTTGAATAACAAACCAAGAAAAGCAAATGTTTGCCAAGTATACAACCGTGGGCAGCAATGTCTATGAAATACACCCAAGTGTCTGGATGAAAGTACCAAAAAAATGTGAACTTGGAGTGTCCTGCTGGCTTCTCATGTGGTTATCTTTGACAGAGAAGCTTTTTTGTGTTAACTGAAATTCAGAGTCCTACAGTGTGTCTCAGGTTGAGCACTCAAACACAACCAAATTTTCTGACAATCAGAAAATTTTAAGTTGAGCTGCAAAAACATCTAAAAATAAAAAGTAACGGGTCTAAACACACTGTTACATACTGCTGCCACAAGTAATTGCCAGCAGTTGTACCACAGACACAATCATTCTATCAGTGATGTCCTGGTGGTGGTCCAAAAATAATTGTACCATTGCTAGGTATGACTGAAGAAAAAAGAATTACTTATGTAGCTGGAGAGAAGCAAAGGGCACCACATCCATCTGCTTGCCTTATGGCGAGCTCAGCTTGCTATATATTGTGGCCAGCGTCGTTCTGAATTCTACCTTCTGTAACTCATACCTCTCGTTTTGCCCCGTGGCAGGGAGCTGGCAGCTCTGAGTCAGCCAAGTCCTGTGGTCCCCACTCGAGCAGCCATACATTATGTGTCAGCAGGTCTCACCGAATACACAAGAGTAGGAGTCGATGGGAGTCCACTTCTCAGGGGGTGAAAATTACATGCTTAGCAGGCCAGAGAAGATGCAAAGCACACCCAACTGTGCTGTTCTGGAGTCAGCTACACTACTTCCCAAAGGCTGACGCCTCTCCTTCCCTGTGGTGCGGGGGCCCACATCGTGGGAAGAGAGGGGAATGGCAAATCCAGGAAGGAACAGGCTAAAGGCAAGGGAACAAATTGCTGCTTAAACTGGAATTAGCGTCTTGGTGGGAGGTTCAGAATAAATCTGTCATACTTAGCCTTTCTTTCAGCTGTTTCAGAGAAGGATGTTAGATCTAACGATGAACACAGCAGGTAGCACACAGGAACGATGTGGGCCTCTGAAGTAACAACACCACTCTCTTCTCTGTCACTCACTCTAAGTATACTTACATAAGTATACTCATTATTTATCAAAGACTAGACTGCCCAGATTCTTCAGCATTACAATAGCCAAAATGACAGAGCATTTGCTGTGTTTAGCACCTTCAGAGAACAAAATAAGGAGGAAAGTGGAAACTCCCATTCAACTACATGGAAAGCTGCTTCAGGGCTTTCAGGCTCAGCTACTGCTGAGGTCCCCCAGTCCTTCTCCCCCAGCTTCCCTCCTACACCTCTCTGTTGAGATGGCACAAGCCTTCATTCTACTGTCTGGAAACCTGGATCAGGGAAATGCTTTTGCCAGAAAAGAAAATGGTTTTGACTGGTAGTTGTTCATCTCATTTGGAGTCACTATGTACCCATACCAACAACTCTGCCAGCTCAGGGGAGGAAATGGCCCTAGTGTGGATGCAATTCAGCAGGGTTTGGGAATGAGAGGAGGGAGAAGACAGGACTATGTAAACTTAGCTTGTTGCTACATATGTAAGTGTGGCCTCAACCAGGTGAAACCTGCTTGCCAGGCTGCTCCTTGGGACCAGAGATGTGACTGGTCTTCCTCTGGCATCACACCGGTGTCTGCCACCATGTGCTTTTCTGCATGCTCCAGTCCTGGTATTGGCATGCTCCTTACACACTGCTGCTCTGTTGGGGTTAGTTTTTGCTGGAGGAGACTTTTGAAAGAAGGCAGGAATTGTTTAACCCTTTTCATTTTGCACACCACTAAACCTATCTAGCAGAGCTACAGAACACCACATAGCAAATTTCAATGATTGGTGTTCTAAAGTACATTTTTAGCCAGGATTCCAGGTAGAAAATTGTGTGCCTGAGATGCCAAGCTCAAAAATAATTTCTTGTTCGGGAGAGCTCTGTCAGCTTGAAGGTCTTGGGCTGCATATCCTCTTCTGCTTCATTAAATTTGTACACAAATAGTTCCCAGTATGCTAACTCAAAGTATTATGAAAGCCTGATGGCTAATGATTCATAAAAATGTATGATAAAGCTGCCTGTGCCTTATCAAACAAAGGACAAAATATGAAACACAACTACCCAATGGAACAGAATCAATTTCTAACTACTTTGGAGATCAATTTTGAACTGATTTGGAACCTATCCATAGGTTTAGCTAATGAGAACAAAACTGACAGGGAAGTTTCAGGTAAAAAATCATCCAAAATGGGACTACAGGGGATATTTTTTGTCAGAAGTAGCACAATAATGTCATAGAGTAACTGGGAGTTCTGCTAACTGTGAACAAAAAGACAAGAAGAAATAGATCTGTAATATCGAAATGAGCTGTGACTTTGATATGAATAGTCAAAAATTGACCTAGGTATACACTGAATTAAGCCTATGTTGAATCACCTACAGGAAGAGGTGAGGTAATGCTTTTTCCCCAAGCCACCATAATACCTACAGACCCCACTGCACCTGAATTAGCATGTAGATTCCATAGGGTCAGCTTTTTGAAATTAGTCCTGAGCACAATTTTTAAATGCCTACTTCTATAAGGATGACTTTACAGGACAACTAGAACTGCTACTGAAAGCCAGGGTTTCAGTGCACACAGGATATACATACACACACCCAAAATAACTGGGCACTTTTGCAGTCCCTACCTGTGCAAGTTAACTGATTTCTGAGAGCCTGTGTAAACATATTGTAAAAGGTAATCCAGGCACTGAGAGCAGTTTACAGCCTAAACAAGAGAAGTTGCAGTATAGCTAAATTTGTTTGGTTTTTTTAAGAATTGAGAGTTATTGATGTTATTAACACTCTGGGTACACTTTTTAATTGCAATATGTACACTACAGTCCCCTCCCTGGGTCGGTTTGCATGGATGCTCTGAGATCCTTTGCTTTCTCAGGATTTGTCCTTATAGATGAACACAAAGGAGGAGAGTGTGAAATGCTGTGAGTCAGGAAACATATGGGAATAAACTCAAGAAGTGAAAGACAAAGAAGAAGGAAAATTATATTAATAAAGGCAGTAAGGCTAGGCAAATGCTAACCGGAGTATATAAGGGCATATATTGCTCTATAAACGCTTCACATAACTATGAAGATCTATACTTAGAGCTTTCAAATTTAAATACTCTGTGGGGTTTACATATATGTGCTCCTAAATGCAGCGTTCACCCAACATATGCACCTATACAAAATACTCCTATGAAAACAACTGCATAGGATCTAGCAAAAAAAAGGAAAAAAATAAGACCACCAGTTAGATCTTTTTATATAGGAGATCAGCCATGCACAGGTTTTAATGTTATTTTAAGTTACTGGGAGAAAACAAAGACAGAGAGAAGTTAATAACAGTAACAACCCGTGATATTTGGTTCATTTTATGGAGGATTTATGAGATACAAACTTCATGTTTTTACTAACTTTCTTTTGCCTTAAGTGGACTAAATTTTTATGCTTTCATCCTGAAGTCAGAAGTTATAATCAACCAAATAGCATTCATATTTTTCAGTTTTCATAAGAGAAAACAACAAGGCATTGCCCTGTCCCAAATTTTATCTTCTAAATGATTGAATTTATAGCTAATATCAGTACCTGTTGAAATTATAACAAGAATATAAATCAAAGGATCATACTACATAACAAAGGCGTACATTTGTATGGTACAGGCTCCACTGCTGCTTTAAAATGACTGGATGTTTACCATTAAGGTAAACTAACTAGAAGACCCAGTAAAGGATAGGTCGTAAAAGTGAGGTGAAATTAGAGGCCTGTAAAATATCACAGGGAAAAGACAGTTATTAATTTCTAGTTCTATTAATTTTCTGTTGAGATATGACTTCCTATTGTGAAACAAAATCACTGGTCACAACTAAGAAAACTATTAAAAAGATGAGAATAATAAAACCTCTGCCTATTCAAAACTTCATTTAATCCTCATGTATTCATGCCTGCTTTCTGAAGGTGGTGAAGTATGTATATTCTTGTCAATTAAACTACTGACTGAGTTAAAAGTGTGGGGTTTTTTTTCAAAATCATCATTGCCTTCAGGGATAATGCATGTATGATTGTATGTCTGAAAAGAAAAGAATGAAGACAGTAGGACCTAGAGGAAATAAAGGGTGGCACTTCATGAGTCTAAGTGTTGAGTTTGCTACTTTTCCTACTTTTGTCTATCTTCAAACAAACCTGGAGCTAAAAATGAAACATTTCTCTAAGCAATCAATGATAGTGCAGCCTCAGGCTGTCTTCTTATTTTGGTAAGCGTGTTGCTGGTTTCCAACAGATGAGAAAAGGAAGGACTGCTCTTCAGTGGGGACCAGCATCCTCATCCACGAGACATGAGGATGGCGATGAGGAGCGGGGACAGTGATTACTCCCACTGAAGGAACATTCTTTTTCTTTTGCTTGAAAAAAGACTATCCAAGCCTAGTAATATCAGGCAGCACCAGATGCGTAGACTCAGGGTGGATTTAAATTTCTACAGTTCCTCTGAGCTCCATTCTTGGAGCCATCCACCCCCTGTTAGTCCAGCTGAGTATTTGAAGCATAACCCACAAAACAAAGAATGCAATAGCAGGTTCTTGTTATAAGGGTATCTGCAATGTCTATTTTAGGCTCCTTTGGTGATCTAACTCTTGTGCAATTTGGAAGACCAAAATCAGCAGACATGTGTTCCCTTTTAAAGTCAAGAGAGATGTCTGCAGTAGCTAGCTGAACATCTCCTTGCCTGTTGAGATAAAACTGAAGCATGGTTTAACATCCAAAATATTTGTCAGCTTGGTCAAATCCATAGTAATTCTTAAAATATTACCAGTAATGGTATATGCAAATCAACAGCAAGTTTTCCTCTTCTGTGTATATCATTTGCCTTAAGCAGCACAGTATACATTCTAATAAATTGGATACTGCAAAATTACACTGGAGATATTTCTGCATCTGTCAAGTATTGTAATATTTGAATGTTCATCAGAACTCGAGTATGTTTGTATACCTCACTGGAAAGATGGGTTTGCATATGAGGAAGGAACGTCTTCCTGTGATATGCCCCTTCTATGTAAGCAATAAGCTGTGCACAAATTGTGCTGAATTTGTAATAATGACCTCGTTACTGTCAAAAGCAAGAATAGTGGTTGAAGGCAGTGGTCCATTACCATAGATACTCTGCATCTATGGAAGAAGCAATATGTAAGAGCCTACTAACACAAAGACATATCACAAAGGATAATTTCTTAGACTTCATTAAATCTATAGATAGAATTCAGTCTATATGACCGAAGCCCAGGTCTTGATCACATAATAAATTGATTTGTCTGAGCAGAGAAGAACCGGACACTTAATCCTGCCAAATCTTTGTTCATCAGTGTGGTGTCTACTCATGTGATTAGTCCCAGTAGTTTCTGCCACCTTTGCTCAGCGTGGAGCATGCCTGTCCCATAAATAGCCCTGAACACAAAAGGCGACAAGGGTATAAACTGCTAGTGATTTCCTCATAATCATAAGCTTTTATTAGTTTGTTCTCTCTAGTGGCCTATTTTCTTTTAACACCCGTAACATTTTAGAAAGATACCACGCCTGAAGATATGTGTGATTAAGACGGTCATAATGCAGTGCTGATGTAAGCTATATTATTTCTGTATAAAAATCAATAAAAGGGAATTTTAAAACAGATGTTAAGTCCTGCATGGTACTCTAGTTTCCTATCTGTTTTTTACAGCTGCATGCATCTTTGGATACAGCTCTGTGTGAAGGATGATGGGCAAGTTGTTCTGTCCTTGCTATCTCTGGGTAACCAGCAAGTAAAAAAAAAAAAAAATGATGGGCTACTCTAGGTCACTTGACAGAGCTGGGCATGTGGGGATGGCCCTTTGTCCTTGCCCTTCCTTGTGAGGCTGCACAGAAGGAAGTTTCCAAAGCAAAGACTCTAGCTGGGGCTTGCTACTTCCCTGGACACATCCAGTTGAAGTCATGGTCACCCTTCCCATCACCTGTTGCTCCTTTTAGTCACGTGTACTGGGGTGGACTCCCATGAAGACCCACAGAAATAACAGTGGTCTTAGCCACCAAGCAAAGCAGTGGTCAAACAAAGAGTCGACCACTATATAGCCAGCAAGGCAACTTCAACCAAATAGTACAAGCCTTATTCTCTTAGAAGCACACTCTGTTTGAAATGGCATCTTGTGTGCACGCATATTATAAACAAAGGGGTCTCATGTTCATTCAGGACAGTTTTGCATCGGATCGAATCCTGACCAACAGCAAAGCTGTATCCTGTCCCTGCTAACTCTAATGAGAAGTGGCAATGTCTGGTGATTTCATACATGTTTGCCTTAGCATATATGCCAGTCCTACTACATAGAGTCTGTTTGCTTATGACACTGCTGACGAGAAGGACATACAGCACATACACATCCCTGCTGTGCAAGATAAGCATATGGTACTGACATAAAATGTAATTGATTTCCTGGCACAGCCTGACCTGCAGCTCACAGGCAAGATACAAAAATAAAGGGATCAATAATCTGCTATTAGATTGCAACTATTAATATGTGATATTGCTCTTTCAAAACCCCCAGTGAACAATTTGTAATGTCTTTCTTTCTTTCTTTCTTTCTTTCTTTCTTTCTTTCTTTCTTTCTTTCTTTCTTTCTTTCTTTCTTTCTTTCT
>WUAM01000431.1:57483554-57494559 GCA_024336885.1 Actenoides hombroni | reverse complement strand
ACAGCTACCTACACACGCAGACACGCAGCACACCCTTAAAGCTGAAAATCGCCCCGGTGCCGCTCCCGGTCTCGGCCCCGCTCCCGGTCTCGGCCCCGCTCCCGGTCCCCGCCCCGGCCGGCGGGAGGCAGCCCCGGGACGACGGCCTCTGGCCCTGGCGCCCCGGGCCCTGCCCCGCCCTGCCCCGCCGCCCCGGGGCTGGTGCGCGTCCGGGACGGAGGCGGGGGCAGGGGCAGGAGCTGAGACAGGGGAAGAAGGACAAGGGGACAGACGCCGGCCACCTTCCGCAGCGGCGGGCGGCTGTGCTCGGCTTGAGCCGTGCAGTGGTTTTGCTCCGCCTTTTCTGTGTGCAGCTCTCACGGTAAAACAGTATCAGCTCGCTGATAAATGTTACTCAAATTTCCGCACTTAGAAGGAAAAGACGAAGCCCTCGTGCCTTCAGAGCTCCGGGAACAGCCGCCGCCCTGCCCCCCCCCTTTCCCTCGCTGCCTTTGCAACCCTGCTGCAGGGAGAGAAAAATCCCATCGCTGTCTTTGCAGCCCTGCTGCAAAGGGAAGAACGACCCCCCGAGGCCGGGCCATGGTTTGGTGCCGGTCCGGCAGACAATGGCTGCGGCCAGCAGCTGCCTGGCCCTGGCTCCCAGCCCCGCTTCCCAGCAGCGGCTCGGCCCCGGGCTCAGCAACTCACGCCCGGCCCCGGCTGCTTGCGGCCGGGGGGCAGGAGGCCCTGGGCTGAGGCAGTATCGCCTCCCCGTGCTGCAGGGCAAGGTCTGCCGCCTCCCCGTGCTGCAGGGCTCTAGATGTCCCCAAGGGCTCCCTCGAGGAATTCAAACAGCAAGCGCCACGCAGCAAAGGGTCCTAAATCCAGTGTAGTCTAGCTGGATGGGCAATTGCTGTTGGGTAGGGGGTAGAGAGGTGTATAGTACGGGTGACTTTTGTTTCTGCTTTTACAGCATTGGGTAATAAACTGAATTATTCACGTGGAAGAACTGAAAGACGAAGCGGGGGGGGGTGTGTATCTGTGCATGTGCGTGTGGCTGAATGACAAGGCGTCGGGGAAATCTCTGCGCCTTTGTCTGACAGTAGCTCCGCAACAGAGCAGAGGAATGCTTGCTTTCAAGGCGTGAGGTGGAACAGGAGCTGGCGCGTGGGAATTCACTTAATTTCTGACGCTTCTGGGACATCTGTATGGAAATCATGTAGCATACTGCCTCTTGCTTCCAGCCCTCCAGCCGCGTATCTGATGTGAGGGTAATTGCTGAGGAATTAAAAGCCCTTAGTCACAAATAGTATTAATAAATGCAAGGAGAATTGTACATACATTTCAATAAATTCCCTGGGGATGACGCTTCCTCTGTTTTGTGTCTGTCCTCTGCCCCTTGTCTGGCCATTTTTTCATAACATTTACAGAGCTGTAGTTTCAAGGATATAAAATCCTGTCTCCACGACTATCCTAGTAATACTGGCTATAGTGAATGAGGATTTCCAGTCAGCCTAGAGTCTTTCTAAATCTGAGCTCCTTCACATTTGAAGTCTGGTGTATCCAAAATTGAGATGAACAGAGTATATCATTGAGAGCGATGGTGCAAACTAAAAGTATTCCTATGAGCCACAGCCTGTGCAAGACCGAAGGCCAAAGGAGTTGCTTAGGAAAGAAATGACTAGGAATATATCATTTAGTTTGGGAATATTTACAGATTTTCATAATAACAACAACATTAAAAGTGTTCCCAAGGTGTCTTCTGTGTTGGATACCAGCTAACTCTGCTAGCTTTTGAGCAAGTTCTGTAGAATGATTTTATGGCCTTCTACTGCTTGAAATGCTTTTGAGTATTCAACCTCATGACCGGAGTTGTGAAATTTCTCTGATCATCAGTTCATCAGTATCCCCAATGATGCTATAGCCTCTGACTTTTCAGCTTCACCAAAGACTTTTTGGCTTCTTAAGTGAGGTTTAATTTAATATAAATATTGTTTAGAGTTCTTCTCTGCAGCTGCTTCAGTCTCTCACCTGTGTAGATGACCAAATTAGTATTCCCCTGACCTCAGTGTGGGAAATGCACTCCTGAAATTAAAGAACAGCAAATGTTTGTGTGACTGAGGTCTGTTTTTTTCAGAAGCCACTTGTCCAGTAGCAGTACTGCCTTCTTTAGTTTCTGCTAATTTTGGGACAAAGCCACAGATCACTTAAATCAGTGTAACCCACAGCCTTAGATGGAGTTTTACCGCTATCTGCAAACCAGACTCCTCTGCTGAGTTTAGATTCAGTTAGAGTTCTGAGAGACGGAGACAAAAGATTTACACGTTTGCTGATTTTCTGCCTTCCTGTAGCTCCTTTCTGGTGGATTAAGACTGAGATAGTCACAGTAGCTTAGAAATGTCGTAAGTACTTTACTACATACATGAAGACAGAGCAAAATGAGGGGGTTGCATTTCTATGAGAGGATGGAGACTAATTTCTGTAAAAGTAAATCCTCTTTATAGCATTTTGTATTAGTGGTATAGTGACAGAAATTTTCTACCTCCAGGTCCTTTTATGTTTGCTTCTCCTTTTTTTTTGGTATTTGTAGAATGCGAGGAAGGTACATGTTCATACAAGACTGCCCCATGTCAAATAACTTCTTGGGATAACAAGCTCCAAAACGCACTTGGACAGGGCAGTGATGATATCCTCAGAAAATATTCTAGACTCCCTGATGTAAAAGGTATCTAGTTTAGAAATCCCTATTTTGGATATTGATGAGCTGCTTCATCTTTTTTATTGATTTAGTGATTTTTGTGTCAGCACTTTCTTACCGTGCTTATCTAAAAAAAAAAAAATCAGTCAACAGATATTTGGTGGTGTAGAACCCTGCTAGACATGCACTCTCTCACCCTATTTGTATGTTAAAGAGCACTTTTCAGCACATTGATGCTGCCATTTGCAAGAAGGAAATTGGACCCTCACTAACATAGTTTCCAGGTAACACCTTTGGGGGTTTGAACTAGAGCAAGACTGCAAGTTCTTTCTTGCCTTCTAGGAAATTCACATAGTAGGAAAGGTAGTAAGTGGTAAACCATGGTTCTTGCGTCTCATTTGTATATCTGTATTTGAAGCCTTGTAAAAAACAGGAACGCTCCTTTTTTCCAGGTAAATAAGTACTGCTTCTGTTTGCAAAAATATTATGGTAAAAGTCTTACTCAAGGCCATGCAGTAGGGGCTTAATCAGCTATTAACAGATGTCAGTGAAAGTGTCTGTATCTCAAGTTGACTTCAGTGGGCTTTTTCTTGAACTCTGTTTGAAGAACATTTTGAAATATCATCAGGAGCATAAATCTTCTAACCTTATATTAATTCTGCCATAGACGTTAAGCATTTATTAAAAAAAAATAATAATCAGGGGAACATGAAATGTCTATGTGATAAAGCAACCAAGACTGATTTCCACCTCATCTTATTATTCATGATGGGATCCCAGGCACATCAGATGACTAGTAAGATAAAAATAAACTCTGTATGTAAATTTCCCCATCATATGGAAAAAAAATTAAAGGAAGGGAAGCCAAGTGATTGTTTTGCAGGTCTCAGTTTCACATGTGAAATCTTCTTTTCACATGCTGGACTCTCTGAGAGAGAATGGTTTCTCTCACTCGATATACCGCTAGAGGAAACAGAAGCTGGCAGTGATCCTGAGAGTGTAAATGAAGAGGCAATCCCTTTGGGTGGTTTCTTGCTGCTCTTCCTTACTGCCAGAAGCAGAAGATTGTTGGTGGTGACATCAAGGTTAGGGTGTTCAGTTGTTCAAACGTCAGAGAGCAATATTTGTGTTGTGTCATATTCCACTGAATTGTATTGACAATTTAAAAAAGGGATAATTGATTCATGGAGCCACGTCTTTAAAAGGAGCACCTTCCCATCTCCTCTCGGCTTAGTTTCAGAAGAGGGATTGCAAAATGCCTGTTTTAGCTGGACATGTATTGGCACTCATTTGTTTTACAAGTAGTGGTATTTCCTTTTTTACTGTGCTTGGCAGAGGGATCTTTGCAACAGGTCATCATTTTAAGAAAGTAGTGTTTATGGAAGAGGAGGAGCCAAGTTGGGAAGCTCAGATTGCTGTACAGGAAGCTAAATACCCTCAAGTAACAGATGCTCTTCTCCCACACCAATCTGCCTGAGTCTGCTTTCCCTGCTTTTCCTATACCCGTAAACAATAAAAGAAGAGTGTTAAGTCTTTCTCTTAATGCACGCAGAAAGCTGTGGCAAAGCAACAGTTTGGAAATAAAGGCTATTTGATACTCCAAGTGGAAGGTTGCCTGCGAACGGTCAATAACAAAGCAAACAAAGTTAGGAGGCTTTCAGCTGTGGTTTCCAACTTTTGAGAGATAAGAATTTATTGTCATCATGTTCTGAAATTGTTAATAAATGAAAAAGAAGCAAGAGAAGTACATTTCCAACTTTAAGAAAGAGTTCTTCAGGTTTTCAGGGGATCACCAAGCTTTTTGTTATTTTTATGTATTTTACACAGGGGATACTTTGCAAAGGTCTGTGAACTGAAAGTGTCCAAATGACCTGTTTTGGCTGTAGTTCCTTGCTGCCAGATGCATGTACAAACATGTTTAAAAGCTATCTCTAGAAACAGTGGTTGATTTGCAAAGTACCTGTGAGAAATGAAAACAATACACTAGCACATCTCCTGCTTGAGGAAAGCATATCTGTGCCAAATTCTCACAAGTACTTGTCACCACTTTATGAATTTTGCAGCAATTTTTCATCCCTCTCATTTTTATAAGTATAAATAATATTATCAAGAGTAAATGACAACATCAGCATAATGCATCACAAAAGCATGATGAATCATTTCGCCTAGTGCAACTCAGCAACCCCTTGATCCTCCCAATGTTAGGCCTCTCCTAACATAAGTAAAACTGCTAATTATATGGCATGTGTATGGGGTGTCAACAGAGATTACAAACAGAAATCTCAGGCAAGTGGAGAGACTGAATTTTTATATTACAGTGGAATATGAATTCCTTTCAATGCAAAGATAAGTCTAGATATGCATTCAAAATACTGTGGTCTCTATTCAACATACAAACAAGTTAATATGTACAAAAGACAAGGCAGCCATTCTTATCAGAATTCCATTGAAAAAGGGATGACCAAAGTAAACACGCAGAATGAAACAATGACTAATGACATCAAACTGCTTAGGCTATTGTATGGGCTTTGCAGTCTCTTTGGGGATTGCCAATCCACTTGCTCATAAGAAAGATCACAGAGATAGGGAAATACCCACCAGAGAACATCCCCAGGATGCCCATACTGCATACTGTACTCATGGATGAGTTGCAGAGCAGCAAAATATACCTGGCATCATTAATTAGGTGAATTATATCATTCCAACAGTGGGGATCCCTCCCACCAAAGCTGACATTCTCTTGACATAACTTGACATGATACAGAAGAGTAGCATAAGTCACTATGCATTGTCACATGCAGTGTCATTGTTTAAACTCAGCCAGCATTACTTTATTTGTCTTGGAAAATAGCACTACCCTTAAGACCGCACCTGTGGTATGTGTTCCCTATATAGCTATCTCTGAGCTGACTTTAAACTAGTGGCAAATTGGAGCTCACCCTGGGTTTATTGCTTTGTGTTTATTTTCTTGGGTGGATTTTACCGCTTGTGCTGAATGCTGCCAGCCATATCTGAGGCATTTGTTTTAAAATCATCTTAAGCCTATTCAGCTATCAAGCTCCTTTGTGTTTTCAGCTCCCCAAACACATACAAGTGCAACAATCTTTTGTCTCATGTAAAATTGCAGGCAAGATTTACGTGTGAGTCTATTGATTGATTTTCCTCTACTACTCCCTTCTTAATTTAAATTATTTTTAGTGAAACAAAACAAAACAAAAAACTAAGCTTGCCAGCCCACCAGATGTAGAAACAGCTAGGAGGTCTGCTCAAAACCTGTCTCACCTCCTTGACATTTGAGTTTTCACCAGAGTCAGGAGTGAAGGATGGGCTGTTGGGGTAAAGAACATCCAGTCACTTAACCTTTATCGACATGATACTTTCTTCACAGTGCCAGTTTGTAAAAAGCAAGGGAGAACTGGTGCTTCTTGTGACTGCCGCTGCCATGGATTTTAGTTGCCTCTGGTGCAGTCCACAAGTGACAGGGACTAGAACTCTGTGTGTGTTGTGGGGGCGTTACCTCCTTGAGGATGAAATACATAGCTCTTGGAGTGTGAAGGCTTCATCACCCCATCAATGTGTCTGACAGAAAAGGTTGTCCTGACACTCACACAGCTCCTGAAACTCTGAAGTTTTTTGCCCTCATATCTCTTTCAAGGAGGATGGGAGTTACAATGTCTGAGTGCAAACAGAGGAGGGGACTGGGAGGGACATTTGTTGAAGCAAAGCCACATGCACAGGATGTGGGTTGAAAAGGACCCTGTGCTTGGTATTGAGGGTTTTCCCAGGCTTATCTATGTCTCACTTTTTCAAACAATCTTACATTGACTAATACTACTATTGGGGCAATTAAGGCAGGTGGGCAGGGGGCTCAGGAAAGCACCAGTTTCCCCATACTATTGTTTAGGTTATTCAACACAGAAGGGTATGGACCGGTGCTGGAGGTCAATGAATGATAAAGCTTGTGGTTTTTGTCTTTAAAGTATCAGACTTAGAAAAATGCATCCAAGGACATGGCCGCTAAAAGGTAAAAGGTAGTGGTGAGGACAGATGGGGCCAAGTGCATTTTCCCTTGCAGGAAGAGGAGCCCTCAGAGTTACTCAGTTTCTGGTGGTAGCAGGGTCTGTGCATCTGCTTACTCAAGTGTCACCTCAGTTGCTCATTATGACTAGGTACAAGTTTGTTTATGTCTAATGGAAACAAAAGCATTCCCTGGCCTGTTTTAAGGTTAGTAGGAAGTTACTGCACACATGCACAGGAAAAACAACAACAGCTGAAGTAATATGTATTGATGTAGTGGGGTTCTTGCCAAAACACATCACTGCGGGCAGGCAGGCAGAGTTCCTTTCTTCAGAGAGGTGTACACCTACTTTACACCTGAATGCAAACTATCACAGAGGAGCAGAAAGAGGAAAACTATGTAGCTTTCAATTTTTTGGTTCTGATACAGATATTAATGATGGGATTGAGTCCAGCTTCCATTTATTGCAGTTATTCAGTGTGCCTTAAAGAAGCACCTTGTGAAACGGGGGATAGTATCAAACTTCCCAAAGGGAACACATTTCAGCTTATATGCATAGCTCTTTATCTTCTGCTGCTTAGTCTCCTACGCTTGTAATTTAAGTTTTATTTCATAGCTACAATCTTGATAAAATCAGAAATATGGGATGAGAAAGAGGAGAAGCCCGGTAGATTGAACTAGATGTGAACATTGGTTGTTTCTCCCCATAAATTGTATGTATGCAGACCCCATGCCCCATGCTGTTCAAGCAGTTTTGACCACTAGTGACAAACTGCTGCCACCAGTGGGCTGCGGTTTGTATTGACACACACTTGTAACGCTACACATCTGCAATACTTGTAATAATAGCTGGAATATTCCAAGACTCCAGGTCTAAAATGAAGCCACGTCTGCACAGGACAGTTGGAGGGAGTCGTGTACTAAATAAAAAATTCCATGTCTGTCTCTGCAATACACGCTGAGCGTAGTCACTGCTCTCTTGGTTTAGACATGCTCACAAATTCCATAAGGCATAATTTTCTTCTGATAAACTTCACACCACATCTGCTAGTGTTAGTCCTCCCACACTGGCTTATTTGTCAGAAATATGATTGTATATGTATAAATTGTAGGGATAAAAGTTTTACTGGTGATTGCCATGGTTTTTCACAGATCAGACATTAGTATTCAAGGAAACACAAGCTTTAGATACTGAAAGGCAGCTTCAGCAGAAAGATACATACATGTCATAAAACAGACACATAAGCCACAGCATCTTTGAGGACTCAGTGGCTCACTCTTGACTAAGTTTATAAAAGATCCAGAAATTATATCACTTCAGAATCCCTTAGTGCTTAGTCAGACCATGGCTAACACACACTAGGAAGCCTGACTCTTCAGAAATGTGATTGTTTCCACCATTTCTCTGAAAATATGGACAGAGACTGTGGTGACAATAAACCTCACTTATATGTATATGTACCTACAACATATACATATATAATATGTAATATACATGATATACCACATAAACATGCAGCATAATATTACATTGCATAATGTAATACAATATAGTATTATAGTATATATCTAATATTATACTACATCATGTTGTATTTTCTCCATGGTTTCAGTTATATTTCTTAGCCTGAGAGTGATTTAGATGAGCACCTTTGACCTTGCTGGAAAATATCCTGCTCAGGCAGTTATTGCTAATGTAGCATATCCAGTACTAAAAAGAAAACAAAGCAGCAGGGCACTGGAGAATCATTCCTATTTGGACAGATTACTGACACAGGCAAAATTATTTAAGAGGACAAATTCAGTATCCTCAGCCAACATAGATTTCCTGAAAAGTTTCATCACCATGCAGCATCCCATCCCTCCTGAGCACTGCAGGTTGTGGTATGTACTGTTGTTTGCACAAGATAGGCACAGCCCACACTCTGCTTAACTCTCCCATCTGCATCCCAGCAGCATCCACCCTGCCACAATTTTTGACCCATTAAAAGATGATGCTGAATTAAAACACACAATGGGCTCATTCACAAACAACGTTCACATTCACAAACAATGTTCACATGCAAATTACTACTATGACCATCTTTGCTACAAAATCTCAAATTTGCTTGAAATTCTTCAAAGCAGTAAGAGACTAGGACTCTGTAAATGTGGATTAGTTTTGTTGAGCAAGTAATTATTTACACTGATCTAAAGAGACTCTCTCCCACTAATGCTTGGGCAGAGTCCTAGCAAGAGCTACATTTAGCACTTACTTGTGAATAAACCAGCTACTCCAATCCTTGCAGTGAGTCTAAACCCATCATTGTGTTCTGTGTTTCCAACTCCAACACACTGCCTTGAGGAAGGCTCTGAGTAGTAAGGGTATGCTCCTTTTGTAAAATTCCCTAATATGAGAAATCTAAAATTACATATCCTCTCGCAGAGTAATATGAGGTTATGAGAAAAATAAGAATGCAACTCTAGTTATAGCAGCAGGAGGATATTCCATTGGCCATCTGAACGAATCCATAGAGTACTTCAACAAGAAACAAAAAATTTGTTTATGTTTGGTCAAACGTCTTTCTTCAGCCCACACTACAGGACATAGTTGCTTCAGCATCCTCTATCTACAGTACATGGACTTCTAACTCCATAGCTATGTTCTCCATAAATAATTTATTTTGGAATTGCTGACTTTGCTGACAGCTGTTGTTTACACAATGCTTGGAAAATAAAATAATTTATTTCAAAGGTGAAACAAAGATTTTGAAGACTAGTTTTGTCAATTTATAAAATAAAAAATAACAAAGCTGAAGACAAAACCCTGCTGTTTATGGATTTTTTCCTTCCTAATGGGAGAGAGCGCAGTGTGAAGGGAATCAGTCAAGAGGAAATGCTGAGGCTTTTCACTTTCTTGTTCTTGGTGAGAATGAGGGACCCAACAATGGGGAACCTGAAGTCAGAGAGAGGTGCACTCACTTTTTATCAATTTAATGTGCAGTATTGTAAGAAAGTAAGTCACCCCAAAAGCCTTGAAGAAGCAGATCTGCTAGGAATCCACATAATCTCATTAAAATCAACTGCTGGGCGAGTCTTTTGGTGGGTAGACAGGACTGCGTATGTTTGAAGGTTTGTATGGGTTCGTTAGCTGAATTATAATTGGAGTTTTAACATATGCTCAGAAAATATTGTATGATGTGTTACTATTGCTTCTGGAAAATACTAAGGTGTTGCTTTCTAACACATTAAAATATGAGGGCTAGTAGAGCAGAAGATGAAAGAGAATCAGTAACTACTTTATATTTTAAAAAAGCCTGTGGGAGAGATCTCTTATGGGGACTCTTAACTCAGATAGTGAGGAGAAAATAGTGCCATAGATGAGAAACAGTGGGAAGAAGAGTTTGGAGGTAAATATTCAGGTCTAATTGTGCTAAGTGATCAAAATGCAATAATTGCAAGGATCCATACAAAGACCACTGTATGAATGCTTCCACATGCATTATTGATGTGGGAACTCCACTGTCCTTTGGAGTGAAGCATGAGGCTTTATATTCCTTCAGGAGAACATAATAAATATATGTTTGCTTCATAACCTTTTTTTTGTGAGTCTTACCAATCTCTTTTCCTCAATATCTTGTGACAGGAAGTCCCAAAGTTAGTTTTTAGTTGTGTGAGAAATCTTTTTACCAACTGCAGATGCGTGACATTCTGTTCTCACTGGAGATCTGCTTCTGTTGTGTGAGGGCAAGGGATAGACATCCCCAGTTATTTTTTTTCTTCTATGTGTCATTCATTTCCTTTATTGAATCTTCACCAGGATGACTTTTCTTGCCCTCTTTTGAAAGTAACCACGTGCAGCCCAAACAGGTTCCCTTCAGACAGACTTCTGTCATGGCTTTCGAGACTGTCTCTCTGTGTGATGTATTTGGTAGGTAGAGAATGGAGTGAAACATGATGACCACCATTCTGTCACACCTGTGGTGTCACCAAGGATTTACTTGTCTAGTTAGAGTGAAATTATTGCTATTGAATGCTTAGACAGTCATCCCAGATGACAGTAAACTAGTCATTCATTTAATAGCATGCTGAAGTGTTAAGATTTATTACTTTGTATTGTATTGCTCACACACTCCCATGTATTTCTTCCCTTTTCTGACTGTAACACAGCAGAGCTCCTGAAGGAGATGAGGAAAGGCAGCAAGTGGTCTCTCTTGCTGCAGACTATCAAAAACCCCATCTCTCCTCTCCTCTCCTCTCCTCTCCTCTCCTCCCCCCCCCTCTCTCACCCCCTCCCCCCTCCTCTCCGTCTGCTCCTCTCTTCGTCTCCT